>PTEX01000061.1:3291775-3411164 GCA_003342815.1 Eudromia elegans | reverse complement strand
CCTCCCTCCCTCCCTCCCTTCCTTCCTTCCTTCCTTCCTTCCTTTTCTTCTTACCCTGCCCACTATTCACAGCAACATATGAAGCCCTTCCCTGGGAAGAGTAATTTAGAGAACAGTATGTCTTTTGATACAAGCATAGAACAAAATAGTTTGCCATCTTTAAAGATAATAGATTTTCAGCAGTGAGATGAGTTAACCTGTGGAACAGTGTACTGAAGGCAGTGAGGGGTTCTCTGGACCTTAACTTTTAGATATTCTCATTGGATATTCCTTCCCAAAGAGAATTTCCTGACGTGCGTTAAGCAGGTGGCCAGATGAGATGTTCACAATGATCCCTAATTGTCCAGTAGAAATCCCAGAAAGCTTCTTGTTAAAAGAATTGAGATTTTTTTTCATTATAATGTTTAAGACTTCCAATATGATAGAGGGGTTCTTGTTCTCCCACTAAGAAGTGATACCAAGTTTTTTCATACTGCTTCCCCTTTGTTATTAATTTCTCTTTTTGCAGTGCTGATGCAAGATGTTCCTCCTGCTGTAAAGGCATTTTCTTTGCTTTCAACTAACATGATGATGTTTACCTGCTTGCAGATGCAGTTGCTTTTTGGGGACTTTTGGAAGTATAGGGATTATATTAATTTTTACTTTCAAGCTATTTCGCTGCTTGGTGTTTTGTGAAAGACTCTGATATAATGTTCCTGTGGGAGCACAGCTACTCTGCCAGGCAAGTCTGAACAGGGAATTAGAGCCAACTGCAGCCTGCCAGACCCTGCAAAGCAGCCAGGTGAGCTCTGCTTTGGGGCGACTGGAACACAGCAGAACATGTTCTCTTTTCCTGCTAATACCAGTTCCAGGTTTTATGTGGTTTGTGCATTTGTGGACAACCACAAATAGAGACGTGTGGCCTTCACGACCCGTTCACACCTTATGGTTGCCCTTGGCCTGAGGTGGGTTCAAAGAAGTAAGCCAGTGATGAAGTGCTCCTTACTCTCAGCTTCTCCCCTGAGCTGCAGAGACCCAGAGAAGCAAATTAAATGAGGACGGGATTACCATGATCTCTCTATGCCCGAGGGATTTGTAGCTTTTGTTAACAACCTTGTTTCACGGTTGCAGCTGTGTTAGACCATTCTGTTCTTAAAATTAAGCAGAGCACTTTCCCTCCAAGTCCTTGTTCTGCATTACAGCCTCAGTTCATCAAAGCACCGAGATTTAAATGTTTGCATAAGTGCTGTGCTGGGCAAGGAGGCACTTAAGTACTGTCTCAATTAAAGAGGTGGTGTTATAATTGCCCTCCTTGCTCTCTCTAGCCATTCTTGGTATAGCCCCCATGAAGTTTTCCATTTCTGTGGCTTCTGGTTGTTACAGGCTTGTGAACTAGTCCCTTCCGTGCTTCCTTGAGAGGTGTCTGAGCAGCAGTGCTCCGGTTCTGCCTGAACGGGGCCTTGTCTCCAGTGGCAATCCCTGCATCGTCCACTGCAGCATCCTCCCGCTCGTTCGTCCCATTTTGCTTGGCATTTGTATCTGTGAGCAGCTGAGGTTTATGTGGCTCAATGACGAGCCCATCTCCTCCTCCATGTCACTTGGTCCCCAAGTTCTGTCAGCAGTTGTAGAGCCAGGAAGACAGGGAGGGGAATCCCAGGGAGAGCTGCTGGGCTTCACCAAAGCCCTCACTGCTCTGCAGCAGTGAGGAGCTTGGGTAAGTCTCCGGCCCTGGTGCACTGCCTGCTCCAGGCATAAAATCTGCACCCGTCGCCAAGCTCTTTCCCTAGTGCTCAGAGGCTGTGGGAAGAACGATACACAAAAATGGGAGAGAAGTCGGGATTTTACCGTTTCTATGGAGACTACATTTAGTACAGTGACTCCTTGCTTTGTTTTTAGCTCGTGAACATGATGCCTCTCCCATTCCCATGCATGGCAGGTATGTTATCTCTGCAGTTTCAGCCCTGGTTTTTCATGCGCAGAAAGAGCACAGGTGAAGTGTTTGGGGAGAGCATGTTCCTCTGAGGAGGCTTGAAACAACCTGTGTGGAGGCAGGATCCACTGAGGGCGGAAGAAGAGAAAAGAGTAGCAAGTTGCGTTTTCCCTGGGCAAATGCAGAAATAGCTTCGTCTGAAAATGCAGGCTCAAAGAGCTGTGCTGGAGCACAAAACTGTCCGACAACCCATTCCAGTCGCTCACGGGTATCGTTGCTGGGACAGTGGCCATTTGACTTTATAGGACAAGCCATGAGCTCTTCCTTCACTGCTGTCTTGCTCCAAGTGAAGATAAATTCTTGGTAACGTTGGTGAAGACTGATGAAATACCTTGCGCTCCTCGGTTAGTGTTGTCTCATTGGCTGTCCTGGGTATTCTTTCTGCAGAGTTCTGTTGTGATTTATCCTGTTGTATTTGATAAAAGCATTTTTCTTGCTGCTTTGCAAGAAGTTCTTTCATACCCATGCATGTAACAGAATGACTTCTTGTAACATTTAATGATACCCATAATATTTAATTCAGTGGCCTAGCTTTAAGGCCTTCAAGTCAGGAATATTCCTGATGCAGAGGTCCAGAGTGCCAGGCTGCTGCACTGACCCCTCTTTCTGGTGGTTGTGTTTGCGGTGACAGCTGGCTCCGCGGGGCAATTTGCTCCATGCCATGTGTGCTGTCCGTCTGTCAGGCAGCATGAGATGGACCACGCTCAGCTGTCTCTCACTGTTCTTAGTTGGACTCTTCTCTCATATTTCTCTAATTACCCCTTTTATAAAGCCACAGGAGGTAGCTAGCTCTGGTGAGGAGTTTCTGCGGCTAAGATGTTTCTCTAGGTGCGAATGTATTTGTTTTCTATAGGAATTCCTAGACAGATCATACCAGATTTTTGCTGTCTGAATTATTTGACAACATCCCTTGATAGTTCTGTGTCTGGTAAAGAGCTAAAATCCTGAGGATGTTCTGCAGTTTCCGTCTTTAAACTGTTCCTTTCGTTACTGAGAGCAGGGACTGGATTGCTCCGCGTGTAGCTTTGATAACGTCCTGGCAACGTCCGTCTCGCTTGATCTGGAACCACTGAGTGTTAAAGCTGAAGGAAGACAGAGGGAAAATAACAGAGGACGAGTGAATGTTGAACCAAATAATTGTATAAATGCCAAAGTAAAACCAGTCTCATTTTCCTTGTGGTGTCTTCTGGCAGAAATTAGACTGTACAGATTTTACTGTGGCCACGTGGTGGGGTGCATGGTGAGGAGATGAGTAGACCATGTGTGCTTAAAGTATCAAAAGTGCCATGTAGGTACCACTTGGATGATAGCCTTGTTTTTTGAAACTAATGGACCTTGTCAACTGAAATACAGTATATATTGAAAACCTCAGAAAACCAAAGACTTTTTTCATATGCACTTTTCCCCTCAACTTGATTTTAAGACTGCTTTTAATTACGCTCACGAGAATGGCAGTCTAGTCTGATACCTCTCCTTGGCGCCATGCTAGCGCAGCAGAAGTCAGTGATTTATTTGTAGCGGAAAAGGGAGCTGAGCGAGTGCTCGAGCTGCAGATTGCAGCCAGCAGAGAGGCTCAGGAAGGTTCTCCTGCTGCTGTTGCACAGAGCAGCAAAGTTGCTTTCAAAACCAAATATTAACATTCATTTTTCAGGGCTCATGTGGCACAGGTCTAAACATCTGCCCAAGGAGATGGACTAAGATGCAAATTGCCTCACAGCTCCTTCTCAAAGAAGCTGACAATTTATAGCCGTATCATATAAATATTTAATGCACAATAAGGATATTCTGCATGTGAGGAATCTTTTTAAATTTAATGGGACTGCCCGTGTCCACAGTTGCATGTGTTGAGCATGAGCAAGAACGACGTTTAGCAAATAAGTAAACAAAAGGTGCAGATTTGTGCGTGATTTTTAACTCCAGAAAAGTCTGCACTGCCTGCAAAAGCATCAGCAATTTATCCAGTGCTTGAGACTCTATAACTCCGACGCTTTTAGCAATAGAGAAACATGGAGCTCAGCATGAAGCAAGCTAAGTTGATTTTCACATCCAGTTTGTAGGCTCTGCTGAATTCTAGCCACAACAGATAACATCGCTGATGCTAAAGCTGGCTTGTTTCATGCTGATTTTATTGTGTGCTAGCTGCAGTTGCACTGGTTCTTGTGCAGCCATTGCCTCGGTCATTCTCAGCAGAATTCACATGCAAAGTACCAAATTCCCACCTGAGTGAGGGTCTCTTTACTATAGTAAAACTGTGCAAATAGATGTACAAAGATATGGATGTACAGCATCAAAAGGGGGGCGGTACTGTGCTAGACTGGAAAACTGCAACTTGGCCGATATCAGAAACTAGAGACTTCTCTGAAGGCACTTCCTCCCTTTGCAAATAAATCACTGACAGCTAGCCGTGAATGGAGCACTGGGACCTTCCTTCCTTTAATTGTCTTTGAGAAGCAAAGTGGTTGTGAATTTGCAGAAATTACGCCGCTCCAGGGATAAGAGGGAGGGGGGAATATGGTAGAAGAGCTTGTAGGAGCACTGTGCTGCATGATTGATGGTGATTTCTCATTGCAGTTTCCTGCTTTTTCAACTTCACCACCCCGTCTGGGATTGTGCTGTCACCAAATTACCCTGAAGAATATGGGAGCAGCTTGCACTGTGTTTGGTTAATTATAGCTAAACCTGAGAGCCGAATTCACTTGGCTTTCAATGATTTTGATGTGGAGCCTCAGTTTGATTTCCTAGCTGTGAAGGATGGTGGGACTGCAGAGTCTCCAGTGCTGGGGACCTTCTCAGGAAACCAGATCCCTCCTTCTCTGACCAGCAGTGGTCACGTTGCCAGGCTGGAGTTCCAGACCGACCACTCTATGGAGAAAAGAGGCTTCAATATAACATTCACTAGTAAGTGCAGAATCTTCTCTTCTGGTTTTCACTTCAAGTTCCAATTTTTTTTTTTCCCAGGAAAAAACAGACAGGAGTCTAATTTTATTGAAACAGATGTAAATCCAGAGCACATTTTAGTATCAGGGAAATTGCTTTGGATTTGCAGTTGGGTAATTGAACTCCAAAGCACTCAACGATTTTAAGCTGAGAGTTTGTTGCACAAGTTGTTTTTATCTGTGCAATTTAATTGTCCACTAGTGACAGAAATTATTTGTCCCTAGATGATCTGTGCTTGGTGCAATCAGGATTTCTGTCCTCAGATCTACCACCAGCTTGCTGTGTGACATGGGCTCTCTGCTTCCCCTCCCTGTTCCTCCTTTCTGCCCTTGGAGGTGACCGTGCTTTGTGGGCGGTTCGCTGCAAGTTCAGAGGTGCTCTTAGATCGTGGATGGCTCTTTTAATCAGCCATCATTTGCTGACACCCAAAGGTACACACAGCTTTGAGGACTGGTGTAGAAATACCTCATAAATATTGCAACTTCCATGGATGTATTTGGCTTCTTGTAAGTCCAATCTTCCAATCTCCCAGAGAATGCTATAGTAACTTTATCCTTGCGTTGTCCTATAATTTTTTAAAGGACTTTATTAAATCGATTCAACAGAAATGATAAATGGCTTTGTTATAACAGCCTTTAGTATAAAGCACAGCTAAATTAATAGCCTTTCCAGTTGTGAATGCATATTCACTGTTATTTTTTTAAGAGGTCTTGAGAAATCATTTGCTACACTCCAGTGAGTTGAAGTCTCATCAGATGAAGTAGCTTCAGTATGGTGGTATTGCAGACCAAGGATTATGTTCTAGAACCTATAAATTAGGAGGAGAAACCTTACACAGGAAACTGGTGGTGCTCTGCAGGCTCAGGCTGTAGTATGTTAAACACCTTTGTAGGGAGTTGCCCTCTTTTGGGACAGACCACACTTCTAAGCTTAATTCTCTGCTGTTGTAAATGACTCTCTAAGTACACACAAGTTAATCTGTTTGACTTCTTGAAGTGCTGGACGGGAACTCCTGAGTCTTTTTCAGACACCTTGTCCTTCCCTTTCCAATAGAGATATGAGGCAAGAGAGTACATTTGCTGCAAGAGTCAAGAGACACAAGAGCACGTAGAATGGATTCAGCCTGCTTTCCCCTCTTAGTTGTAACCAAACCGTTAACGGTTAAGTTATGGTCCCTCTGTGTACCGTGGCATTGTCTGTTTTGGGTATTTGTGCTTTTTCATCTATGCAAATAACGGGATTCTAGAGACTCTTTTCTGGTCCCCATTGCTGCTGTCCCTGAGCACCTCAGGACCGCAGATGGATTTTGCCTCAGCCTGACTCCCTGAGCCTGCAAATGAGCATTTTTGCAGTACAGATGAGGATCAGAAAAATCTAAGCAACTTCAACTAGACATACAGTTAAACCATGGGGCCACAGAGCTGGATATCTTGGCGGGTTAGGGAAGGTGTGGAGACATTATTTCCGACATGTGTTGTCTTATCTGTGCAACACTAGATTTTGCCCAGTTGTCTCCATAGCAAGGAGACAACAGATGTCTCCTTAGGCAGTGCCTAAGTTTGTGGCCCCACATATTTATTATCTGAGTGGGCAGGAGAAAACAAGTCACTCACCCTCCTCTTCCTCCTAGCATTTAGGCATAACGAATGCCCTGACCCCGGAGTGCCTGTGAATGGCAAGCGATTTGGTGACAGCCTCCAGCTGGGTAACTCTGTGTCCTTCCTTTGCGACGAGGGCTTCATCAGGACCCACGGCTCAGAAACCATCACTTGCATCCTGAAAGAAGGAAATGTGGTTTGGAACAATGCGGTGCTCAGATGCGAAGGTAAATTTTAATGTGCTGCTTTCTAGTCTGTGCACACACTGGTCCTAGCAACCCTTGGGAAAAACTGCGGAACAGGCAAAGGGAGATGCATGGAGATAACTTTCTCAGTCCTGATTTTTGATATACGCATAATAATTTTAATAGAAGAAGAAAAAGGTGCAGATTGTTACAGTGACGAGTGAACTCACTGCAGAAATTCATACACAGAGTCGTCTTCAATGTATTTTTGTCACTGTGGTGCTTCAGTCCCTTTTAATGGATTCTGACAGTTGAGAGCCAGAAATTTTGCTGTTTACAGCTCTTTGCAACTACAGCTATGAGTTTCCACCCAGAAATGGGGGAAATGGGTTGAATTAGATGCTTTAATACAATTTTCAAAGCTTTTCCTAGTTCTTTAAAGTCTTTAAAGCTTCTACCCTGAAAAACAGAAGTGAAATGAAAAGAGCTTGTTAGAAATGAAAAATCTTCCTCTCCCTTCTGTTCTCAGAGAATTGATGCCATGCACTGATATTTGCAATTTGAATTACAGATGTACTGTTAATACTGAGAAATAATCCCAGTAATTGATCATCTGTTCTAAAAACCAGATCAGCCGAGAGTGCAGGATCTGTTCCCTTGTCTTTCAAATTAAAAGCCAGGTATCCCTTGCAGTCAATAAATTTGACAATAGGAAGTTGTTTTCCTGGATATCTGTGGGTTTGATTTGGGTTTCCTTTCCCTTCACCATTGTGAGCCTTAAAGTTTATCTCTAGTAGAAAGAAAGCATATCTTAAATAATACACTTTTTATCTGCTTTTATCTTTGAAAGCTTTGATAACCTTATGCCATTAACTTGTGCTGTTTTCTGTGTGATCATAGTGGTCATCTCTTTGACTCACCCTTCAGTGTACGCGGAATTGCATGTACATTTTAATTAACCTTTTTTAAAAAGGAGGAAGTATATGGATCTAAAATACTGTTTTGTGCTTGAAATAAATTAATGAGAAAGAAATTCTGAAAAGGAGTTCAAAGGGAGTTGGAAGTCCTAACAGGAATTTACAGAACTTTGGGGAAAGAAATGAACTTCTTACTCAACATTGCAGTTACTGGGGGCTCTGGGATTTTCAAACTCTGGTCCATGTGATCCCTTGTCCTTTCTCCAGGAAGGATAATGTTCTTTAGCTTCCACTGATGGTGCAAGGGGCTGCAACATGGAATAAATGCCACAATCTCGTGGTGTCCCTTGTGGTAAAAGAGGCATGACTCACTTACCACGGAGGTAAAAGACTTCCTTGCACCTGCAGCTCCTGAAATCCAAACTAACCTTGCGATTTTCTCTGCTTTTGTATCTAATAATTATTGGTCTGCCCAGAGCACAAGGTCAAGGTACCGCCTCTCCCACAGCTACGGGAGCAGTTTGCTGCATCTTAATTCTAATGGGAAATGCTGGTTCCTCTTGAGCCACTTCAGCTGCTCTCGCTAGTTCTAGCCCCTAAGGAGCAGTAACGCTGCAGAGCTGCTGCGTGGGCCGGCGCCGGCGGTGCGAGCCGTCCTCGGCAGCGCGCGCGGCGCCCCTCACCTGCCTTGTCGTCCTCTCCGCAGCGCCCTGTGGGGGCCACCTCACGTCGCCCAGCGGGACCATCCTGTCCCCCGGCTGGCCTGGATTCTACAAGGACTCTCTGAACTGCGCGTGGGTTGTGGAGGCCCAGCCGGGCTACCCCATCAAGATCACGTTCGACAGGTGGTCGCTGCGGAGGGTTTGAAGCTTCTGTTCACGCGTTTCACAAGCGCTTCCGGTTCCGGCAGATTCCTGAGCTATAGCTGCTCCCCTGGGGCAGGGCATGAACCAACCCTTCTCGCTGTCACATTTTGCACGGAGTTTCTCTCTGTCTTTCTTTTTCCCCCAAATTACTTGCAAAATAAAAAAGATACTTAACTTTCAAGAAAAAAGACGCGGAAAATTATGATTTTCCCTTGTTGTTTTGACTGGCTCCTGTAGATTTGCAATGTTCCAGACCCCCAGACCGCATTCACCTCTGTGCTCAATCCGACCAGGAGATTTTTCCCTGACCTAGGCATACTTGAGTCTCCTGGCTTCCCCTGGCGTTCACAGGGGAAAGAAGCTTACACTTCTTTGAATGGGGTCTGTATGTTTGAGAACTAATTGTTAGACATTGCTGTTGTTACTGCTGTCCTAGCTGGGAACATGTCTGCAAGGTTTTGAGGACCATTTGCACTTGCACAGTAGATACAGATCCCATTCTGGTCCCTCCTAGAACTTGAAGTAGAAAAGAACAGAGAGGCAATAAAGGCTTTGGCAGAGAAAGCGACATCTCCCAAGTGGCAGGAATTGAGCCCAATCCACTGGATCATACCTCTCTCTTACCCAGCATAGAAGTATTTCACATAATGTAAGGTACTCGTGGATATTACTGTATCAGTAGATGAAGTAGATGAAAGATCAGAAAGAAACTAAAATTTGTAGAAGGAAAATGATTTCTCCGATGCTCAGGCAAGCAAAGATTAAGTAGTAGAACTGGGCCCATGTACTCTTGTGTGACTTTTGCTGCCTTCTAGTCCCTAGGACCCATTCAGGATTACAATATAAAAAAAAATTGGAGATTTCACCTTTTCACCGTCATATTTTTGTGTCTCTTTCAGATTTAAAACTGAGGTGAATTATGACACCCTGGAAGTACGAGATGGCCGGTCTTATTCTTCGCCGTTGATAGGTGTCTATGATGGGACTCAGGTGCCCCAGTTCCTCATCAGCACCAGCAACTTCCTCTACCTCCTCTTCACCACTGACAAAAGCCACTCTGACATAGGCTTTCAGATCCGCTACGAAAGTAAGTGCGGTTCGTGTGCTAATTTTGCCCTCTCCCACAGCACAAAGGGCTCAATCAGGTGCCTCTCCCCTTGCAGGCAGTCCCTGTTATTATGGTGACGTGTGTTGAGAATGCCAAGCTGGTACAAGTCATTTGCAGGTTCTGTGCTGTAACTGTCTTGACTTTTTAGGAGGTTTTATCTTTGATTTTAGCATCTCCATATTATAATTAACAGAAGGAATCAGAGTTGATTTCCTCTGTCCATTCCATCCTCTCTCTTTGGGGGATCATTGGTAGGACTTTGTGATTGTAGGAGGAAAGGGTTTTGTCACGGGCTGCGCGTGCACCTTGCAGCAGGCCCTGCCGCCGGCTGACAGATCTGACACCAAGGGTTTGTTTGTCACAGCTGTGAAGCTCCAGTCCGACCACTGCTTGGATCCGGGGATTCCAGTGAACGGGCAGCGCCACGGCAATGACTTCTACGTGGGCGCGCTGGTGACGTTCAGCTGCGATTCGGGCTACACGCTGAGTGACGGCGAGGCCCTGGAGTGTGAACCCAACTTCCAGTGGAGCCGGCCGCTGCCCAGCTGCGAGGGTGAGGAGCGGAGCGCGCGCGGGACGCGGTGACGCTGGGTCTGTGGGGCTGCAGCTTCCTGCAGCTTTGCCCTTGGCTGTCAAACATACCCAGAGCAGCGATTCTGAAGGATAACATTTGATCAAGATATCTTCTGTGTGATCTCGATGGGCCTTGTGTTGGCATTCAAGAGAACTATTTTTCCAATTAACAATGGGTTTTTAATTCTTTCCATCTAATTGTTTTGCAGCTCTGTGTGGAGGTTACATTCGTGGTTCCAGTGGTACCATCCTGTCCCCAGGTTTCCCTGATTTCTACCCCAACAACTTAAACTGTACCTGGACAATAGAAACATCACATGGGAAAGGTGAGAAAACTTGAAGTGAGTTCAGAGATGCTTTTGGGGGCTGCAAAATAAGTCTATGGGAGGCCAGTGCTCCCTGTGCAAACCAGGAGTTTGTTTTTGAGGCAGTGATGATTGGTGCCAGCAGCCAAATGTTGATTCTGGACAAAGTGAAAGGTTTTTCTGGTCATATCTCACTCCATTTAAATTGGAGAGAATTAAGAGAGGGAAAGATGGCTCCAGATTTGAGTGCTTATGCCAGGAGTTACCCTCAGGTTTAGAAAGAGCTTTGTGGCTGTATTCCCTGGAACGCTAGGTGATGGATTGGGTGCTCGGTGTCAGTAGTCATACCATCCAGAGGAAGGGAAACAGCCAGCGATGTCACTGCAGAAGTATTTGGTACTCAGTAGTACTTTCACCCATATTATTCTTTGTGTCGATGGTTCGTTATCAGTATAACATTTTAGACGGAAGCATTTGGTAAATCATTTCCCAACATGGGACAAAATTAAGTCTCTTGTTTCCCAGCTCTATCCTAGTTCTGCAACTCTCATTTGCCTGCTAGCTGTAAGTATTTATGTGTTGTCACCAGAGCAGGTCTATTTAGTTGAGTCTCCTGTGCAGCACAATCCAGTCTTGCAAGTCATTGCCAGATACTGTATCACGGACAAGTAGAGTTCAAGTGTGATGGGTGAGGGTTTTTTTTTTGTTCTTTTTTCCTCTGATCCAGTGAGCATCTACTTGGGATGAGCATGAAGGGTTTATGCTCTTTATGTAATTTTAGGGCTCTCTTATATAACTCTCCCTCTTTAGTCATACTGGATATCAGCACAATGGGAGCTATCATGAACCAATTTGGCAATACCCATTTGTATTAGAGCAAATAAACTTGTCAATGAAGAGCACAGAGCATTAAGGGAACCATCACATGCTGTGAAAAGTATTCTGTTGAGTAGCAGCAATCCACTCCTCATTAATCTGCTCTGCCTCAGATTCAGCTCTTCCGCTGAGACACGGCGGTGTCCTGTTGCTAAGCTAGGCACAACACAGCAAACCGACCCTCCTTTATAAAGTAGAATTCTGATGGCATCTGCTTTTATGCCAACATCAAAAGAAAATCTTCTGGCCAAGCTAAGCAAGGCTTGAGGAAAGGTGCCTTTTCAAGGAGAAGGGGGGGTGGCTGCTCGAGCGCAGGGCTTTTTCCCCTGTCCTGTGAAGAATCCTGCTGTGGCCAGTTAAGTAGCACAGGGGACAGCGTGTCGTTTGGAGCACTTTGGTGTGACATGGTTTTAGATTATTCAAGATTGTGGATTGGAGCCGTTCTGAAACGGACAAATTCCGTTTTCACACTGAGACAAGCTTGATACTGAGCACAGTGAGCACAGGTTTTAGTCCTCTGTGGTCTCTAAAGAACTCCAGCCTCAGCTCTGGGTCCTGAATGTTAACAAACCAAACCAGGAGCTTTTCCGTAAACCTGGCTAATTGTAGCTCAGAGTTTTTCAGCCTCCAGGCATTTCAGCTATTTTTACCTAACAGGTCTTGCTGGAAAGAGGAAAGATGCAGATGAGATTGAGATGAGGAGTTGAGTGTTTTAAGCAGGAGACTCTGCAGCAGCGCAAGGAGCGTGCTAGCATCCTTGTGCTTGGCTGAGTGTCTGCGTCGCGCTGCTCGCCCGTGCTGTTACGAGGGCCCTTGCCCAGGGGCTGCTCAGAAACAAGCAGCAGCCCGCGGGGCTGCTGGAGCTGCTGCCGGTGTCACCCGGTGCACGCTGGGGGCACTCGGAGGCTTCCCGCAGCCGAGGGTTCAGGGGAGCGGGAGGAGGCGCGGAGGACCTTGTGCAGTTGGTAGAAGCTGGAACATCAGCAAGTTTCATGTGGGAAAGCCTCTCCTTCCTTGTCCATGTAGCTCAGACAAGCTGGTTTTTACCCATATCATAGAAGAGGGGCGCAAGGAAGGAAACGTGTCCTCTTCCCTGATGCTGAAGTTTATTTCGGGACCAGGCTGTGCTGGGCAGGGGCTTAGGCGCACAAGCCGGACCGCTGCACGCTCCCTCTCCTGTTTTCCTCCCTGCCCCGGTTCCTCCCCCTCGCATGGAGTGCTGTGCAGTGCCCACCCCTTCTCAGCGTTCGTGCAGCGGGGCTTCTCCATCCGAACGGATGCTCCGTGCAGCGGAGCAACGATCCTGCGTCACAGCAGCAGCCCTCCAGCGGCCGAGTCCCCAGAGGACAGAACAGGCCTAGATGAGGCCTCTTTCAGGCCATGGTTCAGCTTCTGCTAAAATGCTAAGCTCGTGGCTTTTTCCCCAATGGAGCATCCTAAGTCTTGACCGATACTTCATTCCGGTTTAAGTATAAACCTGCCGTCTGCCTGCTCGTGAGGACAGTGGGGTCAAGGGACATGCCCACAGCCTGCCCAGGAGGTGGTTGTCACGCTGGTGGGTGAGGCAGCACTTAGTGCCAACAGGCAGCTCTTCCAGGCTAGGTCTTACTGGCATCCACAGCATCCAGGAAGTCAGAACTCTGGAAAAATACTTTTTTATAAGCTGAAGTGATTCAGCCCAATCTAATTTGTTTCCTTGCTGTGCTGATCTGATGTCTTGCCTGGAATTTGGAAGCTCCTAATATTATTCTCTTGCTGAAGTCCTACAGTATGAATGCTGATGACTCCCTTTCCCTGCTGACAGCAGGACTCCAGGTTTGAATGATGGATTGATTCGTTATCCATCTGCTGCAATCTGAGCCCCAGATCCGTGATCCTTCCTCTGCCAGTGTCGTTGGCGCAAGGCACCTGCACGACTCCTCCTTGAGGGCTGACACTGGCAGTGGCAGCTCCTTTCATCTCAGCTTGCTGAGAGGGATATGGACCCATTTTCTTCACTTGCTGAAAGAATTGATAGCCCAACCCTGGTCTTCTACCTTGCTTTTTCTTTCTGAATTCTTACAGGTTTTTTACCTTTGTCATCCTCTTGGATTTTTTTTGTGTGTATTTTGCAGTGCATTTATTATTTTTGCCATATTGTGTAACCGTTTGATCTTGTTGGCTAGTTCTAGCCAGATTTGATGAAAGGGGGGATGTCTGATGTGTTAAAATCCCATGAAGAGAGACAGCCCTATCCTGCGAGTGCTGCAGCTTGTGTTTGGTGGCAGCAGGAGCCTTCCCCCCTGCTCAGCGACGGAGCGCGGAAGCCTCCTCCTCATCAAAGCCCATCACGAGTCATTCTCTTCAAGATCTTGGTGACGTCCTTGCACATGAGCAGCACATAAGTCTCCTACAGGAAACAAGGTGGTTGTTACGAGAGTTATTTTTATGCACCTGCAGCTTCTGATTTGCTTCATGGACTAATGGGCTGTACAATTTGAATTGCTTAAAAGCAGCTTGATTTGAAAGACAGTTCAGTGCTGAGAAAGAGACTATGATTTTTAATCTGAGAAATTCTAAGTGACTTTTTTACGTATTATTTATTTTGTTGTTTCTTTCACAGAGAATAGAAAAAAACCCACATTTGTAGAGACATTTTGTGCCACAGTAAATTTCAGAGCAGAGATTTAGTCACGGTCATGAATCCTTTAAAACATGCTTGCAATTAGGCCTTAGAGCCGCAGTTAGAGAGCTCCTCAGCGGCTCTGCTGCCGAAGCCCTGGGATAGGAGTGACTCTGTGCAGAGAGCTGGAGGTGGGGCCCTCCCCTGGACCTGGGCACCCAGTTCCACTCTTGTTCCCCATGGTGTGATTCTGGTGCAATGACGTTTTGGCAGTTTCTTAGATGGGCTTTTGCAAGGGCGAGGATGTAAAACTACAGTTGATAAACAAAAAGAAAGCTTAAAACATTTTGTATTCACTGCATCTCAACAAGTTTTCAAGCCGAAACAGGTTGTAACTATTTTCAGTCAACCTGTACTGCTGGTAAGAAAAATGAACATGTGAAAACTTAGCGATTTCTGTATGTTCTTCCATTTTATAGTTCCCAGAGAGGAACAACAGAGCTAAAAGAGCAGTGAGCTGCCCAGATACTTGGACGGGGGGGCACTGGGTATCAGCAAGGGGCACCAGACTGGGCAGAGATCAAGGGGGAGATGCTTCCACTGATGCTTTTCTGCAGGTTTCTTGTGCTTGCTCTGGAAGCAGCTGATGCTGCACTGGCAGAGATGGGATGCAGAGCGAGACAGCCCCTGGGTCTCCCTGGGCAAACAGCGTGTAGTTAATCATTAATTTAAATGGAATAACTCGGTGGTGGCCCTGGGCAGTCGTGATGCGCCTGTGCAGAGGTGGTGAGCAGCACGTGGTGAGAGAAGAGCAGCTACAGCCCTCGTGCCTGCACCACGGGCGGGTTCGCTGCAGACAGCCCCGGGAGCCCAGGGGGGTTGAGAGGAGGGCGGCACAGCGGGAGCCGGGCGCTGGCGCCTGCCCCGTGCGTGACGCCTGGCCGTGAAAGAAGCCACGTAAATGCAAAGAGGCTTTTGTATTGCAGGGTGCTGCTTCAGCTCGGCAGCTTCATGTGATGGAGTTTCTGATCTAGGAGCCTGCCTTGCTTTTCTTATCAAAAGCTGTTGCTGACATTTTTTTCTTGTTTTTCAAGGCAGAATTATTTTCCAGGGAGTAAGTGTTTCTAATTGCATTTAAATTCTGCTGTGGAAATCACCTACCCTGGAGGCTTTTGCAAAACCTTGGAGTACTTACAATTCTGTGTTGGTAGGCATGAAGGATGCTTTTAGTGATCCATTACTCCCTCTCTGCTCATTTACCAGTGCAGGAACCTTGGGCACCATTGCAAGGGGAGGAGCAGGACTGGCTCTGGAGCCAGGGTGATGCAGAAGCACTGCTGGAGAGACCTGTCCCTCTTGTTCCTTCCCCACAGGTGTGTTCTTCACCTTCCACACCTTCCACCTGGAGAACGGCCACGACTACCTGCTCATTACTGAGAACAGCAGCTTCGCGCAGCCCCTGAGGCAGCTCACCGGCTCCCGGCTGCCGGCCCCGTTCAGCGCGGGGCTCTTTGGAAACTTCTCCGCTCAGATTCGCTTCATCTCGGACTTCTCCATGTCTTATGAGGGTTTCAACATCACCTTTTCTGGTAAGATCAGGGTGGATCAAGACTTCATTTTTGTGTTTCCTTCCCATAGAAATGCAAGACTTGGAAATCCTTTTCTGTCAGTGCAGTGCATGAGATTGACGTTGCTCTCTACACCCCAGTAATGACCCTAGTAAAGTGCTCTGCCATTGAACCATTGTGCCCCAAGAAATGCTCTCTTTGAGGGCTCCATGCTGACAGAAATAGCAATTTTATCCGCCTTAAGTCCCAGTAGATGACCGAAAGCTGAACAGTATTTGTTCCTCAAATACTTCTTCTAAATATAAGTATTTCTAAATGTTGCTGTTGGTATTACACTCATTTTTGAGTGCTTCCTTCTGTTTGTTAATTTTTCTTGGGCTTAAGATCTCTGGAAGTCCAGCAGGAATGAACATGACTCTGTAATAATATTTTTCTTGTTCATCAGCCAAGGACTGAACCCACTGGAATTAAATACCGCTACAAAGGTGCTTATTGCCCCCTCCCCACTCACCTACTCAACATTTTTGCTCTATTTATGGACACGATTTCATCTTGCATTTCCTCAGGGTTTGTCATCCCTCTTCCATCTTTATTTCCCCCTCCCCTCTTTATTAGAGGGATTTGTCTGCAGTAGGTACAGCATTTCCAGTGCCGTCATGGGAGGTTGTGACAGATGGGATCTTTTGGAATGCAGCTTTGAGCAATCTGGGCTTCTTGGATAAAGAAGCAGAGCAGAGCTGGTCACTCCTGTCGTCCGTCTGGTCTCCTTGTTTCTTTTTCTTTTGGTCCAGTGCCCCATTTGGATGCCAGTGGCTGCTCAGCCAACTGCTCCACCAGCGACCCAGCTTCTGCAAACCTGGTGCCCACAGAGCATCGAGGCCAGGGGGTTTTCTTAGTGCAGCGTTGGGCTTCGTGCTGCATCCTGCCCCTCGTGCAGGTGCTGCCCCTGCGTGCAGCAATTCCCCCTTCTCTGCCCGCTGTGCCAGGGATGCCCAGGCTGAGCGCAGGCTCCGGGGAGAGACGCTCCTGCCCCGACCTTTCTGCCGAGCTGCAGGGCTGGGAGCAGGGCCGGGGAGGGGAATCGGTCACACATCTTGAAGCAGTGATAGAGCGAGGTCGCTAAGGTTCAGTCCTGTCCTGGCTAAATTAAACCACTTCCCTTGTTGCCTCCAACTGTTTGTTACTTTACAAAATACTGTTTTCTTCATGTGAAATCCCAGATCCTCTGAATTTGTCAGTGAAGAGTTACTGGGAGCAAAGTGCAACTGGAGAGAGACTCTCATAATGGCACATTTGCGATGCAAAATAGATATCACACTTGCAAATAAACACTTTACTTGTATAATCTCTGCCTGAAGAGTGCAAGGTGTTTAATCGTGTCCTTTAACCTGAGTTCCTGCAAATGGCTGCCAAAGTGTTTGTCTGTGCACACATTCCAGAAAATGTACTCACAATTGTGTGAGTGTGCCGCTAAGCTGCTCAGTAAAACAGAGCGTTAACAACCGGAAACTTAACCACGGCCTTGCTCTTCTTTCCTGTATCTAATCTGCCATGTCGTGAGGGCAAGAGCTGCAAATTCTGCCTGCTGATGTGGGAGGGAAGCGACCGTTCCATATTGCCGAGCTCAGTGATACGTGCTGCCGTTTTCAACGGACAGAGCTGTTGCCATAGATGCAGATAAAACCTGGTGCTGTGCTCAAAGGACTGGCTTCGGATACCTTTGTTCTGGCCTCTGAAGTGAAGAGATTCACAGAGACCCTGCAAAAGCTAATTGGACAATTTTCTGTTAACTGAGATTTTGATGGGGGAAAATGGTCTTTAGCCTTTAAAAAAAATTCCGTTGTAAATTACCTTCAGTGTTTTTACGGACTACTTTCATTTCTTGAGAGAAGAAAGTGGAAGTCAGTTACACTTTGTTTCCTGCGGCTACGTGTGTGTGTGTGTGTGTGTGTGTGTGTGTGTGTATACTTTGTAGTTGGCAATTCTGTTATTTTTTCAGAAGCAAACCCTCAAAAGCGATTTCCTTCAGAATGTTCTGTGGCCAAAGACATTTGGCTATTAGCCATAATGCGACGTGACCTTTCGTTAGCAGCTTAAACGTTCTCCCACATTCCCCAAGCAGGATGCTCTGTGCATTCATTGTCAGGATTAGTAATGTAGAGGCAGCAGAAATCCCACTCAAATCAATCCGTCCTCATTTGACTATAGCAGGCAGCAGACCTGTTAGTGTACTGAAGGGGGCTCTTTTATGACAGTTTTAAAAGCAAAGTCCAATATAAGGAGGTAAATAAGAGATTCTTGCCTCACCTAGGCATGTTTTTCTCTTTTTCTCTTTTTTTTTTCCCCCCCTTTTTCCCCTTTTGAGTTGCAGAGCGTGTGGTGGCCTAGTCACCTGTCAGGATTCACCCTGCACAGCTGGGTGAATTTAATTGCTTTCTAATATCGTTAGTACCAGGCTCAGGGGAGAGAATGACAAATTTTCATTGCATTTTGTCACCACTGATGTCACACTCTTATTTGTCCAACAACAGTGTCAGAAAGTGGGATCTGTGGTGTTTTGATTTGGTTTAAATTTAAATCCAAATCCTGGTGACAGCCGAGTGCGGTGTGTTTACAGTGGAAAGCTGGCTGGTCTCGATGGCTCGAGCAGGGGGCACCTCCCGGGTAGCAGCTGGACCTTGAGCTGCAGCGGGGCTGGAGCTCAGCGCACCCTCCTCCTCCTCCTCCTGCTCCCCGGGCCCAGGGCCTGGAACCCTCGCTGGCGGGAAGGGCGCGAGGTGTCCCCGCGCTCAGCCGGCCCTGCCTGTCCCCTGCAGAGTACGAGCTGGAGCCGTGCGACGAGCCGGAGGTGCCGGCGTACAGCATCCGCAAGGGGCTGCACTTCGGCGTGGGCGACGTCCTCACCTTCTCCTGCTTCCCGGGGTACCGCCTGGAGGGCGCCGCGCGCATCACCTGCCTCGGCGGGAGACGGCGTGTGTGGAGCTCGCCTCTGCCAAGGTGTGTTGGTAGGTGGTCAACGTGCTTTCATTTTGCTTGGTTCACTATGACGTGTGCTGGATCGGTCCCACGGGCAGGGCAGCGCCGCGGCCCCGCGGGGGGGAGGTCCTCACGGGGAGGCTGCAGGGTGCTGGGCAGAGGGAGCTGGCCTGAGCCCCAGTAATTGCCCATGCTGGAGATGTCCAAGCTCTGGGACACCTAGCATCCCTTTGGGACTGGTGTCTGTATAACAGCACCATTTTAGGAATGTCCTTCCTTTGGATCAGAGTGCTTTAAAACTTAATGGTCCAGTTTGAAAGCTGCTTCTGGATGGGCAGTCCTAAGCAACGCAAACGTGGCTTTAATGGGGATGAGTCTGGGAAGCAGAGGCTCATGCTGCTTTTTCTTCACCCTCCAGAGGCTCCTTGCTTAGACCTTTTACATCCTCTCCCCAAACCATTGCAGGTTCCCTTTGCAGCCACTCCAGCAATCATTTATATTAATAAATAATTCAAGAAATAGAGCAGAGGAAAGAGGCCTGTGCAAGAGCGAGCATGTTTCTGCTGCTTGTTCCTGATGCAGATGGGCTCTAGGCAGTTTTGTCTGGCTAAGACCTGCAGAACATCCCCCTCCTCAGCCCGCAGAATACTCTGCAAGTGTAACAGTCACTTCTTTTAAAAGAGCAAAAGCAGTAACGTGCTACAGCAGGAAAGAAGGGAGACTACTGCCAATGCCTCAGGTCTTTGCAAGGTCAAGGGTATTTTTATTTTTGTTGTGTAGTTTAGTTACAAGGAAGAGAGTCTGTACTGCTGTTGAGTTGCTTACTCAGAGCACCAGGAAGGATTGATTAGGACCAGGTTCCCTACCTTTTTGCACTCTAGCAAACCTTGCCAGGAGGATGTTCTTGGTGGTGGTGGTGACCTTTGAGGGCTGTCTTAAAGATGACATCGCAGCAGGAGCTACGCTGCCTTCTCAGTCTGCTGAGCTTTGCTTTTGAGTCCTGTCATAGTGACTGCATTTCCTGGCACTGTTTAATGCCTGGGTCGGAGGGTCACATCATCCTGCTGTGACAAGTAGTCTCTGCAGGACATGAACAATAATCACAATGCAGAGGGAGCTAATCAGAGGAGTAGGCATCAAAAGGAATTGTAATGCAGCTTTAAATTTGATGTTCAGAAATCATCACCGAGCAGGCACAGTGGCTTCCATTTGCACAGTTCTCTGCTGCACTGGGTTTTGGATTAGCATATGTGGCGATGTGTGCAAAGCCCCAGTGACAAGGTGACAGCCTGTGCCAGCATGCACACCCAGCTCTGCGCCAGCCCTGCTAGAAAGGGGACAGAGCAGAATTTGAGACTTGCCCGTGAAAATCAAGGAAGATTTACTTGCTTTTGCCAGACAACCCAGGCACTTTGTATTCAGTTCCTGCCCTCAAGATGGATCTAGAGAGAAACAAGAGAGCGTTGGCTCCTTTGACCAGCCTCTCTGCAGGGTAAGAGTCGTTCCTTCCTCCAACCCCACTCCCCTGTGGTCATGCCTGCAGCATCCTGCTTGGATAACCCGTGCACTAAAGGGACAGTCAGGCTTTCCAGGCGTGGTGGGAGGGTAGCAGGGAACAACCTCTGACGTGTTCCCACTCTGCCCATCTGCTGCTTTGCCTTCCTGCACCTTCAGCAAGGGGCTAGTGGAGGCCAGAGTCCGTGCTGAGAGACGCTCGTGCGCTCTCATGGTTCCCCCCCATCGCAGCAACTCGGTGTATGGCGAGGGGCTCGGCAGGCCGGAGCAGCGCTGCCTGATCAGGAAAGCTCTTTCCAGGCACGTTAGAGCGGCTCTCGGCAGTTGCACATGCAGAACGTCAGCACTCAAAGGAATGGGAAGCCACTGGTTTACAGCTGAAAATCCTTCAGGGTCAATTGGCCAAGAAAACGACAACTCTGTGATTTGCTCATGTGGGAGCTAATGGGGGAGTAGTGGGAGATCCTAAACACATGGTTACTGTGGAGCAGATTTACACCTACTGGGCGGGCTGGATATGTATGTAGCAAACAGGCTGCAATAGCCCTAGCTGAAACCAGGCGCTCAGCCGAGACAAGCTGCTGCCGAGGGTTGTCCTCTGCAGAAGACATCCTGCGGGTGCCTTTGCTTCCTCCCTGCAGTAACAGCAGGTAAGACCTAATTTTCATATTGTCCTGCGAGCTCTGGTACAAGCTCTGTGCTATTTTTCTAGTACTGCTTGTTGTACTTGGACACACTCGAGGATCTCTCTTCAGCTTTGTATAGCGAAGACATGTCCATAGCAATCCTGTGATGCTCACAGTGGCACCATCTCATAGGAGAGAGACTGTGTCCTTAAAAGCTTGCAGTCAAAATATGTGAAATGGTGAGAAGTAGAGGGTGGTGGTTCCTGCGTTTTGAAAGTGTTAAGCCCAGATCTTCTGACACCCAAGATAGGTCAGAACTCCAAAGCTATCTTTGTCCCCCAGCTCTAGAGGATCATTTTGCCAAGTTTTTGAGTCACACAAATCTTCTCGAGTTAAATTTGGCTCAAAATCAAATATTGTTGATTGATACAACTCAGTGTAGAAAAGGAAGCAGAAATGTTGAAGGAGCAGAGAAGCCTCCCTAGAAGAAAGTGATGGAAAAGCAACAGACGGCAGGGCGGGGAGGGACTCTGCTCTCACCATGAATAAAGTCATTGCGGGTTGTGGCCTGTCGGTAGTTCCAGAGAAGGGGCAAACAGCTGCAGTGACATAACTGCCCCTAGGCATTCGTGCATCCCGCCCCCAGAGCTCCTGCTCTGCCCCAGCACCCTGTTTTGAACAATAAAGTTCAGGTTTTTTCTGTGGCCCCGTTGTGGGCCTTGGAGTGACATTTTGGGGAGGAAACAAGGTATGTAAACTGGGGCTTTTGAGCCCGAGAAGCAGAGGTTCTCAGCTTCTCTCCATTTCTCATGGAAATGACTGTTAGCTGCAAAGCTGGGAATAAAAAAAATAGGAGAGCAAGGCAAAGGGGTCTTCTAAAATGCTAATAAAGGGTGAGTTGAAGAGCTGAGGTAAAAATAAACAACCAACAAAGGAAATGTCAAGTTCTCCCCTCTTCACTTTTGGGAAATGATTTTGAGGAAGTTTTTTTTTTTTCAATATTCCCAGAGTGCTTCATCATTTGTAATTATGTGCAGATTTCAGTGAGCACGTCTTGCTGAACAAAGAGCTCCTGCACTCGCAGCGCTGTTACCAGCAGTCATTGCTCTGCCACGGTGATTGTTAAATGAAAACCTTCACGCGTTTTGTATACCATATTAGATAGAAAATTTGTGTATGTGTAGGTTAGCTTTGTCTGGACAATGTGGCAGAAGACTTTGCCATGTTTCAGTCATATAATCTGATAATATTTTTAAATTTTGCTAATGGTTCCTGAATCAGAAAGGAACTTCAGTACGTGGCCCCATTTAAGCAGGTGGTGACTTTCCCTGACTTTGAGAATGTATTTCTGAATTCGGATCCAAGATAGCATTTGGGAATGCCAACTTTGTGTGACTTAATTTCATTGTCTGTACAGCGAGAGGATATTAATCCCTTCTCCAAAGGATGAGAGGTTTAGTAACAGTAACAATGCTAGTAAGTACTATTTTGTTTACTAACTGCGCTTGGAATTAGATCCATGGATATGGTAGCAGATGAGTATAGAAAGGAATGAGCATCTGTGACCATTTGGAGGAATTACCTGCATGTGCTGCAAGACTAGAGTATGCATGTGGTTATTAAAATATGTCTTCTTGTCTTTTGCATAGCTGAATGTGGTTCATCTGTAACTGGAACTCAAGGGGTTCTGCTGTCTCCAAACTACCCAGTAAACTATAACAACAACCACGAATGCATCTACTCCATCCGGACCCAGCCAGGAAAGGGGATCCAGCTTAAAGCCAGGACTTTTGAACTGGAGACAGGAGATTTCCTCAAGGTGATTCTTCTCCCTTTGGCAGTGGAGGGTAGTGCTGCTGAGAAACAAGAGCAAGATCCACAAGGGAAGTGGTGTTCTAAAACTGCAGCAGCGCTGGCTGTAGCTATCCCTAGGGAAGACGCCAGCCAGGCCCAGTCAGTGCACATTTTAGTAGTGGTTTTGGCAGTATGGATATGTTGTAGTGCTAGAAATGAGATTGATGTCCCCAGAATGTCCTCCTTGCAGCAGGGAGTGGTTACGACAGTCACTTCTGGATCATTAAATGACTGATGTGCAACATTTTTGGAGACAACAGCAAAGTTCTTGTGAGCCAGGCAAGAGGAATGGAGCTGGAACAGTAACTCTGTGCATCCCCTCTGAGGCTGGAACAAGGCTCAAATGATGATGATAGATGTGTGAAACATTATTTTTAAGCCTATAGACACGATAACTTTTATCACTGCTGTGCGTTATTTTGCTGTACTTGAAGATGTACCCTGTAATCTCAGGGAATCACCTGCACTGAACCTCACTAGCTCCTGCTAGTCTTTGGCAGTTACACCAAGACAGCAGGGACTGTCCTCTGTGGGTCAGCTTAGCTGCTATTCTGGGACTTAGCCTGCTAATTAGCTTACTAGTGAGTGGTTTAAAAAAAAAAAATCATACCCGTTAGAAATGTGGATTTCTTGGCCATTTCACTGCAGCTTCTGCTGTGAACCCCGTACTGAGATGGAAGGAAGACTTCTCTGTTATATGTATTGTGAGGTGATATTTGTCTAGTTTACTGAGCATCTTTTGAACTCAGCAAAGGTAGCAGAAAGAGCCTCTATGGAAAATAAGAGATTATTTTAAAGCCAAATACTTTGCGTGTGAGTAGCTAGGTAAAGACAGGCTTTAACCCAGCATCTTTGAACACTGCTCAGAGTAACAGAAACTGTACAATTCAAAGAGCATAGAAATACCCATTAGCTTCAGAAGAATAACATCATTTTAGAGATTTACTAGAGCACCAGGTGGCCCTCCCTTGCAGCTAAAATTCTGTTCTTATCTACACTGTCATACAGTGGAAACTGTTAACACATGAGGAAGCGTGAGGTTCTTAGCATTATTTTTGTGTTTCTAAGAACCAGGGATGGTTTGCCCCCAAAAAGGGATTATATAAATGCAGAACTCCAGACTCAGGCTCTTCAACATTCCCATGCTTGGTCTTAGATTAATCTGTATTTACAAGTTTCAGGATCCTGTATAGGAGGAGGCAAATCCAGGCTGAATTCTATTAACCACGAAGGAATGTCTTTTGTAGGAGGCATTACTACAAGATGCATGTTGCTGTGCTAAACCATCTTCCCAGGAAACATCTCTGTCCTTATTTTAGTGCTGTATCTGTGCACTACATAATCCACGTATTTTCAACTGAGAATCACTGGAAAGAGAGAGAGGTTTCCAGCTAATGCAAAGAGTATGCTAGTTAATGAAAAAAATCAGTGTTTTCGCAACACCAATATTGTCAGCAACTTTGCACATATTCCCATAGAAAGTAGCTATCAATCTCCACTGTTGAGAAGTTGTCCTTTATTCTTGTAGAGAATCATTCTATCTGCAAGGTTTTCTCAGTTTGTCTTTAACAATATTGGAGGCAAGATGCATTTGTGAGACTTTCCAGAAGGAATTGTTTTTCTCTGTAGCTGTGCGACGCCTTAGGATAGAGAAACTTGTTCAGAAAACACAGCTGTAAGTGCAATGCAAGCAGAGGTGTGAGGAGAAATACACATATCTCCTCCAGGATATGAATCCTGTTTCTTAAACGAGCAGCATCATAAAATGGTGCAAAACTAGAGTCTTAGCTGGAATGATCTCCCCATCTTCAGGAGGTCATTTGCACTTTTGGAAGATTTGGTGCAGAAGTGTTTTTCACTCTGTGTTTCTTGTTCCTCTTAGGTTTATGATGGCAGCAATAGCTCTGCTCGCCTGCTGGGCTCCTTTAGCCGCACCGAAATGCTCGGCACCAGCATAAACAGCACTTCCAGCACCATGTGGCTCGAGTTCATCACCAACAGCGAGAACACAAGCAAAGGCTTTGAGCTGCAGTTTTCTAGTAAGTCTTAGGCCCATCACCTTGTGAGATGGGAATCCTAGCTGTACTAATATATTTTTGTATTGCAGCTGCCTGACTAGACAAAGCAGCCCTTTCCCAAAAGGTGTTATTACCTGAAGTACGTTGAGAGCAGAGGAGACAATATTACATTGGCAAACTGACTCTGCTGTGAATAAGCCAGAGGCCCCACAGAGAGTTTGGGTCAAAGCTGAGATCTCTGGGATCTTGCTTAAGTCTTAAGGAAAAAATACAATTCTCAGTATAGCGTTTATTCTTTCCTGGAAAGGTTAGAAGAAAATACTTAATACTACATGTGTTAATAATGCTCTGATTGTTAAATATCTAGTGAAAACTGACACAGTTTCTCCTGGCCCAGGTTTTGAACTCATTAAATGCGAGGACCCTGGCATCCCGCAGTTTGGCTACAAGGTCCACGACGAAGGACATTTTGCTGGCAGCTCAGTATCCTTCAGCTGTGACCCTGGATATACCCTGCGAGGCAGCAGGGTGCTGGGCTGCCTGACTGGCGAGCGGAGAGCTTGGGATCAAGCCCTGCCTACCTGCATAGGTAAGGCAGCACTTTGCTTTGGGCTTCGCACGCAGCACCCCTCTTAGCTAACACAGGTGGCAGGCACTCTGGTATTGATTACACCCATCTACATTAAACAAGACAGTGCCAAGGGTGCCGTGTACGGCATCTTCAGATCCAGAGCACTGATCTCTGCAAATGTCTACTGGCAGGCTTGACATGAAACACGGTGCTCAGAGCCCTTCAGCACAGTCTTAACAAGACTTTTCTTGCTTCATAGTGAGGGCTTGACTGATTTTCTAGTCCTTGTCCTTTCACTTGAATGTGTTAAATAGAGTGGCGCTTTCTGATGATGGCAGATAGCAGCGTGCGTCCACGTTTTGACGGTTCAAAGTCAGGCTTCCTTGAAAGCTGCATGACGATTGATTCCTGATATTTTAATTCCTTAAGTTAGCCTCCTTGTTAAGTCTTGAGTTCCCCATTTCCAGTAGCTCTGCAGACGGACCTGCTCTTGCCTGGAACATTGGGATTTTGGTTTGAGTACTGAAATGAAGTGCTGCTTGTCTGTTACTCATTGACCGCATAGTTAGCTGGTGTTTTCAGGACCCAGTGATATTCTTACGGGCTTGCTCCTCTTGAAGATCAACCACCCAACTGCTTTCATGATTGTAAGCAATGTGCTCAGGCGTTGATGCTCTGAATTCTCCCATGAGTGAGAACTTGCTTTATGCTTAGCCCTCTGTTCCATTTTAGTCTTAATTACAGAAGTAAAAAGGTAAAATGTAGTGACTGAGCCATCTTTATAACCTTTATTTGCTCCATGCGCATTGTGTATGGAAGTCATGTCTGTGTGAGTATATGGAAACTCAGAGAATTTTAATGAACACATTATGCAAAGATTTGAGAGCCTCAGTTTCTTTGGAAGTTCATTAAGCAGATACATACACGTGCTGATTTTGCTTTGTCACACTTTTCACAGATTTTGCGGTCAGGATTACCATCGTAATCAAGATCAAATTTGCATTGTGGCCAACTGCCATAATGGGTAATGAATCTTCTAACTAAACCCATGTGTTTCTTACAGCTGAGTGTGGGGGCACTATTAAAGGAGAGTCATCGGGGCGGATCCTGTCTCCCGGCTACCCAACACCCTACGATCATAATCTGAATTGTATCTGGACAATCGAGGCAGAAGCTGGTTGCACAATAGGGTGAGTGGGGGTCCCGGGCCGTGTAGCCCCTGCTGTTCTTCAGCGAGGTGGTGGTTTGCTCCGTGCTCTCCTAGCTTGAGGTCAGAGGTAGCTAAAAGGTAAAACGCTGTTGGTTGGTTTCCCAAACCATTGGGTACCACTAAAATCTCTCAATAGTTTTGCTGTAGAAAACCTGTCTTCCAGAAAACCTGAATTCCAAACAAAATTCAACATATGTCCAAGTGGCATAATCCTAAAATGAGGACATAATTAAAGAAAAATTACTTGGGAGATCACATCCAAACAAAGGCAGTTATGGAGCTGGTTCATCTCCCATTTATTCTGCCAGAGGAAATTACCACTGAAATGGGTGAAGTCTTATCAAATTACGTTTGTGTAAATGATTGAACGGTCAGGCATAGGGATCCCCAGATGTGAGTGGACAGCTGGAAAAGTGAGACCTTGCGTTCATCTTCTAATTGCACTGTTTCATGGGTTTAATAATGAAAAGAAACAGATAAAATGTAACTATCCTCCCAAAGGGAAGGCTCAAGATGGCTCCTAGACATCTGGTCTGCATGGAAACCCAAGACAGTTTTCTCTTCTTGCTGTTTTGACTTCTCTTATTGTTCTGTTATCACTTTGCTTTTGGAAAATAGCATTTTGAAATGTTAATTTGTTGATAAGTTAGGTGAACTTGGCAGTTAGCATGATATGAGAGCATTTGGCTCATCGAGTTAGTGCAGCCACTAGCCCAATTCGAGCAGTTTTCTACTTTGTGGTCCTTCATCTGTGATCTCTGCTGCACACCGTTATTCCCATCCCTAGGGTGAGGGTGCAGCCGAGTCAGAGTTTGTATCTGGGCAGGGTTTTGCTGCTGTGAATTAATCCCGAGGTCAAAGGGTGCCTGAAACCCCTCACCCCCGAGCACAGGAGGCAGCGTCGGCCCGCGGCGCCGTGGGCTCCACCGCAGCCCTGTCCGCTCGTGCGAGGGTGCGCGGAGCCGCGGGCTTGCAGGCCCAGCCAGGGCCTTGAGAAGGGGCCAAGCCTAAAGTGACAGGGTGCCAGGCGGTAGCCTGGTAACACACCTTGTGACCCCTGCTTTCATCAGAGAGAAAAGTGCCCTTCTTCTGCTCCTTTATTTGGCAGCTCAAACAGAACAGATGATCTCTGGATTGTTGAGAGAGCGCATTTTCAGCAACTTCATTTTTATGGTAATCCGTTGGAAAAATAATCCTCTTCATGCATGACACAATTGTATGAAGTCCTCGTTTATAACTTGCATTAAAATTAATCACCAAAACTGTTTGAATAAAGCTGTATCTGCACAGAATGATGGGAAGGAAAAGAAGAAGAGAAAGGTCGAAAAATGAGTTTGTCCATGAGTGTGGAAGGGCTGCACTTTGAGAGAGGGTTAATTGTGTGCACTTGCAAACACGTGTGCGTGAACACAAGCACGCAGGGTTCAGATAGCATGGCCTGTCCTGAGCGGCCCTGTGGGGAGGAAGGGCAGCGGGGGCTGTCCTGGGCCATGACACAAGTTGCCTTCAGGTGCTGCGTGCACGGTGCAGGGTACGTGTGCACTTAGTGAGGCTGCATTTTATTGCATAGCGGCAACCTCGGTGGCACCGGAAAGTTTACTGATATTGCCAGTCCTAGTCTGCTGAAAGATACTACGTTGACGGGTTCGTTTTTCATAGACTCATTAGAAATATCTGAACCTTCCAGATTGCTTCTGCGGAGACTTCTAGGGGTGCTACATTTACGGCCTTCTGTTTGGGAAGCCTCTCGTGGCCGGGCTGCCGCCAGGGCCCCGAGCCGCCTGCGGCCACGGAGCCGCCTCGGGGGGCCGCAGCGCCCGCAGCACCGAGCCCAGCCAGGCAGGCAGGCCGAGGGGAGAGCCGGGACTAAACGGCTCATCAGAGTGCCCCAGCTTGGCTGCCTCCCCTTCCTCTCCACGTCTTCCAGCTGAGCTGGAAGCACTCTCCTCTTGTCACTTGTATATGTATATGTGTGTGTGTGTGTGTATATATATATATATAGAGAGAGAGAGAGAGAGAGAGATGCAATTCTTAATTTGCTTTTAGCTGCATTTTCGTGCAGGTAATTGAGATTGTCAGAGAGCGAAAATAAAACCTTCTTCTCTCCATTGTCTGCTGAACCGGTTGCTCTGTCTTGTCTTAAATTAAGCCCTGCTGGGAATAGAATCAGGCTGATAGAAAAATCATGCTGTAGGGTTACAGATGTGCCTATTGAGAAGATTGATTTGCTCCAGAGAACACCAGTTTTTCTTAATAAAATCAGCTCTCCCTATAGATACCTGAACCAGCTGACACTGGACAGATAACCTGTGCCTTGCGCTGTGTCATTTGCTCCTCCTGCTGAAAGCATCCTGCTTGTTGGTAAATCTTGTCTGCAAGTGGCTTCTTAAAAATAAATTAAGGAAGAGCATCCCTGCGGCCATGGTCAGCCCCGGCCCCGGGGTTGGGCTGGGATTTTGCTCTGTTTGCTCAGAAGGAACCATGGGCACTGGCCCCACCTCGGTCTCTGCCCTTGTCTCTGGTTATTCCACCAGCTTCCATGGTGAGGTTTTTGGCCAGGTTGGGCTCGCTAGCCCCGGGGAGCCCAAGCATCAGCAGAAGATGCCAGCGTCGTCTGGCCAAGGCACCTGGAGAGAGCATCGCTGCTATAATCCCCTCTTCTTTTCCTTGAGTTTGGCTTTTTTCGCTTCGCTCAAGGTCTCTGCTAGGTAGATTTATGATTCAGCTCTTTTGGATTCTGTCAGATTCTGGGGATGTCATTTTGTTGTTGAGTACATTGCAGTATATATATTTTTTTTATGGCTCTACCTTATTTATTTATGTCTGCCCTGGATGAATGGGAAAGCAGCCAAGTGAATGCTTCCCTGTTTTCCTCAGTGGACTCTCTGTCAGAGTTTTAAGCCCAGTACCTGAATGTTTTATTTTCATCGGTTTCTCGGTACAGTTTATAGAGCTGTGTCCCCGTTTCGGAATGGCATGCCTGGAGTTATCCTGCATTAGCCTGATTTCATCTTGTCAGGTGGCGTTTTCCCCAGTGATAACGTGGCAGTGACAAGCAGAAGCAATTAAAACAGCTTCCTGACAACTGGTGTTTCAAGGGTAGGCAGGAAAGGCACCGAACGCTGATGTTTCCCAGCCAGTAGCTGGTAGCTCCCTGAGGGGCAGCAGTAACAACCCTGTCTGCGCTTAGACGCCGCTCCTCGTCTTGGAGCCCTCCGGAGCCCGGCGCAAGGTCTCATCCGGGCAGCAGCGGCTCCGTGTCCTCCTGCCCCGGTGGCGGCTCTGGCAGGAGAAGCCGGAGCAGCGTTCCCGCGCTCGGGAGCTGCTTGCCGGGAAGCGGCGCCGCCAGCCTCTGCACCCCTGGGGCTCGGAGCAAGTGCGGAGTGGGGAGAGCCCCGTTCCGGCCCGGGCGAGGCGGGAGCTCCCGGTGGTGCCGCTGCAGGCACGTCCGCACCCGCCTGCCTTTGGTGCCTGCGCCAGAGCCTCATGCCGTCCTTCCAGGGCAGACAGAGCAGTAAAATGCAGAGTAAGGAGATGGCGTCTGTGTTCAGAGCATCATAATAAATACCAGGTGAAGACCACGGTGTCATGTCAGTACTGCTGCCAGCTTCATTTTTGTTTTCCCTCGCTGCCCTTCCCACTGTATGTTTGGAGAGCTGCCTCGTGCTCCCTTCCTGCTCAGATTGTCTCACCAGCTGAGCTGCGTAGAGCTTTGCAATATCCAGAGTTTTACAAAATGTATCCAAATCCACTCTGGTGTGGGAGGCATCCGGGAAGGAATCGTGCTGCACCTGCTTGATGGTTGCTTTGGGCAGAGGCGCCAGCTCTGCTCGCGTGTGGGTCTCCATCCTCTGTTCTCTCGTCCAAGAGACTCGGGTGGCCTGATGGGCTATGGGAGCTGCCTGCTCTCCGTTCAGTCCTGAGCTGCTGCATCCCCAGGGTTAGCTTTAGTTATATTCTCGCAGGACCTCTGTTGCTGATGGAGTTCCCGTCCATCTGTCCTGGGACAAGTTTGGGGCTCCCTGGTAGCGTCCCGGGTGCAGCATCACCATCCCAGCACCCTGTCCCCAGCACAGCCTGGACGTGCACAGGCGTCTCCCCGAGTTCGTGGTCAGTTCGGATGCTTCAGCCCGTCCTTCCCGGCATCCGCGGCGTCTCTGTTCTCATGTCTCAGCCATGACCGCTGCTGCTGTGTCCTCCATCTGTGTGCAACTCTTTCCTTTTTATTAACTTTAGGGACAATTAATAGCACTGACCTGTTACAGGTTTCTTTTCTAGCAGCTTCAACCTGGTGTTTTAAATCAGAGTTGCTGGTGTTTGTTTTCCTCTCTGCTTTTTCCCCTGTTATACAAGATTACCTTGGTACCAGGAGCAAATTCTTTGATCTTAGTGCAGGTAACAAAAATCAATGCATTTTATCAGTAGAGGCTGGCCCTTGACAAAAAGCTGTTCCTTGTAGGACACCAGGAAGCAAAAGGACAGCCAAGGTTGTTGCTGTGTGCAACACAGGGGCACTGCGTGAATTGGATGAATTTACATCAGTTGTCTTAAGGGACCCTAGCCCATTTCCTGCTCATTTTCCTTTTCGAATAAGTTTCTCAATATTTCTGTGTTTATCTCTAATAGAGTGCAGTAAAACCAAGGACAAACTCCTTGTCCTTCCCTTCCTAGGCCCTGTGCCTCTGTACCGCACGGTTCCTGCATGCCCTTGAAGGCTTTTGTGCGTGTGACAGCTCCTCATTGCAGTGTCTGAGCCCTGCCAGCACCAAAGCTGCAGTGACAGACCCAGCTGGGGACATTTGCACTGCTCACTGAGGGCTTGGGGACCCTTACCTTGCAGCTGAAGTCTTTGAGGAGAGGTTGGTAATTTGCTTAGGATAAAAAACAGAAAAGGACCCAGATGTTCATCTGTGCATGTGTAGCATCTGTGTCCTGCTTGCTTTTCGTTTAGGCACATAAGTCTTTCATTAAAGAGCTCTGTGACTTGGGAGATCTCTGTAGAGATCGAGTTAGGTGGCTGCAATGTTTTGTCCCAGGTGTTGGAAGAGAACAAGTTTCGTATTCGGAGGGCCCTGGCACCCTAGGTTAGTACCATTTTAACTCTTTCTGGAACAAGGCAGAGCTCTATTTGTGCTGTGACCTCCAGTTGTTTTTGCTACACAGGCTCCACTTCATGGTTTTCCACACGGAGGAATTCCACGACGTGCTGAGGATATGGGACGGTCCAGTGGAGAATGGCATCCTCTTAAAGGAGATAAGTGGGTCTGTCTTGCCTGGTGATGTCCACAGTACTTTCAATTCTGTCATTCTTCAATTCAACACGGATTTCTTCACAAGCAAGCAGGGCTTTGCTATTCAGTTTTCAGGTAGGCTTTATAGTATTTCTTTGGGGTTGTCCAAACATGTTAATGTTTTTCTGAGTATTGGTTGTGAGGAAATGCCTTGTAATGAGGGGCAGCGTGGGGTTGCTGCAGGTGGCTTTGCTTTCCTGTCTTTGCCGCTCGCGTCTCAGCAGCAGGGAGACCAGACCAGGCTGCTAACGTCTCTTATCTTCAGGGGCACAGCGAGTGATTAAGAGGAGCTTCCCATAAACTGGCTAGGTGTAATGGCCTCCTATCAACTTAGCAGGAAATAAGCTCTGCTCCGCCACCTGATACGGAGAGGGTCTTTATCGACTACTGCTGCTCCAAGCCTTTGTTCAGCAGGTGTGACTAAGTCATCGGGCCTAAGCTCGGGAATAGACAGGTTTAGATCCTGTGAACTTTAATGAGCTATATAAGCTTACAAAACTTCCTTCTCCGTGATGTTCCATACTATTAAATAGCTCTAGTGTTGATGGGCCTTGAGCTCAATAAGCTTTGAGTTTGGTGCCTTCCCTCCAGGTAGGATGGCAGAGAGTATGGAGATTCACGGGGGCCTCTCTGATACCTCCAAGGGACAGGGAGGGAAACAGCTGCATTTCTGAAAGCTCTGGCTTGATCAGCTGAGTTCAGCTTCAGAGGCTGCATTTCCCTGTCCTCAGTGGAAGTGAGAAGTGTTGGTGGAGGACTTTCTTTTGCAGCCTGTGTCTGACACAGAAGTCTATAAAAGTGCCATGTAAGATCAGTGGCTGCCTGGGTTTGCTAAGTAAACACGCACGTGCACAATTACACATCCAGTTTGCACTCTGTGTAGTGCACTTGAACCTGCTATTCCCCAGAGCCTCTCCCAGCTGGAGGAACAGATGTTCAGTGCAAAGTAAAAGTCAAGTTTTATGTATATGGCAACTGTAAGGGACACCAAGGGAGCAAGGATGGAGGAAAAAAAGTCACTGCTTGGATACGTGTTGAGGGACAATCTACACAGAGTGAGTGCTTGGTATCTGCAGGGTGAATTTCTGATTTCTCTCCCTTTGCATCTTCATTACTGTCCTCTGCCAATGACTCAGGGAGAGATAGAAAGAAGTGTGCTGTGGCAGTGTGCTGTTTCAGATAATAGTGAGAGGGAGGGAGACTTGATCTGAAATTCATAGTGGTTAATATGGCTGGGGGGGAAAAAAAAAAAAAAAAAGAACAATATCTCATTTTTTGTGAAGCAGATGGTTGTTAGCCAGGAGGGAATTCTGCGGACCCATACTAAGCATGTTTAAAATATTCCTCAGTTTCTACTGCCACTTCCTGCAATGACCCCGGGATTCCCCAGAACGGGAGCCGAAGCGGTGACAGCAAAGAGGCAGGTGACTCCATCGTCTTCCAGTGTAATCCAGGATACGCTCTGCAAGGGGAGGCCAAAATCACTTGTGTGCAGATTGAGAACAGATTTTTCTGGCAACCAGACCCTCCCTCCTGTATAGGTATGTTCCATGCGTCTCTCCTCTTGTTGCACCAAGCTCCCTGCCCTGCATCCCATGATTTCTATACCTGAAAGGGACAAATGGCGCCTGCCTGGGAGAGCTGCGGAGCGGAGCGGCGTTGCAGCCACCGCGTCGCTCCGTCTGCAGAGCCCATGGCGCGCTGAGGACGTAGGTGAATGGTTTCTGCATACAGATGTAGCAAATCCTGTGGCAGAAAGGAGCTAGCTGACATTTTCTTTGAGCTCATAAAGGGATAAAAGAAGCTCATAAAAAAGGAACTTCTTAATACATCTAGGACATATGAAAATAGTCATGCTAAGCACATAAAGCAATTTGCTGACCAGTTAAATGCTAGATAGCAATAACCTATTGTGTAACCTTCATTCCTGTTTATGCAGTGTTGTCCCAGGCAAAGAAAACGAGTTAATTTGGTTTCAAAGATCTTGAAAGCCAGCTAAGACGCTTCTGCGGCCTGCGTAGGGCTTATCCCTACTGCAGGATGACCTGATCTCTGAATCACTGTCGTGCAGCCCCCTTTCAGTGTGATGGGGACCATCCTTTTAATTTTCCTGCAGATGTAACTGAGATGGTTGCATGTCATGCCCATCTACCCACTGAATTCTTTCCCAGCAGAAGCTGGGTCCTTAGCACTTTGTAGAGACACAACCAATGCCTTAATCTTAGTGCAAGGTGGACTGAGCTGAGGGAATTCTCATGGGTCATCTTTATTGTACGTTTTTTGGCTTGGAGACACTGTGTTGAATTCTTCATGGAAAAAAAGCCTGGCAGTCTTGTTTTAGGAGACATAAGCTCTGTGATAGACTATGAAAAACCTGAAAGCAATTTCTTGCTCTTTCCCTGCTTTCAGTCACAAAGGATTTGGGGGAATAATCAGTGGATAGATAAAGTCAGTTTTACAATGGCTGTGTAACAGACTGCCTAGTTAGAGCCAAATGGGAAAATGGATTTTATTTAAGGTTTGGGTCTTGTGTTTGTATTTAGCATTTCAAATCCATCTTCCCCATCTTTACTGAAACACTTCTGCATTCCCTAAATAATGTGGACAGAACTGAATCCTCAGCTAAAGCTGAGGATCCCAAGGGTTTTGGGGCAATTGAAGTCTGCATCCAGACCCAACTCCAAAAGGCAATAACTTGAACCAGTTTCTAGTTTAAATCCTTTGGAGACGCTGGGTGGCATTTTCAAAGAAATCAGAGGGCGTTAAACACTCAACTCTCTCAGGCTTTTCAAAAATGAATCTGCATCTGCAAAAGGAATGCATCCTAAAGGTTAACACCAGAGTTAATGGACACAGCGCATGTGCCTCTGGTTCTTGCAGAATGTTCGGGCATGACGTTGAGCTGAGCTCTGCTCTGTGCAGGGATTTCCTTGCTTATTCATTGGCAGTTCCAGGTCTTGTTTTCTGCAGTAGGAAAGATGAGTCTGAGCAACAGGATGGGTCTGAGTGTCGGCTCTCAGGGAAAGGCTGACTAATAAATCAATCACAAACATTTGCCACAATGGAAATGCGTGCAGTCGCTTTGAGTCTTTAAAAGAAGTAATAATTGATTTTTCAATCAGCTTGCCATTTAATGTGCTGGTGACTGTAGTAAACATGAACAAATCATTAGGCTCAGACAACTTGTTTTCACTTATTTAGCAAGAATCCAGATTTTGACAGGGAGTTGCCTAAATATGTACAATGGGAAGACACAAAGCACCTCTCTCTCCTCTCCAGTTACTCTGTATCATACAATCTTATCTCGTGAAGATAAGTAATAGCATCCACAGCTGTTTCTCTGCGTATGTGTCCTGACTGCTGGGAAAGCCCTGCTCTCCATTAGGACCACAGTGCGCTTTGCAGTACGGATCTTAATGCCTATCTGATGACACAGTCAACTCTGTGTCCCTTATCTGTCCCTGTAGCTTGCTCTTTCTTCCTGTATCTCATCTCATCCGTTTTTGCAAGCCTGAGCCTCACCCCTGTGCTCCGTTCCTTCCTCAGCTCCCTGCGGAGGGATCCTGACGGGGCCGTCTGGAGTGATCCTGTCCCCGCAGTACCCGGAGCCCTACCCGCCGGGGAAGGAGTGCGACTGGAGGCTGACGGTGTCGCCCGACTACGTCATCGCGCTGGCGTTCCACACGTACGTGTGGCCCCGCGGGCGCGGGAGGGCCGGCCGCCGGGCTGCCCTGCGGGTCTCCTCCATGGAGCAGGCCCTGGGAGGGCGGCCCGTAGTGGGGAGAAACCGCTTCTCAGGTGGACCTTAGCTTGGGAGAAGGTGCATGCATTTCCACTGCAGCTTCTCTTTGATGTGCATGTGGCTTTTAAAGAGAATAACTGTTTAACTCATGGCATAGGACACCCCTACAGCACCATCAGCCCGTGGCATTAGCACCAGTGCTCAATCCCTGACATCCAGATCGGGCATAGAAGTGTCCTGTTCTCCCTTCATCCTACTCATCTGAGAAGGGGGCAGAAGCATTTTCCTGGCTATGTGGTTGTGCAGCCCCTTGAGACAACAGTCTGTTGTTCTCCAGGGTCTACTGTAGTGTACTTAATTCACTTCAGTTACACCTCAAGCATTCCTCTTCTGTGTTTTCCAGCTTTAATTTGGAGCCAGGGTATGATTTCCTTCATATCTATGATGGACCTGATTCACTCAGCCCCCTCATTGGAAGCTTTTATGGCTCCCAGTTGCCCGAGAGGATAGAGAGCAGCAGTAACAGCCTCTTCCTCGCGTTTCGAAGCGATGCCTCTGTGAGCAACACTGGATTCGTCATCGACTACACAGGTAAAATAGGTCTGGCCTATCTGACTCAGCAAAGTACTTGGGATTTTGCTTGCGCTTCATGTTAAACCACCTAATTGAACCATATGGGAGAAGCTCTAGAAGTTTGAGGAAATGTCTGTTTAGCTGGGAATCTGGCTGCCTTGATGACTACTGCCAGCTCTGGTTAATGGGCACAGTATGGAGGGCTGGGAGGTAGAGGTGATCCTGTAAGCTGGCTCAAGGGCTGCAGTGCAGGAAAGTAGATCAGAGCAGCATAAAATGCAGCATAAAAGCAGAATGTGCCACAGTAGCTTCAGATCCGAGTTTTCAGAGTTGTAGAGAGTGTCGAACCGTTAACTGGAAATTAGGAATGTTCCACATTGCCTTGGATTAAAGATGTATTCTGGGCAGCCATGTCCAAAAGAAGTTGGTGCAGACGTTGGTCTCTGATGTGGGATCTGTCTGCATTGTTGGCTCAGTCATTTGAAAGTACCGAATTCCTGGGCGGCTGCCTTGAGAAGTAGGGATCGTGGAGCTGGACTCCTGTCTCTCTGCAGTCAGTGGAGCTTTGCTGACGCTCATGCATTTTGTTCCACTTAAAATTCTAGAGCATCTCCTTAAAAAAACAGTCAGTGGCTGAAGGAGGGGTAATCAGTGAAAGGAGCAGAGCGGTGCGTTCGCAGGTGTGCCGGGTTCTGAGAATATCGGCTTTGCTTTCCTGCATGAGGACGAAGGAAAACTTTCTGGGGGCTTCAGCTCTAATGGGCAGAGACAGGGAAGCGATTAGAGTTTTCCCAGAGCGCTTCAGCTCGCTGTCAATAGAGCAAGGTGGGAAGTGACAATCCTGGCACGGTTGTTCTGGGAGGTGGGGGCAGAAAGCCCCAGGGCTTTGGCAGGGTGTGTTTCTTGTTTGTGCGCCATGCAGATAAAAGAGCAGAATTGTTACAAACTGCAGTAAATAATGTATGTAAATAATGCAGAAAGAGATTTTTTTTAAAGATGAAAAAAAAAAAATGCACTCTGGCCTCTATGGGGTAGTTTGCGTTAGGGAAGGAAGTGTTGGTTGCTTGAGCTGCCCTGGGTGTACCTGGCCGTGTCGCTGTGCCATGCAGGCCTTGCTGCCCAGGCCGTGCTGCGGGAGCGGTGCCCGCTCCGGCTGGGGCCGACGGGCCGCTGCCGCCCGGCCTGCCGGGGCATCCGGGAACTCCCCTCTCCTGTTTCCAGCTCCAGGCTGGGGTTTGTACTTTGGGGTTCCCCCGGCCAAGGGCCAAGTGCTGGTGTTCTGGTCCGAAATGGGAAGTCCTGCTTGGTGTGCCAAACAGGTGGACTTAATCTCTAGTGCAGTTACAAAATAATAAGAGAAAGACAGTAATGCCTCAGAATCTACAGAATGAGTTTTCTACTCCCACTAGAATTAATTTTACTGGTAATTCAGTCTTGGATTTTACTGCTTTTCCCTATTCTTTTTGGACAGCCAAAAAGTAGTTAAAGAATGAAATCTCATTAAATTAGGGTTGTTGTGTGATGCGTTTTTCTGCTAAACACCCCTCCGGTGTTAATCGTGCCTACACACTTCCCACAAAGCCAAACTGCTGAGAGAAAAGAAGGAGGCTTTCAGCTTGCTCATTAATTTCCCCACACTTTACAAGGAGCCCAGGATTCAAGTCTGAGAAGCTGCAGAAAATAGAACTGTAGGGAATTGCTGAAGAAGAAAGGAAGGTGGGGAGGGAGGGAGGGAGGGAGCGTGTGTGCTGGAAAATCAAATATGGAGCTGGGCTCGGTGCCAGCGAGAGGAATCCCAAGAACAGTTCAAAGACGCCGTCTTGTCTCCAGCCTCCCTGCGCCTGGTCGCCGCCGGCGCCCGCCTCGGCTCTTGCCCCTGGCTCCCTAAATGCCAGACATCGCCTGGGTCAGCTGTGCACAGAATGCTGCTCGTCACCAGGGGCTTTGCGGTCGTCTTTCGGTAACATGGGGGAAGAAAACAAAGCAGCCATCTGTCAGTCCCTCCTTGAACTCCTGCGTCTTCTCGGGGACTGGGATTGCAGCACTAGCCTGAAGCTACAGCGTGCCGGATGAATTTCAAACAGCCTCAGCTCTTTGTTTGAAATTGTTTCGGGGGCAGCGCTCTTCAAGAGAAAGTCCTCCTCCGGGAGGAGGAGGAATGGAGAGAATGGAGAGAGGAGGAAGCCTTGGGCTTTGGAGGGCCAGGCTGTGCGCGGAGCAGGGCGCTGGGGAGGGAGGGGGCTGCGGCCGGCCGTAGGGGGGTGTGCTGGGGCAGGGCTGCAGCTCGGCAGCCTCCCCCCGGCCACGTGGATCCTGGCCGTGCACCCCTGCAGCACCATCGGCCGCGCAGCAGAATGAAGAAAATCCAATAAGATTGCTAGTGAGGAAATCCTAGGTGCATTCTCCCCACGCATGGTTAAATTTCCAGAGGTTCGGTGTGCTCTCTGCATAGAGGCTTGGGTTGTTTCAGAGGGCAGGTGCACCTGGAAAGCAATCGTTTGGATTTCAACTAGAGAGGATTTATTCTTGAGATGATTTACCAGGAGTGAGCAGATTTGGTTTCAAGCTAGTTTCTGCAAAGGAAGAGCTGCTCTCCCCATTGCTCTCCAAAGACGTGCCCTCCCCAGGCATCCCAGGGCAGCTCTCCTGGACTTACTATCCTAATCCTTGTTGGCAACGGCAGCTTCGCTAGTGGCTGGACTGCGAAAGCAGTGTGCTGGGCTCGTGGTAGATGCACTTGAACCCGACAAGTGTTAGCCTGACTAAGCAGGAGGGTGATAAGTTGCTGATTACACGATAGGAAAGGCGGTTATAAAACAAAAGCATAAATACAGGGAAACAGATTGCCTGCTGCATGCCTAAGATTGATGTCCTGTTCCGGTTGTTGCTTAGGAGTATTTTATGAATGTCCTAGCTACAGAAAGCGAAGGTTTCTCTTCAAGAAGTCATCTGTATTCCCCTAATCAGTTTGCAGTGCAGCATGTTGCAAACTGTGCGTTTTATGGAGATTCCTTTAACATCCTGGGTCACCGTGATGGTCCTACGTGGAGACTGAGCACGCGGCCCCAGCAGTGTGCAGGGCACGCCTGCCACTGACCAGGCAGCTCCTGGGGCGCCCCGGCCCCCTCATCCTTGGCCCGCGCCAGGGCTGCAGTTGTGGGCACTCAGGCAGGTAACTCCATTCGCCCTCCCTTCAGGTGAGCAGAGTGTCCCCATGGCTCTGTGCTAATGTGCCCCCCGGTGCACGTTCAGGTTTGGCTGTTCATTCGTAGGGCGCAAAGTGGGAGGGAATTTCCAGATTGGATCCTCCAGAGCAGGAGGGTTTTTAGAACTTCCTGCTTCTGTTGCAGGCCAGAAGTGGAGAGGCGTGAAATTGAAAGCAAATGAAGCAAAACTGATTACTTTTCACCCTTCCAAAGGAAGAGTGAGGGGGGAGAAAAAACTTATTTCAAATCCATTATCACTTCACCAGAATTATTTTGCCCATCTTCAACTTATAAACATATATTCAGCATTTCTCATGGGTATTTAAGGTGGAAATTCTCCACAGAAACACTATCCAGTATTGTTGGACAAGCTGTTTAAGAATATCCTGTGTTTCACAGCAGTCAGAAATGGGAGATGAAACCTGACCCCGAAACAACTTGCGTTTGAAAATACAGCTCTGTCCTTTGGAGAAGGCAGCCGGTTTTGCTGGGGCAGGCAAGGACCCGTGCTGCTGGCTGCTGCAGCAGCAGAGCTGCACCTGCGCCGAGATATCCTCGTGTGATTTGTCCCTTACTCCAGAGACGATGATTGCCGTGCAAAAAGCCCCCTGTCCTTACGCAGTCCCCAGGCCTCGCTTTAGGGCTCGGCGCCTGCTAAAGACTTGCCCTGGGTCACGGCTGGAGCTCACGGTGCGCAGGGAGGGCCACGGCGCAGGTAAAGCTGCTCTTGAGTGCGCGGGTGAAAACCTGCCCTAGTCTAGGAGCTCACGCAGGATTTGAGTTTGCCTTGGGAAAGGAGAGGAGAAGCAAAGGATGATGCTCTCTGTGGGCTAATGAGCCAATTCTCACGGCTTTTTGTCCTGAATTTTTTCTGAGCATTTGTCAGGCTGAGTATATGTTAATTGGGGCATCAGACTAATTCTGAAGCATCTGAGTGAAATAAAACCTTAATTCCGAATGGACAAGCAGTGCAGTTCTCGCTTTGTGGACCACGAAATCAAAGGCTTGGGAAGCTGTGGCTTTCGCCCATCTCCCTTAGGAGGCTTTGGCTGTCCCTGTGCAACCAAACGCTTGCTCAGGGTTGAGCTGCTGCCTCCCTCCGGAGCCCTGTGCCAGGGATCGCGGTGGCAGTGGAGGAGCGTTCGGTGAGGGGGCTGCCTGGGGCTAGTGTGGGGCTGTGCTGGCAGCGCGGGGAGCGGCGTTCCCGAGGGCAGGGGCCTCCAGGGAAACGAGAGACAGGGATGAGGAGAAGGCAGCGAAGCGGCAGAGCCTCCGCTCAGCCATCGGTCGCCGCCCCCTGCTCTGCGGGCTGCAGCGACTCGACGTCGGGGTGTTTCAAAGCGAGAGCAGAGGCTGAGATGAAGCGTGTGGCTAAGACGCCTGGCAGCTGGGTGGGAGGCTGACTGGCAGGTTGAAGCCACATCAGCTTCGTTACATGAAAGGCGGTGAGACTGTTGAAAATAACGAGAGAGGCGTAAAGTGGTCATGAAGGAGCTGCTGGGTGCAGATTAATATTAGCAGCTCAGAGGAATAAAGGCTTGTAGAATAAAGAAATGTTTTGGAGAAATGAGTGCATGCCTTGACTCCTGCGAGCGGCTTGGACGGGGCGGTGGACACGGGCCGGTTGGAAGATCCAGTTTGCTTTTGGGGAGAACTGCTGGTGGTTCCCTGACTGCAGCTCATCCACCCAAGGCTGGTGCAGCTGCTTCATGCAGCCGTGTTGTCATTCCCATTGTAACTTCCTGATGTGAGCGTGCTGCTCTGTGAGTAGTGTTGGGTGTTGGCCGGTCTGTGGCGCTGGAATTGGGAGCTGCTGTTGCAGGGAAAGAGAAGCCGCTTCCCTTGCTGCGGTTTGGGCAGTTCCTCATGGCAACGTTGCGTGTTTCCTGTGTACCCCCTTTACCCGAGTCACCAGCTGGTGGCACAGCTGCTGTGTGAAGGAAGCCATAGAGCTAATCCTATTTTTCACTGCAAATAAAGCAACAAAAGCAAGATCTGGGGCTTGACTCTTTCTTCTTCTCCATACACCCCTATACTAAAAGCCTGTGATTTAATACTTAAACATATTATAATTGTTCGCAGACCCACTGCTCAGAAAAGCCCTCATCTTTAATGAGCAATTTCCAAATGACAGAAGAGCAGGATTAATCAAAGCCTCTAATTATTTCATGGAGGGGAGGAAAAGGAAGGGAAAAAAAAAAAGAGAGAAAAGCATTCCGAAGGAGAAGGAAAGAAATATCCATATCCTGACAGCCTCATAGTCTTTACTGGAATTTTCGTATGTAAATGGGATTTTTAACTCTGCTGGGCATAGTGAGAACAGCGAGAAAAATGTCTTCATTTTGTCTAACTGCTTGTAATTATTTTGCAATAATTGCAGCCATGCTGCACATCTGGAGAGTCAACGTTCTAGCACATGGTGCCGCTTTCGTGGCAAGAACAGCCCGCCCTTAGGTGCTGGAATGATAGGTGCCCGGGAGAGAACACAGCCAAGGAAGCACCGCTAAAATACGTGGCGTGTTCCGACGGAGTTTGTGTGCTCCGGTTTGCAGGATGTCTGCAGCCATTCCCCAGGGCGAGAGAGAATGTAGTTAAATCCAAGCTTTTCCTCGTTGATTGGATTTTAGGTACCTATAAAAAAGTGGGTGAACTGAAACTTTCCTTCTTCCAGGATGCTTGAGCTGGAATTGAGCATCTGAGTGGCCTGGAGCAGAATTTGGCCTGTTTAATTCCCCCAATTCAGCAGCAGGGGAAAATGCTGAAAATCTAAATCAAAATGGCATTAGTCTTTATAGTACACTCAAGTGGAATCCCACATGAGAAAAGCTCCAAAATGTACCATCATCCAGACACGAATTGCATCGGAGCAGTAAAGATCCTGGCAATTTTGATTTTGCAGAGAATCCCAGAGAGTCTTGCTTCGATCCTGGCTCTATTAAGAACGGTACGCGAGTGGGGACGGATCTAAAGCTGGGATCAACCATCACCTACTACTGTGACGGTGGGTACAACATCGAGGGGGTCTCCACGCTCACGTGTGTCATGGGAGGCGACGGGAAGCCCACGTGGAACAACCCTCGACCCACCTGCACAGGTGAGGCCCTGGGGAACAGCGGACACCCAACTCTGTCCGTCACCAAATTCTTGTGCAGCTTGCACGTACACACAGTTTGGTGTGTCTGTTGTGTGGAGGGGTTTGAAAGGGAGCAGAGGTGTTTTGTCTCGGGGTTTCATAGATTTTGCTTTATTTCTGTAACGTCCTGGTGTCAGAAAGAGCTTGACTCTCTGTAGCTTCCTCAGCTTTTATGTGAGCGAGTCGGGCGTGAGGGCCGCGCCGGGTTTCAGAGCCGCGAGGGAGGAGGCTGATGGGCAGGGGCTCATGCTCCTCTTGGCTTGCTCCCGCAGCGCCCTGCGGCGGGCAGTACACGGGCTCGGACGGCGTGGTCCTCTCGCCGAACTACCCCCAGAACTACACCAGCGGGCAGGTCTGCCTCTACTTCATCGTGGTGCCGAAGGACTACGGTAGGTTTGCCCGCGGTTTCTGATACCTGCAAATCACTGCTATTATCTGTCTGGCCTTTTTTTGGTGGCTTTTTAGCAACGCAGTAGGTTGAGTGTATGTAAGTGGAGATAAGGAAAGTTTAGTAGTTGGTGCTGTTGCATGCTGGTTACATTTTATTATAGCCAGTAAGGACGATGGGAACTTTCTGAATTTTAAAAGCCCTCAAAAATAAGGAAAAAACAAACCTAGCAAAAAAGACAGTCTTGTGATTCCCTTCTAGTTCCTCCACTGTGTCTAGTAATGCAGAGCTGAAAAATCAGCAAAAAGTAATGTAATGATTAATATTAGCAGCCGATTCAGAAGATCTCTGAGGGTACAAAATATATTCACCAGAAACACCTGCTCACTCTGGTGCTAAATAATCTGTCTGCATAGAGAAGCCCATACACAGCCATTTTTCTGGATGTGCAGGTGTAGTTCTTTTTCCTTTAAAATCTAAGTTAAATTTCACACATCAGGGTTCTTTGTTTTGTTTTGTTTTCTTGGAAGATGCTGCTGTTCAGTGGTTAGGATTGGGCACTGTGAATTAGCCCTCGCCTTGTGTTAAATAATGCTAGTGATCGTGGTCAGTTGACAAGAAGTTGCCCAAACCAAAATGTTGAGGTTTCTTCCAGGCTTCTTAAGATGCTTTCTGAAGAAAGGCAGTCTCTCTCTTCCTTATGTCTTCTCTGAGTAAGGTTTCTTTATGGAGGTTATTTTTCCTGTATGTTTACCATGACCGGTGCAAAATAACAATTACAGATCAAAGATACAGACCACAGTTCTTTGTGTGTGGAATTGAGGCTAAAATGTGCATTAAAGCCACACATACTGAAGCAGTCCTACTTGTTGTGGACCCTTATACTGCTTAATTTTGGTCAGTTTGGATAAAAGAATGATGGGCGTTCTGGAAACCCTTGAGACAGTTTCTGGATGAATATTTGTATTGGCTAATATATTTTCTTGTTTAAAGGGAATTTAAAGGTCCTTGGGAGCATTTTAGAGCCCTGGCAGCTATGACTAGTGGAGATCTCTAGGTTCTGCTGTTCCGTAGTGCTTCCCGTTATGCTGTATAGCTGTGATGGTAGTCGAGCCCTGCGGCCCTTTCAGCTGTTTCTGATTTCCTCTGCTGAAATAGCAAGGTGTGAAACGGGGTGTTGTGACTTGCACCAGACCTGAGCTACCAGCTCATCTCTCGCCTTGCATCCCTCTGCCTGCACGGAGCCCGTTGCATCCAAGCCCCTGTTTCACCAGAGCTGATCTTGATGCTTATTTAAAGAAACACGGGATCTAGTGGGCTAGACAGGAGCCTTACTCTGCAAGTCTGACTTCTGCCCACGGTGGGATGACAGCAAAATTAGCTTTTCTTCTCCACCCCCTACCTTTCAAGAGCTTCATTAAAAACAACCGGGAAAACTATTAGTGGTAAACGTGGGATTCCCATCTCCTTCAGTTTTGTGGTTCTGAGGACAGTGGGTGTCAGGCTGTGCTGTAGTTGCTTTTTCCCAGTATCTAAGCTGTGCTGAAAACCTGAGTGCGCAGGGTACGAATGGTAGAGCTTGGTGGGTGATGAATTTCACAACAGAGGATCTCCCAGCTTGTGAGTCTGTAACTGGGGATCACAGAGTGCAGATTTTGGAGGAAAACACTGTTGTTGTATTCTAAAAAATACAGATAAATAACAAAAGTCTTCTTGCTCTAGCTCTCAAAAATGTTCCCATCTTCTCATTATTATTTTCTCCCATTTATAAGCTCTGCCTGTTTCTAGGTGCATTTACAGTGTGTTCAGTAAGACCGCAGCACTGAATGACTCTCTCATCAGCAATTTCCATGGATAGGCTTTGGATTGACTGTTAATAAAAATGTGAGCATCCTCTAGCCCTAGCCATGGTCCTCCTTGACCAGAGAGGCTCCATGAAGAATTTAAGCTCTCTGGAACAAGCCCTGTTATTTTATTCAGGTTTTGTGCAATACCGAGCGCAGTGGGAGTCCAGTTCATGACAGAGACTCGATACAAATAATAAATAATAATTATCCAGTGGTGAAATTACATACCTTGTGTTACATGGGTGGGCAAGCAGGATGATTCATAGAACAATCTCTTTTGGCCTGTGAATCAGTATTAAAGTGTCCTGGCAAGCAAACACTGGGGAAGCTGCTTGCTGCCCCTGCCTGGGGGATAGAGCAGGGGCTGCCCCCTTCCAGGGCTGCCCAGCAGGCCCCTCTCGTCCTTGCCAAGCCCTGGAATAGGTTGGCTGAAACACGTGGGCGCTGGGGCCGGGCGAGGCGGGCGGCGCGGGCGTCCCGCGGTGCTGACCGTGCTCACGCCGCGCCCCCTCCTTCCTTCCCTCCTTCCCTCCCTCCTTCCTTCCCTCCCTCCCTTTGCAGTGGTCTTCGGGCAGTTCGCCTTCTTCCAAACCGCGCTCAACGACATCATCGAAGTGCACGATGGCCCCAACCAGCACTCGCGCCTCCTCAGCTCGCTCTCGGGCTCGCACACAGGTAGGGATGTGTCCGCGACGCCTCGGAAGCAGCGAGCTTGCCAGGGTGCAAGGGTTCCTTCCTCTCCAGACGTCGCTGCCAACCTGCATTGGCTTTATCCAGGGCAGCCGGCAGGGAAGCCTGGCAGTCGCCTTTGGAATTCTTCACTATAGACTTCTGTGGTGTCATTCCTTGTGAAAATTTGAAACCAAATTTCTGAAAGAAGGATGAGTAACAGCACTGAGCTGCCCAGAGCCTCCTAGGAGTAAGGTTGGCACCAGGCCCTCTGGATCATTTCTCATGTTCTTTGTTTCTAAGGTAAAACTAGGACTGCCCAGGACCCTGAGCTAAAATGTCCTGTCTGCCATTTAACCCTTTGCTCCGTGCAAAAGAGTGCTCCATGCAAGCCCTGGAAAGTCCTCAGCAGATCATTCTTATAGCTAATGTTGTGGGGTTTGTCATCTTTTTTTTTTTATTTTCTCTCTCTTGCAGGTGAATCATTACCATTAGCTACCACCAACCAAATTCTTATCAAATTTAGTTCCAAGGGTCAATCTACAGCCAAGGGTTTTCATTTTGTCTACCAAGGTAAGTACAGTTGTGTTCTGCAGCTATTCTCAAATTGGTTACAACTGGTCTAAAATACAGCAGTGTGCTGAAGCATCCTGAACACCATCAACTGCTTTTGGCATATATGGGTCATTGCACACTTTGTGTCTAAACAGGAACCATCAAAGGAGATTATTTTGGTAGCTGTGGACTTGCAGCTACCTCTAGTTCCTTTAGGTACTTGATACTCAAACCTGCCATTCTCTCTCAGCCTCAACCCTCACACATCCCAAGATTAGTATCAGAAGTAGCTCAGGGAATCATATCCCAAGTATGCCATGAGTTCTTGCAATTTATACCCAAGTGTTTTTCCCGGTGGCATTTTAGCACATTTCTCAGTGCAAGCAGCTGATGGCTTGTCTCACACCTTTGTAAAAACCTTCCGCACTGTGTGTCATAGGGCCAGGTCTGCCATCAAACATTTACCCTTTGATACTTTCAGTATCAGCTTGCCTTGCATTGGTGGATCCCCCTAAGAGATTTTAGAGTGGTAAATAGAAAGTGATACACAGAATAGAGGGAAAACAGAAGGGCTTTCTCGTCCATGGGGTTTGTATTGCTCTCTGCTTTAGCTAAGCTTCTACACGTATGTTGTTTAGAAAGCCAGGGCAGGAAGGGGAGGTGACTGGGACCATCTTCAGGGAGAAGCGGAGCGTGGTTAGGGTTTATAGTGCTTGGAGGTCCGTTCTTTGGAATCTCTGCCTAATTGTTATAAAGGAACTGTAGTTCTGGGAGTAACAGTTAAAGGATTTCACCAAGTCAAAGATTTTGGGGGAATTGATACAGATTACCTCGCCCTCACACATGCTGATGACACACTGGGCTGCACGCTTCTCCTTGAGTACTGCCTGTACGGAGAGCAGTAGGCAGAAACCCCCACCTTCACCCCTGTTTTTGGCCTGCCGGGCCGGGATCTGATGGCATTTACTCTCGTTTTTCTCCCAAACAAGGGTGAGAGTTTCCTCCCTCAGTGTGCCATCCAGGTAATGAGCATGTGAATGTGGAGTTCAGAGCCCTGCACAGGAGGAGTCTGGATGAGCGTTCCCTCTGCCTTAGCAGGACGCACAATATGGCTATTTGGGCTAATGTGATGTAACCAGTGATAGTAAGTGGTGGCTGTAGAAAGCTCCAGAATCTCTAATAATTGAATTAACCTTAAAACAAGGTTGACTCGGCGGTATTCAGTAGTCCTGTGGAGCTGCCAGATAAATCGAAACCATAGAAAAGAGGCTTTCATGCACAGGAAACCTGTCTCCTCCCTTTCTGAAGCACCTGCCAAGGAACAGGCTTTTGCAGAGAGCCTCGAGGAGCACGGAACGTGCTGTTTGGGTTCTCTGCTTCGGGCACAGCATTTGCACTGGCTGTAGTGTATGGCTCTCATCATAAGCTCTCTGATTGATGCAATGCAGGGAAAGTAATCTGGCACCCCTCTTTAACTACTTGCTGTAAGGCAGGTGTTTAGGTCCATTGAGAAAAGCTGTCCATGGAAACTGCCTCCCAAGGCAAACACTGCCTCTGTCTCCCTCTTGTTTGGTTAGGAGAGCCTTGGGTGCTTCCTGTTGCACTGTTGGGTTGGCTGGATTCAGCTGCTCTTGGGGGTTTAGGTGTCGCCCACCTTGCTGCTTAAGCTCTCAGCATTTGCTGCTTCCCAGATGTTTGCTCTAACTTGTCTTTTCCCTCCGCGCCGGGCGCCCGCCTGCCGCGCTCCAAGCGGTGCCCCGCACCAGCGCCACGCAGTGCAGCTCGGTGCCGGAGCCGCGCTACGGCCGCCGCCTGGGCAGCGACTTCGCCGTGGGCGCCGTGGTGCGCTTCGAGTGCGGCGCGGGCTACGCGCTGCGCGGCCCGCGCGCCATCGAGTGCCTCGCCATGCCCGGCGCCCTCGCGCAGTGGAACGTCTCCGTGCCCACCTGCGTGGGTAGGTGCAGCTCGCGGGGCGGCCTGAAAGCGCAAAGCGGGAGGGCGGTTTCTGCTGGAAAAGCAGAGGGGATTTGCTGGGGGGTTTCAAGGTTGCGGGAACCAGGCCAGTGAGCCCCAGGTGTCTGGAAGTTCCTTGTCCACCCAAAAACCAGTCCTAGGATCTGGACAGCATCTCGAGTAAATTAGGTCTGTCTGAAGCTGCTCTAATTCCTCAGGACGCCAGCTGCTCCCAAGGAGCTCGTGCTAGAAGTTACATGAAAGAGTAATTGTAAAGGGTATTATTCATACAAATTATTACCTTTAATCATGAGCCAGTTCTGTTTACTTTCTCTGTCCCTGGGCAACTTTTTTAAAGGATCTGACTTAATACCAAGTCCCTCCGTATTCAAGGCAGTACTTCGATTCTTTCAGTGCCTTGTGGTGGAAATCTGACTGAGCGCAAAGGGACCATCCTGTCTCCCGGGTTCCCGGAGCCTTACCTGAATAGTCTGAACTGCGTGTGGAAGATAACAGTCCCCGAGGGAGCCGGCATACAGGTAGGGAGCCCGCAGCGAAGGCTGCAGCGCAGAGACGAGCGGCACGTGGCGTCTCGCGCGCTTGCGGCAACCGCGTACTGCGGCTTTGTGGCTCTTCCTGGAAAGGGGATGAGCTGAATGTGTAATTCTTCCCTGGAACCAGATAATCATTTTCTCTATTCCTGCCAAGAGTGGGAAATATAGGAATGTGGGTTTTCCTTGGGGAAATACTCTTTATAGAAAATCGGCTGGAACCAAGTGGCTGTTCTGGTGTAGCAAAATAATTGTGAAATTTTGGACATATGCGTTTGTACCACTAAATTATTCCATGTTGAAAGCAAGGTAGGCTCTTGTGAGGAAGTCGCTCGTGCCAAGGGCCTGCGTGGATTTGTGGTGCCAGCGCAGTTGCGGCAGCGTGATTACACAATTAGAGCTCTGCTCTTGGGGTCTCCAGGTGAATGAGCGCTCTCGTCAGCTTTCTGTGGTCCTTATCATTCCTCTGCAGAAGCAGTCCTGCTGGCTGGCCGGAGGATGGTGAGAATTAAGCCCAGCATCAGAGACCGAGCCTTAGATAAAGTTCCCGTTCAACCCCTGCGTGCGTTGCTCTTGCAGAACGGTGCTCGTTGCACCTTACACCGACATCAGTTGACGCAGAGGAGATTGATTCTTAATGGGTTCATTCATTGCATGGGCCTTATTATCAGCGGGTTTCTTTCTTCTTTGCACCACTTTGTCTGCAAGGGTTTTATTCATAAATTGCTTTTATTTCTGTATCGTGTGCTTGGCTAATAGACTCGTGGGTGGCGCGCAGGGCCCGCGGGCAGGCGTTGAGCTCTGCCAGGCTGCACGGCAGCCGCACTGGCTCATGGCCCTCCTGTGCTTTTTGAGACCCTTTAGCAGGGTGTTTTCCAGAGCTTCAGGCTCGTCGTTGGTTCCTTCTTGTCCGTATGAAATTCTAGTCGTTCTCCAAGCCCTGTGTGGCAGGAGGCTCCGTTCAGCTCTACAGAACATTTAAGCGGTCGAGATGTTTTGCAAGTTGTGCAGGACTCTTGGGACACGGAGGTGATAATTCCCTTAATTCTAAGCCTGGTGTAAGAGATGTCGGTGTTGGGCAGGGCCTGGTTGGGGATGCGGAGCCCACGCCGCAGCCTCGTGTCTGCTGAGATGAGAGGCGAGCGGCGCCGCGGCCGTTAAGAGCTTGTCCCTGCTCAGCAGCGCCTGCCTCTCACCTCCCCGTTGTGCAAATGCATCTCTCGTGTAAACGTCAACAACATAATGGCAGAGAAGTGTTTACAGAGGTGTCTGTGGTTTTTTTTTCTTCCTGCTGCTGCTCGGGACCTCTTGCAGTGGAACTGGATATTTTGGGGTCTAAGCTGCATGCAAGCCATCAAGAAAGGGTCTGCCAGGGCTGGGCTGGAGTGCTGCGGGGAAGCGCTGGCCCCAGAGCACCGGGACAGACCCTGCCCACGGCTGGGAACGGGACTTGGGGACAGGGACGCGGGCACTCGTCATCCCCCCTCGCTCCCTTTTGTGTGCAGAATGTGCCGAGTTGGTAGATACTAATTTAAGCATCAGTTTACCCTCATTTTGTACAACAATTAAAGGTTAAACAACTGTAAATCAGAGGAGGAGGTGAAATTAAGGTTTTCTTAGTAATGGCAAGTCAGTAGCAGGATTTTTATGTAATCAATGTAGCAGCTAGCATTTCGGCCATGAATTATTCATTCCGGTAGCAAACCTTCCTGAGTGAATTAATTTATATACATGGCAGTAAATAGATGCAGATCCCTTGTGAATCCACATGTCAGACTAGAATTAGAACCTTAAAAATGTTTATTCCGTTAAGTCGGAGGGGGAGGAAATAAATAATTTAGAAAATGGTAAAGCAAACAAAATCCACATTCTCAAGCCCCAGTCTTTGTCATGATGTAGATCACAATAGGGGTGTAATTACGCAGGCTGAAAGGCATCGACTTGGTCAGTGGGATGGGTAATGGCTCTGCAGGAGTCGTTACAGTTTCTGCTAGACGAACTCCACTTATTTTTTGGAAAAGAAAAAAATGTTATAGGAACTTTGTTACCTGCTTTATTATTCAGAATAAAGCAAGGAGGAAAAAGGCTAAAATGCCAGAAATAATAGTTTGTGATTTATTTTTTATGTGTGTTTTGTTTTATGTTTGGCAGGACGAAAGCAGGATAGATATTTGGAATGGATGTTTAAACACACAAGAACAACATTGCAGGAATAAATATATACATATATATATATATATCTTCATAGAATTTCTGGAGCGCAGGAGGGTCCATGCGGGTGCGTGCAGTCAAGATTTGCAGTGCACTGGAGTCTCTTCAAAGTGCTCAGTCCAGCATCGCGCCGTGCTGAGCCCCGTGCTCAGGGAGATGATTTGGCTCAATTCAACAGGACCACTTCAGATCAGAAGCATTAGGCTTGGTAGGAAATGTCTGTCCAAAGAGACCTCAAAGAACTGAGGCACTCCAATAAGCAGATGTATGAAGGCTGGAAGCAAATGTAAATCAACCTACCAGAATTACCAAAATTGTGACTTTCTCCTGAAAGCCAGCCAAAATGGTGCCAAACAAGTAGGGAGCAGCCACTGCAGCAGCCCCGAGATGAAGCCTTTGTTTAGGGCCAGCATCTACAAGTCATTTAGGGTCCTGACTCGTCTGCAAGAATTCTCCCTCCATCTTCCTCTCCCCATTCTTTTTAAGGATCCTGGCTTAGAAATGTTAGTGCCCAGGAACTGAAAATTTTATCTAAGACAGATGAAAGCTCTTTTTCTTTGGCAAATATTGTTGTTTTCTCAAGTTCACTGTCCAGCTCCCCGCGGCTGTTCACCCAACCTGCTCTGCAGTGCGGCGCACTTTCCTTAACGGGGCACCGAATGCTTCGAACTCCCAGTACTTAAAAATGAAGCCAGGATCCATTTCAATGATAATCAAAGGAAACAAATCTACTCTGCAGTTACATGTGGTATCTTTGCTCAATTATAAGAACTACTTCTCAGTATGAATGCGGGTTTATTGGATCTTACAATACTGCTCATTTCAGAATTGCTTCCAAGTTCCTACTGCCGGAGTCAAGTGACTTCCATAAGTCTCTAAAGCTTATAGGGCATGGCAGAGAAAGGGGGAAACGTGATAATGCAACTTGAGTGATTGCATTGAAAGCTGAGAAGCAAAACAGTTAAAAAGAGCTTCCCTGGTTCAAAAATCCAGCATGTTCTTTTAAAACGTGGTTTAGCTGGGGTGTCTTTGTGTTTTACTTTATCTCTTGCACTGGCATATGAAAGCATTGCAGGTGTCTGGGGATTTTGTAAAACAGAAAAAAAAGAAGGTGCAGGTTCTCTGTTGCTGTGGATGAGCTCGGCAGTTACTGACTCGGTGCTCGTGGGTGGCAGCAGAAGCTCTGACCCCGCAGACAGAGGTCTGGAGCACGGAGTTTGCTGGTGGATATCTGTAAAACCCAAGCACTGATAGTCTGAGTCAGTAGGTCTCCGGTTTTTGCCAGTGCATCAGGGCTTGTAGGAGACCTGAGTGAGTTCAAGTCAGAGAAGTTACTGTCTTTATTAATGACCCTGTTAATGGGTGTATGAGCGTGGTCTCAGGAGCTGCACTATTACCTCTCTCTCTCTGTTTTTCCTCCTCTTCTCTTCCTGCTTCAGATTCAGGTGATCAGCTTTGTCACGGAGCAGAACTGGGATTCCCTGGAAGTGTTTGATGGAGGGGATAACACTGCCACCATGCTGGGAAGTTTCTCTGGTAGGTGTTAGTCCCACACTCCCAAGTGCCCATTAGTGCGTGCTGAATTCCTGCTCACGTTGACTGCACTTCAAAACATACAGAAAGCTAAGCACATGCTTAAGTGCTTTACAAGCCAGGAATATATTTAACTATGTGCTTAAAGGAATTGTAGATTTTGTTGAATTGGGGATTTGACTGCTGTCTGCCTGCAGAAGATGGGAGTAAAGAGCCTTAGGCACAGAACCAACTGGTTTGGGGATTTTTGGACAGGATGCTGCAGGTATAAAACCAGCTGCTTAAAGTCATACCAGGGACTAGAGTGGGTTTTTGCCTGTAACATTTACTTTGTCTCTTGGATGAGACTTGTTCTGTGATTTGATGACCTTGGAAAGCTCTTTAGTCTCCCTAACGCACACCCAGGCTGGAAATCATGATTATCTTTAAGTTCTTGCAGCAGCAGTGAGGAAAATGATAGTACATGCAGTGCTCAGTTTCCTCTGTCGTGCGCACTTGCTCCAAGCTCCATTTTAGTATTTTCGCCTTTGCTAAATAGATGGGAAGATGATGTGCCACAAAGAGAGTCTTTTCTCTTTCACTTTATCCATCTCTGCAGTGGTGCAGAGCTCTGGTGCTCTCCCTGAGCTGCTCTGGCACACGAAGCCCTGCACAGGCAGAAGCCGCAGTTCTGCAGCCCTGCCGGGTGCACAGTCGGGTTAGCCCGGGCCAGGGCGCTGGCAGAGGGACCTAACCTGGCTGCCTTGCAGCTGAGAGGATGGAGGGATATGATCGTCTCTGCAGCTCAGCTCTGAGGACTGCAGCGTGTAGCAGAGCAGGGAATAGGAAGCAGCTCAGCAGCATTGCAGAGTTTCCAAACTGCACAGCCACTTGCAAACATACGGCCCCGATTCTTGATTACTTAATGAGCAGATGCGTTGGAAGTGCCTGGAGGTGTCGGTAAGGAGAAAGGTCATGTGTAAAGACTGGCAGGCTCTGCTTCCAGAGCTGCATTTCAGAGAGAGCTGCCTCGACCTGCTGCTGCTGCGAGGGCTTCCGGAGAACGAGGCGAATGAAGCCCGACCCTGTCAGCGGGCTCGGGCTTCACCCGTGCTGCGTCACATCATCATTGCCCTTCCTAGTGCTTCAGCCCGACTGGTCTGTAAGTGTTAAGACTCCACATGATGGAATTCACCATCAGACCTTGCAAAGGCCATTGCAGAGAGGCCTTGAGTATTTCTTTATTGGTCTCATTAGAATATGATCAAAATCAACAGAGCTTGTTAAGCTAAAGGACTTCTGCTGTCAGCCTCTCCTGCAGCAAGTCTCTGAAGACAGGGGAGCAAAAAAGAATCCTCTTCAGTATCCTTGTGCACTTCTTGTTTTCCCAGGAACTACAGTGCCTGCCTTGCTGAACAGCACTTCAAACCAGCTCTATCTGCATTTCTACTCTGATATCAGTGTCTCTGCTGCAGGCTTTCACCTGGAATACAAAAGTAAGTGCATCCCAGCCTGGATTTCACACTTCCTCTGGGCGATGGGGAAATGGTTAAAGAGCCATTGCCAAGTGGGAGCTGTGTGGGGTGGGCCAGAGCCAGCAAGGGGACGGTAACTGATAAGGATCATACGTATGTGGTTCCGTGTTCTGCGGAGAGGGAATGAGCCTAGGTGGAGAACGGCTGTAGCAGAGGAAACATGGCATTGCACCGGGACCCTCATTTTGCTCCTGATGCACTTTGTACCTGTTTGGTTGTACTGTTGTGATGCAGCAAGAGTTGTGGAAGCTGAAAGGTTAAAAATTCATGAAGGGTTGGCCTATTCAACACAGTGCTCTAAGCTCAGCTCAGGAAGTGCCTAAAATAATCCTTGCTAGCGATAAGGTTCTGCCTGTTCTTTGCACTGCCTAGACATTCAGTATTGGTTGTTGCTGGAGAGAGCATAAAGGGCTCTACAGACCTTTCTAGGATCATAAGATAGCACAGAAAGAAAGGGATCTCCTGAGGCCATCTCAAAGTGATGTCAGATGTGAAATAAAATCAGCTTGTTAGGGCTTTATCCTGTCCGTTTTTGTAAAATTCCAATGGTGAAGATAGCAGGGACACTCTGGGCACCCTTTCCTCATCGGGTAAGTGCTCCAATCCCCTGTCTGTCCTGTTCTCCTTCTGCAGAGTTTGGGAGACCCAAATGAGATGCAGTGTTCTAGGTGTTAGGACAGTCACCTCCCTGTGGCTGCTGCCTGGGCTCCTGTGCACGCAGCCCCGCGCGCGGGAGCAGCTCTGCTGCCAGGGTGCTGCTGGCGCCCGGTCAGCGTCGTGCTGGCACGGGGTCTGCGCGTGCTCTGCGCCGAGAGGCACCGTGTCCGGACGGCACGCAGCGTCACCGCCCGTGCGCGTGGGATCCATCGTGTGCGTGGCTGTCCTGCAGGAACAGCTGCCGTTCAGCGCTGCAGCAGTTACTGCTGCGGGCGTTGCTTTTCAATGACACCTGCTGCTGTTTGGAATGGAACAGGAGAGACGAGCCTAAGCTTTGGAACAGTGCTCCTGTTGGTCCAAAGCAGCATGGTGCGTGGTGGCGGAGCAGTGAAGGTGCAGCTAATCGGCACAGGTATGGAAGACACTTGGCAGCACCTTGTGCAACCTCTACCTGAGGGAGGCATTTTGCCATAAGCTAAACAGGAAGCTCTGAGATCGTGTTCCAAAACAAGCACTGCCTGATGTGTGGGCGCCTGCTGCGTTCTCCGTCTCTACTGCGTGGCCAGTTCAGCTGTTCATCAGTTACAGATCACGCTGACATCCCAACAGAACGGCAGTGCTTTGTTTCCAGCAGATCTGAGGCATGAGTCCAGTTCTTGAGTTGCCAGACGTGATAGATGACTGATATGAGAAGAAAATATTAGAAAGCACAGAGAGAGACCTCAGAGGCCAAAGGACAAACGTGGTTGACACTGGACAACGTGAACAGCGCTGTAAGGTTTGGAACAGGATGTGCAAGGTTTCTTGTCTCTCATGCCTGTGTTTGACTCCTCTTCGAGCTGGTGCTGTCTGCTCCTGAGACATAAGCCTAGCCAGGCTGCAGCGGGGCGCGGGGCGGAGGCCGATGTCCCTCAGCACTGAGGGCTTGGATTATTCTCTTTACGCGTTGCCGCGGTGGCACAGGCGGCACACAGGCACGAAGGGGCAGGGTGGCCGCTCCCAGCCCCGGCAGCGCCTCTGCATGGCGTGCTCAGGCCGGGGAGCAGGCAGCCTTGCGCGGGGCAGCGCGGGGGCCGGGCGCTCGTCCGCGCCGCTCCGGGGCTCCGGCGCACCGAGGCGGCCGGGCCGCCCTCCCGCTACGGCAGCGGTGACCGCGCTGGGAGAGACGCGCCGCGGCGGCGGGCTGCGCTCGGGCGATGCTCCGTGGGGCACTGCGGCCGTAACTGTTCCTTGCTGGACGCCGCGTCTGACAGTTGCTTCTGATCACAGATCCTGTCTTTGTCTCTGAAGCCAAGCAGCGTTCTGTTCATGTCTTCCAAAGCAGCAAATAGGTTTGAAAGTGCATTTCATTTTGTAAAATGTCCACGAAAATGGCTTAGCTGGTTGACTTCAGGGCTGTGTGCGCTGCCGGCGCGCCAGCCAGCCCCGAGCTCTCCCTGCTTGCAGATCGGAACCGTTTCACAGCGACGGCTCAGACTAACTGATGGTAACCAGGAGGGTTTGGGAGCCAGGAGTGTGTCCCAGAGCCCTGTGCAAGCTGGTGAGACGCGTGCTGCTGTATACATTGGTTGCTGTGACTCCTTCATTTCTATCGTAATCAATGTTGGATTTTCTTGGGAATTAAATTACCCTGCTGCAGTATTTATCTTCAGGGTTTTTTATGTCTTGGGTTTGTCTGATTTTTTTGATTTCTTTGCTGAGAAACTTAGTAGGTCTTGATTTCAGGGCGACTTGAAGTAATTACTTGGTTTTGCTTTGCTCGTCCAGCTGGAATTTCACAGCTCTGGGGCCCACGTTTTGTCTCTGTTCACTTAGAGATGCTGCAAGGAAGTTGGGAGAGATGAGCTAAAACACGAAAGTGCATTTACGCCCCGCTTTCTGCCTTATTGGGTTCCTCAAGGAACAGCTCTTATCTCGACATGTTCAAAAGCCACAGCAGAGCAGGAAGAATGTAGGACACTGTAACTCAGTGGCCCCTGATCTGAATGGGAAATGGTTCCGAGCTGTTTTCTTCTCTCGTGTCGCTGAAGGTCAGGCAGTAGAGCCACGCGTGGCGAGGAGCTGCATGGGGGTTTTTGCTAAGAAGCCTGACTGAGATATCCCAAGGAAAGTCGCCCTCGCACCCCCCCGGATTCTTGCTTTTGCATCTGCCTTTGGCTCAGCCTCCAGCTGGTGCGTCAGGCCCAGGGAGGAAGCAGCTCGCGGAGGCTCCTGCCCTCCCTTCAGCTCCAGTGGGGGCTGCAGGGGGAGAAGGTGCAGAGGAGAGTCACCTGGCAAGTGACTCTGGGGGATGTCCCTTGGGTTTGTGGCAGGATCTTCCTGGCTGTATTGTAGCTTAGGCTACAGTTGAGTGCACACTTAAGGTGGGGTTGGTGACATGTGGTTTGATTTGTGAAGGTGGGAGAAGGAGACTGTCACAAGCAGCTCTTCCACTGAGTCACTAAGGCTCAGTCTAAAACATCTTTGTCCTTGAATCACAAAACCATATTTGAAACCTTGGATATTAAAAACTGTGCGTGCTGGGTAAAGGGGAGGCACTAGATGTGAATACTTCCAGATTCTTGACATAGTCTGTGAAACGGAGAGGAAAACCTCGTGGTTTGGGGTGCCTTCCTGTGGAGAACCTGGCTGTCCGGAGGAGCTGCAGGGGTGGGTTTTGGCACCGTCTGCGCTTGGTGCACGCGCCGTCCTCATCCTGCTCTTCTCTTCACAGCCGTTGGCCTGTCCAGCTGCCCGGAGCCCCCCGTCCCTGGGAACGGCCTGAAGGTCGGGGAGAGGTATTTGGTGAACGACGTCGTCTCTTTCCAGTGCGAACCAGGCTACGCCCTGCAGGTATTGCAAACGCTCCGGTAAAAAAAGGAGAGCAACAAGTGCTCAGGAAAGGAGGAGACTCCAAGTCGGTCTTGTTTTCTTTCTCCTTCAGGGGCACTCTCATATTTCCTGTATGCCGGGGACTGTCCGCCGCTGGAATTACCCCCCTCCACTCTGCATCGGTAGGGTTCTTGCTCTTTCTTAGCTCACAGGAATTTAAAGCACCCTCTTAAAAATCTGTGTAAATTACCTGCCAATCAAATGGTACATTTTTGAACCAGTCAGGTTCTTACTGCAAGACTTGTGAGAGTTTTCTTCATCTTTTCCATCTTCCAGTACTTCAATGCACTTGTTCCCTTTTCCCGTACCAGAACTAAAGATATAATGGTGTTTTAAAGAGAGGATTACAAAGCAAGGTATGCTGAAGTTTGTGATTTTATCTGGTGTAGCCGTATGGCAGCACAGCAGCCAGGAGCACAGCACAGGAGGTCTACATCCAATGGTCCCTTTGGCTGAAGTGGCAGCAGTGGCACCTATTCTGCTTGCAAAAAGACAAGTCTGAGAAATTCGGGATCTTTTCAAATCAACTTTGTTTGTTGTTTGTTCTGGAAATGCATCCTGATGCCTCACAAGTGGTGTTTTTACTGGTGCCTGATTTACTCCCACTAATACTAAAGTACCAAACTTTGCTCTTGCCGCTCGGACATCTAACGTCCTGTGTAACTGGTAAGAGCCAGCTTGGCTGCCAGGAGAAAGGCAGAAAGGCTAAGACTGCCAAGCATCTTGTGCCATAGGAGAGCAGAGCCGGGCAGCTGCTTTCCAATGGGAAAGGAGTAAGCCCTGGAAGAGATGCAGGGGTGTGGGAAATTTGCTGGGAGCTTTGGGATTATTTTCAGGCAGTATTTTCCTTTTAGCAATTCTGGATGTTTAATATTAATATTCCACATTTTACAGCTTTGAGAGAGACATTTATGCATTTAATAGCTTTAGTTAATGGTTATTTCAAGCTCCTGCTGTTCTAGCTTATATCATTTTGTTTTAAAGTAATAATAAGAGGTAATGACTCTTTTATCTGATGATCTGCAGGCCAGCAATAAATATGGAGATAGTTACAACCAAAATGACTGAGCTAAAGGACTCTTACCAGCAGAAGCCCTTCAGCTCAGCCTCAGAGTTTGGGAATTCCGTCACAGCAGGAATCTCGCTGCTGCGCTGTGTCCTGGGGGCTGATGACCAGCTGAGCGACTCCAAGCTTCCAGTTTTCATGTTTCTTTTTGCCGGCGGTGTCAGTCACCCGGCCCGGCAGGGTTTGCCTTGGTGGGCTGAGCCTCCTAGGCACTACTTCAGTATAAACACTTAGTGGGGCCTGGTTTGGGTTACCTGGTTTGGTTTGGTGCCCATTGTGCACGGATGCGTCTCGGCCCTGCCAAGCCAGAGCGCTGGCTCCGAGAGCTTCCTGCTTCCCCAGCGCCGTGTGCCAACTCCCTTCTGCTCGCTTCATCCAGATGCTTGGCTCCTAAATAATTTAGGAGGAGTTATATTAAAGACCCATTAAGAGGAAAAGGGAAGAGCGAAGTTCTGGGAAAGCCTCATTAGTGGCGAGGATGTGTCTAATGAGCTACTGGACAAAGGAGGCCTGTGCCTCTGCTGCCAGAAGCTGTTAGGAGCATGAGCCCGTGCGCTGCAGCAAGGTGCTCTTGCCAGTAGCAACATAGAGGTCATGCAGATAAGCCCGAGGAGATGCTGTCTGCGTTGGAATTTTGTGAGATACCTTCTGGAAACATAGTTCGTGCTATGTCATCTGTAGGTAGCGTTTTTGGAGTAAGGGGAGTAAGGGCGCAAACGCGATGTTCTGTATTTGACCGTCATTGCCCAGAGATTGACAGGTAAAACAGTGACGGTAGAAGAGTTAGCCAGAAAAGGAGGCAGAGGTTATTGGAGTTAAAATAAGATCGGTCTGTGCCTTTGCAGTAATTTCTGTGGTAGTTAATGCACACGGCAATTGTTTGAGTTTTTATCTGTACTGCTGCAATGTCGATGAGCAGAAGAGACGTTGTCTCTCCTCTTACATCTGAGCAGCTTAGATCTGTTGCTCCCGCTCTGGTGGCCAAAATTGCTTCTCTAGATCAAGGCGCTTGAGCCCCAGAGGGCAGGAGAAAGGCACATGTATCAGTAACGTGGCCAGAGCAAAGCCTGGCAAGCTTTGTGCTCCTTCCATAGCAGACTTTTCTTTTTCCATCAAGTTCTTAACTGTTTGCTTCCCAAACGGGTGGTTGGCTGCAGCCATCATCCAGACACCTGCAAGGGATCCCTCCCGTTAACACTTGTTTTTTCAGCCCAGTGTGGAGGAACAGCAGAAGAGATGGAGGGAGTACTCCTGAGCCCTGGCTTCCCAGGAAACTATCCGAGCAACCTGGACTGCACGTGGAAGATTCTGCTGCCCGTGGGCTTTGGTGAGACAGCTGATTTTGCTTTGATGCTGCCATAAAATAGGTGATAGAAAGTGAACAAGGCCAGGTGCCTGCAGGCAGGCGGCAAAGCGGCCCCAGCAGTGAGGGCTGCCCGAGGAGGTCCCTGCTGCCGGGCAGAGGCAGAGGGGACGTGCGAGCCCTGGCACCGTGGAGGCTGCAGCCCGAGCAGCCCGCCCAGCAGCGCCCTCATTCCGAGAGGTGCCGCTGGGTTCCGTGGCATAAAGGGGCCTTAGTGATTGCCCCTGGGACTGGTGCTGATGTGCTAAGGCCTGTGGGTAGCTGTGGCACGTGTTTTATTTCTCCAGGCGCTCACATCCAGTTCCTGAACTTCTCCTCTGAGCCGAACCACGACTTTGTGGAGATCCGCAACGGGCCATACGACACCAGCAACGTCATCGGGCGGTTCAGCGGCACGGAAATGCCAGGCTCCCTCCTGTCGACGTCGCATGAAACCACCGTGTACTTCCACAGTGACCACTCGCAGAACAAGCCGGGCTTTAAGCTGGAATACCAAGGTAGGGAGGCCCCTGAGCCAGCAGCAGTGGGACAATCCTGTCCCCAGGTGCTAATGATAAGAGTGGCCAGGAGGGTAAAAGGCAGTGTCTGCAATTCTTTGAAATAATTCCGTGAGAACTTAATCCACATGAGGGGAAAGGTGTTACACAAAGGCCATGCTTAATCCTAATAACTGGGATCTCTTCACCCTGACTCATGCCTGTGGCAAGTAACATGTTCCTCAAGTGCTTTGTGGCAGTGAAATGCTTTTGAATTAATGCTAGCCAGGTTCACTTAGATCTTGCCTTTGTTGACTGTCATGTGCAAAAAGAGGAGCCCTTGGCAGCCATGAATTTGCTCTGAGATTTTGCAGCTGCTTTTCAGTCTTAGTTGCAGCTGAGTCCAGTTTGGGCATTCCCAGGCACCTTCCTTCTTTTCCAGGCGCAGTTGCGCTGCAGCAGGCCAGTGAAGGGGATCCCAAAGGAGATGGGGTTCTTCATAGCAAAGATAACTGGGGCAGAGTTTGGTGTGTGCAGCTGGGAGCTGAGTGCCACTGCAGAGAGCTGTGAGGAGCGGGAGGGCCGGAGCCGGCATCTCATCCGTGTGATGCAGCCGAGGGCTGGCAAAGGGCTGACTCCCCAGAAATAGCAATAAAAGCCACTACTCATACTTAATTGAAAACATTAATTTTGCCTTAGCTGTCCTGTTCATGCACCGTATAATTCATGTGCTGCTGCACATTTTGGGAAGCGCTGTGAGGCACCCTGGGAAAGCTCGTGGAAATTGCTCTGCCAGCGAGCTGCAGCAGCGCTGACCAGTAATTGATAGTGCCGGGTGGAGCACGTTAGCCTGGCGTCTTGCATTTATCATCAGGATTGCCCCGTTTTCCTGAAAAAGCACACATTTCCCGTCCTGAAGGGAGCTGCAGGGTGACTGTGATCCCAGGCTCCCGCGGGGCTCTGAGGGACCCGGGTCCATGCTGGTGTTCACAGCAGACTGCCACAAAGCGGCAGCGAGATTTTCCCTCCCCCTTGATGCAGATGTGTGCATGGTTCGTTACGGTTTATCTCCTTCAATTAAGGCGCCATCTGAGGGGGCGGTAGCCGAACACGTAGCGTGATGAGTGTACTATGGCTGCTTTTATGAGAAAATGGTTCATGAGAAACATTCCTCCTTATTCTTTTCTCAGCCTACGAGCTGCAGGAGTGCCCTGACCCCGAGCCTTTTGCAAACGGTGTCGTAAGAGGAGCCGGTTACAACGTTGGCCAGTCCATCTCTTTTGAGTGTCTTCCTGGATACCAACTGATCGGTCACCCTGTCCTCACGTGCCAACATGGCACGAACAGGAACTGGGACCACCCGATGCCCAGGTGTGAAGGTATGGCTTTGGGTTTCACTGCAAGCTCCTGGGCTGGTGTTTCTGGGGAGAAGAAACACCAATGTTCTGCTCTGCACTTTGGCTTCCTGTTGAGTCACCGCTTTGCGAAGGGGCCAAGAGTTTGTCTGGAAACACGAACATTGCTGGAGGCAGGCTGCAGATGAGCACTTCGAATAGAGCGGTGTTGAGGCCTGCTAGACTCAGCGAGTTGGCGTGCAGAGGGTTTCAGTCTGGTCAAGGGAAGCAGTCTGAACAGTCCAGGACCAAGGTTCAGCTTTTAAGGTGGAATGGTTGAATCCCACATTGAGTGAGGACTGACTGTTGCTCTTGGCCACCCTCCTCATGTCAGTGGGAGCTGGGCTGAAGGAATGAAGCAGGCCAGGGTCATAACAGTAATAATAGTCTGCTTTATTTCTTCGCTAGCATTCATCCTCCATGGATTTAGCATTAAGTAGCTGATCCACAGAGCTCTCTTTCTTCCCTCAGGCTCTGAAGGGCCTCACAGGTATTATTCTCTAGTTGATCCAGTTTCCCCATGCAAAGGGTCAACATTGACTTTCTTTATAGGTAGATGGGAAACGCTGAATCACGAATGGTAACATGAGTTTCCCAGGCTTGCTCAGGAACTCAACAGCAGACAAAAGCATAAATCAAGACTACATCACTTTTCACCTTCCTCTTTCTTTAGGGAACACGGAAACTAGATCGCAAATCTTATCTGCAAACTCTTTGCAAATGTGTTTCCAGAGAGCTCTCTCCCTGCTCTCTTGCATGGCAACTATGGCATCTGTCTTCCAGGCTTACGCTAAAAAAAACCAACTGTGTTGATTTATTGGCCTTGTGAAATGACTGCTAACGCTTCACCAGCTTTGCAGCTCACAGTCAACCTTCTCTTGCTGGTTTCCTTTCTTGTTCTTTGCTCCCCTCCTGCTATTTTGTACTGACATTGAGCACGATTAGGACAGTGTTTTATTGTCCAAGGTAACGTTTTTGTTCTTACCAGTGAGGGTGACAGAGCCCTGCACCAGGCTGCCCAGAGAGGTGGTGGAGTCTCCTTGTCTGGAGATCTTCCAAACCCGCCTGGACACCACCCCGTGCCACATGCCCTAGGGGACCCTGCGTGTGCAGGGGGGTTGGACTAGGTGACCTCTGGAGGTCCCTTCAACCTCGAGCGTTCTGTGATTCTATGATTCTGCATGCAGTCTCCCCTGCTGGGCTGCAATGCACCTGGTAGTCCCTGCCAGTCTGATCCCAGGTGGAAGACTCTTGCAGCTGTAGGGATTAGTGGTGAGGGAAGACTCTGTTCCTGTCGAGCCTCCTTCACGAGGCATCACTGGCAGCTCCACAGTGCTCTAGGTGGCAGCTCTTCAGTGACCTTGAGCAGGGTCTCCCCTTTGAGGGCAGTGTGCCTTACGAGGGCTGCCTGGTGCTGGGGAGTGGCTCTGCCTCCTAGGCAGCAGCGCGGAGACGTGCGGATTCTCTTTTCAAACTCCAGCAGGGCCAGTTCAGCTTTTCATCCTCTGGATTAGTGGATTGCGGTTTTGTGTGCTTTTCTTAAAAGGGTCTTTCACGTGAACCCCCAAGTATTTCAAGGTTGCTTATTGAAAATTTCCCACTGCACAGACCTTCATCCCAGCTCCCTCTGCAGCACTTGGTCTGAAAGAACTGTGCACTGGGGAGAGAGGGAGGTGTGGTGTGCTTCCTCTTTTGAGTCCTAGTTCCTTGAACCGCAGAGAACACGAAGTACGGAAGCAGCAGATCCTGCGCCGGGCTGTATCTGCCTGCCGTGGTCCCAGAGCACGAGCAGGAGCGGAGGGGCGGCCTGCGCGGTGTGAGCCCCGGGGTGGCGTGGCAGGGTCATAGACCCCGGGTTACCCAGACATCAGCTCCCCCAGCTCCACCCGCCCGGTCTTCTCCTCTTCACTGGATTTCTTTAAATAAGGAGGTATTCTGCAGCAAGTCTGTTGCACAGAGATGTGAAGGGGTAGGTGCATTTTGGGCCATTTGCGCCTCCTTTTCTGAGTGCACATCTAATGGGCTGTCACTGTTGTTAAAGTCACTGTAGAACTTCCTTTTCTAGCCGTTTTGTTAAATGCTGCCAAGCTGGGTGGTCCCTTTTGCCCAGCAGCAAGCAGTGAGGACGGGTCCTAGGGCCGCCTGCCTCACCCTTCCTCTGCCGGGTGCAGCTGAACGCTTTTAATTAAACGGGAAGTTGTGATTCTAAAATAAGGGTATAGAGGCCAGGTTTGCCAGTATGTCTTCAGGGAGTTATCCCAGCGATCAACAGGCTGCCTAGGAAGGAAGCAGGCCCCCAGGTTCCTTGCAAAGTGGATGTATGGATTTATGTAAATACGTTTGCTTTTCTCAGGTTGACAGGCCATGCGAGTAAGCGGAGCAAAACTACGCAGTAAATATATTGGGCCTGGCCCTAACCTCATGCCTGGCACATCAGGTCAGGGCCAGGGTGGCACAAGTCTGTGGTGCTGCTCCTGCATGAAAAACATAGGGGCAAAAGGAGGACCTGGCTGTGACGCGTCAGGGGTGCGAGTGACGCCGTGCCGGGTGCAGGCGGCGCAGGGGGCTCTGAGCTGGAAGCCTCCGCACGCAGCACGGAGCCTGAGTTAGCAAGGAGGAGCCCTTGGCCTGGGCCCGGCTGCGGTACCAGCTGTGTGGCTTCTAGAACCAGGCCAGCACGGGCACGGGACTCGCTTCCCCCTGTGCACGTACCTTTGGTTCCGGCAGCTTGTCTGCAGCACCCTGAAATGCTGATAACGTCTGCAGCAAACGTTAGCAGCATTTCACCTGAAATTCCAGGGAGACCCAGAGGCTGATGCTTGCACCTGGGACTTCTGGACCCAGAGACCAGCTGTGGCCCTCCTCCATTGCATTCAAGAGGATGTCATCTTTCTGTGCCTCTTTTTGCTGCCCAAGCTGTTTAAAATCATTTCAGTTTGCAAGTTTGCTTAGACCTGTAAAATACCTAGTGCAATAGAACTGTCTTCTTGATTAATGAATTGGATGCTGCTGTCACACAAATAAATCATCTTCCTCCCTGCCCAGATGCACTCTGTGGAGAGCCAGCTGCTCTGTGGGGCTGGTCCAGGCCATGCTGTATGAACAAGTGGATGGATTTGCCCACTGGTGTGATCTGGTCAGGAGCTGTATTTTCTCTGCATGGGTGCAAACAGCTGGCATAGCCCACATTCTCTTGTTAGGACATACGATGGAGTTTGTTCATGCACCTGGCTATCAACATCCATGTGAAAAGCCCTGATGGTCATCTTTCAGCTCTGAAGCATTTAACAAGTGTATTGTAATGGAATTAAGTTGAAAAGGTTAGATGGAGTTTTGACAGATCTGAATAGTTCAAGGCAAGTTAGACCAAGCTTTTAGGTTTGGATGCACCTGTATGCACAATTGCTGTGTTTTTATCCAGACCAGCTCTTAAATCACTGTGTGCATTGGTTGAGAAGATTCCTCCATGTTATTCTGCTCAGTACAGCTCGGAGGTTTTCTGGCTGTGGTTCAGTATAGCAGCATGCAAAGGGGTGATTCTGAACTGTGCCTTTAGTGCGTAAGCAACCAGCTCTGCCTCTGACCGTGAGGACAGCACGTGGGCCTGGCCTGAGGAGTTAGCAGCACGTTCAGCTTTGCTCAGCTGAAGGGTGGAAGGGCAGATGGGAGAGCAAGAGAGGCTCTGTCAGAGTTACTGTTTTGGGGGATATTTCTTCATTAGATTGTTTCTCTGTTTACCTGCAGTGCCTTGTGGAGGGAACATCACCACCCAGAATGGTACCGTTTACTCTCCTGGCTTCCCCAACCAGTATCCCAACTCCCAGGACTGCACTTGGCTCCTTACAGTGCCGGTGGGATATGGAATCCATCTCAACTTCACTCTGCTGCAAACAGAGCCCTACAATGATTTCATCACTATCTGGTGGGTACAGCAGGGATATGAGGACTGACCAGAGTTGAGTTTTGGCTTCAGAGGCTCCATTTCAGCAAAACACTTGCAGCTCCGTAGAGCAGCCATGGATGCACCCAGTGCAGGGTCGGTGCTGAGTTTGAGGTGGAGGAAGTTTTTGCTGGGAGTCATGGAACAGGGGCTGGGAATTTGCCTAGCTCCTAGTGGATGTAGGACCCACTGGTAAAGGACCATGTGCTGCAAGGACCTTCCAATGTGGACAAGGTGATTATTTCCACACATAGCTAGTGTTCACTCCTGAAAAATGCACGCATGGACTACAAAGATGTCAGTGAGGGGAATGATCACTGAAAGGCTGGGCTTTGAAAGCAGGCAGTGGAAATGTCATCCTTTGGGTCTAGAAGGGAGCCTGTAGCTGAGTCCTTAGCTTTTTTGGAGCTTTGCTGCTAACTTCAATAGTGTCATGCAGATAACACGGAGCAGTTCCACCCTTGGTTGTGTAGCAGAGCTCTAAGATCCCCTACCTCGGTTTTGCCATTATTTTCTGCAATCATCAGCTCTAAAAATGAAGCCCATGTAACCCCTGCGGTGTCTGGGGTGAGCAGTTCCTGTCCCCCGGGGCTGGTGTGGTCCCGTCCGGGGGGTGAGTTGTGCTGGGGGGCAGACAGGCCCCGCAGCGTGGGAGGGGCAGAGCCCTGCTCCCCCCAGCGCCGCCCCGCGCCTCGCAGGGCGGCCGGGCGGAATAAGGGGGCGTCTCCTGGGAAGCCTAAGGGGCTTTGCACAGGACACTTTATGAATGGCAAACAAGGTCTTTATCTCAGGCTGAGTTTAGGTGAAATGAATCTTGTTCAGACCTGCAAAATAGGAATTGCTTTTTGCTTCTGATTTCTCCAACATTTTCTGGGGCTCATTTTTTTGTCTTTTTGCAAAATCTCTGTACATACAGATATCTCTTTGGATAGAGGTTATATAAAGAAAGAATTTACATTTGTCAGTGTCCTCCTCTAGCTTTTCCATTGCAATCAGAGATACATAACCAATATATAACCAAACAGTGGAGGCTGACATTGCAGAATACCAAGATGGTGCTTAGGCAGCATTAGCTGTAGGATGTGGCTATCACCCTCAGCTGCCTTTCTAAACAGCAGAGCAGAGCAGAAAGGAGTTTCTCTGTGTACAGTGTACTGTTAATGCTCTTTTCTGGTATTTCTCACTTGTGATTTTAGGGATGGTCCCCAGCAGACAGCCCCGCAGCTTGGTGTGTTCACTGGCAACTCTGCTAAGAAATCAGCCCAAAGCTCCTCCAACCAGGTCCTGATGAAGTTCCACAGTGACGCAGCCAACGGAGGGATTTTTGCCGTTTATTTCTATGGTCTGTATTGCTCACCCAACAGTGTGTTCTTTATACCTTCCTACTGCATGCGGAGGGGGCATGGATCAGTTGTGGCTTGTGGGGAGGAGGAGGGGGTGTTAAAAGAGGTTGTGATTTAGTCTGAAGCCTCTCTCTAAGGGCCGGTTTTCACCGATTCGCAGTTGAAGGTTGAGTGTTGGCAAGTGATCCTGCAGTGTGTGCCGATGTGGAAATCTGCCTGTAAGGTTGTGCTAATTCAACCACAGGTCAAAAGCCTGCAAGAGAACGGTCAGGACTGTGCTGTGCCTGTGCCTCAAGGGGATACCTGTGGATACTGTCCTCCCCATGACGGATTCTGTTGCGGAGAGCCTTGCTAAACAGATGGGGATTCTTGCTGTCCCCTTCTAAATGGCATCCCTGTTCCAGCTGAGCGGGGACTTCCTTCTCTACCAAGCAAACTGAGTCTTTCAGCTAAACTATTTGGGGACTCTTTGGTGAGAGTGTAGCTCATGCTAGAAAAATATTAGGTATTACAGAGAAGTCACTAAACAAGGGTCCAACTTTAAACTGGATTAGCTAACAAGTTCCAATGACAGTAGAGGGATTTTGGAAAGGGTAAAGGGAGACCTCCTCCTGCTGCGGTAATTTGCTTGCAACGACTTCAGCAAAGCCTGCCGTCAATTACGGGAAGAATTTGTGCAGAATGCCCCCACTTCTCCTCATTTGCAAAAGGCAACTATGGTCTAGATAGGCTAAATTTAAAGAATGTTTGCTAGGCTTCTGCGGGAATTGGTTTACTGCTGAAAAAACAGAGCAAGATTTATATTGCAGGACAATGGTGCACATATAACCGTTATGCAAGAAAGTTATGGCTTGACGGTCTGGCTCGGCAGTGAGCAGTCCTGAGCGCGGCTGCAGTGCAGCGGACACGTGCTGCTGCTGCTGGGGCTGTGCTTGGGGCCCTGGGTGGGGCCTGCGAGCGACGTGGCTGTGGGGCTGTGCAGAGAGGTCCCTTTCCTGGGACAGGGGCAGGGCCAGGGGGTGGTGAGCGCCCCAGGCAGGGCATTGGGCCTGGGGCAGGACAGCCACAGGCCAGCGGTTGCTCACAAGCTGCAGGACGTCCTGGAAGAAGAGCTGGTAGGGAAAGCGCCCGCTCTTCCCCTGCCCACCATGTGCTCCATTGCGAGGTTAAAAAAATTGTTTGACATCATTGTGTTAGCAAGAATTAATATTCAGTGGCAGATAGAGCTCCAATATCTTAAATTAAAGGGCTAATATAAATTTCAGAGGAAGCAATACTTGTCCAGGGTCAGGCACGGGGGGAGCAAAGTTGTTGAGCAAATAGCAGAAAATGTCTTTCATTAATATTCATTTAGTTCCAAGTACAATTTTTTCAATTTACCCGTGTTCACAGCCCTTGTGTGTTTATTTTCATAAGCATCAAGGTCCTCAAGTCTTGCGCACCCATGTACTTATAAGCAGTACATTCTTTTGTTCAGTGTTTGCCAATATTTAATTTTTGATGGTAAGATTTGCTAATTGCAGTCTATTTGGTTGGGTGCATGAGTCATAAGGAATTATTTCTGCTCTTCAGCTGGGTACTTTCTTCTCATTTAGTTTTGTGGTACCACTGAAAAATGTGAGCTTGGACAAAGCATTCCGAACGGGCTGTTTTCCGTTACGTGAGGCACTGCCGTGAGTGCTGCATAGGTTACCTTGTGAATTGCAAGCTACGTGCAGAATTTGCAATTCAAACCATTTGCACTCCTGGAATTATTTGCAGCAGAAATTAATGAATAATTCCAAGTTAAAAATAAATTTGTGGGTTTAGCAATCTTTGTTCAAGGGCAGACAGTAAAGATGCAATTCTCTGAATAATTACTGTGATTTACTTGGCTCTAGAGCAATCTGAGACTTTCCCTCTTCTGTGATTGACCTAATTGCATCGAGGTCACCAAGACCTCTTCTCCTGGCGTCCTGGACGCTGCAGGTCGTGCTGCCTCATGTCAGCACCCGTCCCAGCTCAGCGTTCCTCCAGACAGACTGACACTGTCCGACCTCTGATTGGGTGCGCTGCGATGAAAATCTGTTTCCTGGCGGGAGGAGGAACCTGCCGAGAGCTGCATATGCCCGGGAGCCCTTGGAGCCAGCCCTGTGGGGCTGGGGGAGGGTTGGTTGGGGGTTTGCCGGTCCCTCCTCCCCTCTTGGAGAGGGATCTGCTCTGCTGCCCGGTGTGCTTGACGTGGAGGTGCCTGGGACCCTCTTTCCCCCTGCTGTGACACTTGCTCTTCTGTCCTTTGTTCTTGCAGCCTACCAGCTCGTCAGATGCCAGTCCCCGACCGTAGTGCCCAACGCGGAAATCATCACAGAGAATGAGGAGTTTAACATAGGTAGCTTGCTGCAGTCCCCCAGCCCTCCTCCATGTCCTGTCCCCACCCCAGGGCTGCCCCCAGAGGATGCAGGGGTGTCCTGCAGGGGCTGGAGCCCCCCGTAGCCGCTGCTTCAGGAGTCTGCAGAGGAAGCGTTTGCTGCCGTGTGGGATGTGTGACCCTGCGTGATCACCGACTCGGGCGCCGCGTCGGAGTGCGCACCTGCAGAGCACGGATCAGATGGCTCCGCCTGGGCCTACACCGCGTCCCTTTATTAATGCAGAGAAAATGGCTTGGCTTCTGTGAAAGCCCTCAGCTTGTTCAGCAACTTCCAGATCTTTTCCAATCTCTTCCAAAATAGCCATTTTTGACCTTCACATATTTCACGTGTTTCAGATATGTGTGGTGTGAAAGCTTAGAAGTTGCTATTCTTGTTTTTGAGAGCCTTTCAGCCAAATTGATCGTGCTTTTTGTATTTTTACTGCTGTTCACAGTTGCATCCACATTTGAAGTGTGTCTCCAGCCAGTGAAATAGCCATGTGTTTTTTGAAGCACAATCTGTATCATTTATAAACTGACACAATCATGGCCTGTTTCCTGTACCGTAACTGCAGCATTCCTGAGGCTGCGGTGGATGAGGAGCCAGGAGCGACAGTCGTAGCACCGTGTGTCAGGAGGACGTTGCTGTGCCCAGGGAGGCAGCAGACGTGGGTGGGAGGGCCTGGGAGGGGTGGGCCTGCGATCTGTTAAGTCCTCTGGGGAAAGTCCTGTGTACTTTAAGTCCTAAGTGGAATATAAATAGACCTGAGGCAGTGCAGCAGTGAGATGGATGCTGGTTTTACCTGCTAGTGATTTCATTTTGTAACGTCGCTGAATTGTGCAGCCGTTGTGCAGGCCCCAGGCTGGATTTGAGTCTCTCTGTAAAAGCAGTCAAGGACAGGTTGCCCCAGAGCTCAGTGGCAGAGTCAGAGTCTTTGCCCCTTGCCCTAACGTCTCTATCTGGGACGGTCCAGCCTTAACGAGACCTTTTCTTGTTCTTCCTGTAGGTGATGTAGTGAGGTACAGGTGCCTTCCTGGCTTTACCTTGGTTGGAAATGAAATCCTGACCTGCAAGCTGGGCACTCACCTCCAGTTCGAAGGTCCTCCACCCACTTGTGAAGGTAATGCTCAGGGGCTCGGCATGTCCACCCGAGGGGCTTGTCCGGGGGCTCCTCAAAGCCGTGGATGCCTTCTGGATGAGGGCTGGGGGGAAGTTTCCCTTGTGAATATTTGGTCTTTGGAGTGACTTGGAGAACCTCTGGAGTTCCAGTAACGCAGAACCGCCATTTGGGGGGAGGTTGCTCTGAGCAACCTGATTTCAACTGGCCCCTTCAGGCCCTGCAGAAGGAAATGCCACCCTTCAGGACAGGATGGCAGGGTTTGGGTCTGGGGCAGATACCTGCAGGCCTGCCTCCTGCTGCGGCAGCCGGAACTTGAGGCAGAGGCTGGTGTCCCGGCCGGGGCAGCCGCACGTCTTGTTTGGCTGTTGCAAGGTGCAGGTCACTGAAGCGAGCTGCCCGTGGTGGCCTTGGCAGGAGCCCGCCGCTCTCCCCGCCTGCCTCGCAGCCACTGTCCCTTTGCTGGGTCCTGGCAGCAGGGATTTGGTGGGTGACTTACTGCAGCTCCTCTTCAAAACAAGAGAATTCCATCCTCCATGGCCTTGCTGGCTCCCAGGGTTCTGAGGGCTCTCCACCTTGCCTGGGAGGATTTGCATCGTTTTAGGTAGTCCCAAATTAAGCCCTAAGGCCGCAATTCGGGAAAGCATTTTACACTTGTGCTTTCCTGGGTTGGGGCTGGCTGGAACGTAGCGGGCGCTGCGCTGCGCCCGCCGCGCCGGGCTCCCGGCAGGGCGAGGGCTCCGCTCCGACAGCTTGCCAGTGATGCAGAGCGGCCTCCGCAGGCAGCAGGGAGCTCCAGGGAGGCCAGCCCGCCCCAGCAGCCTCGCTGTTAGTGCCGCAGAATGTGCGGGAGGGGAGAGAAACAAGTGCCCCAGGCCGTGGTGTGTTGTCTGCCTGGCTGCTGCTCAGGAGGGATCCCAGAGAGGTTTCCATGCTACCATGTTACCTTATTTATCCTCTGGATTCCTACTGGTACTCTTGCTCACTCCAACTGTGATTATTTCATCATTTTCATTCCCTTCTATCTGACCATTTTTACCGTATAATGGGGTGTTTTTTTATAGATTTAGTCTTTTTGAAATAGCATGAACTGAAGGAGAGGAAGGGAGGTCATTCAATTATTTACTGATGGTTGTTAGCCTGGGGGTAAAGAGACTGCTTAAATTATGTCTGGCCACCAATTTGTAGAGGTTAAAAAATCACTGATGGCATTAAGGATTGGGAAAGAGTTCTTTCTGGGTAGTTCTGGCTGTTTTCTGTTAATACAAGTATAGTGTTTGCGCTGGTTTTAGGGATAATAATGGGTAAATAACAATCCCTTTTATGCTTTTTGTTCACTTTCTGTATTAGCCTCTTTTTCTGGGGTGTTGTCTCTGGCCTTTTCTTTAGTACTTTCAGCTGGATTGAGTATTTCCAGAAGCTGAGTGGGATCTAGTGATCAGGTCAAGGAATTGAAGCTTTTGGTTCCTAGTTAACAACTGCATGGGTGAATTGGGAGAAGCTGGTAGTCCCAGGCCGTATTTTTATCCACAGTTCATAAAGTTTCTAGGACTTTCAGAGATTGCTTTAGAACTTGAGAAGAGTTGCTTGGTTGCAGTGCCCTTGATTCTGAAAGCCACATCAACATAAAACGGAAATGATGCCAAGATGCTTGAACCAAACTGCTCATATTGTTGCTTTTTCTCCCTCCTTTGAATGTGACAATTGCTTACATTTGTGGAAATGCAGCGTGCTTTGTTTGGAGCCTGACTCGGGGTTGGGGGATTCTGTGGGGAGCCCCAGGGATCTAGGTGCCCGGTGAAGGAAGCGGACGGGGGTTGTGCTCTACCTCGCCGTGCTGCCAGAAGGGAAGATTCATAAGATGAATTTGCTGTTGTTTTTCCTTCACATTCTCTGCAGTGCACTGCCCAATGAACGAACTGATGACAGACTCCACTGGTGTGATCCTCAGCCAGAGCTTCCTGGGAAGTTACCCTCATTTTCAGACCTGTTCATGGGTGGTGAAAGTGGAGCCTGGGTACAACATCTCCCTCACCATTGAGTACTTCCTGAGTGAGAAACAATATGACGAGTTTGAAATCTTTGATGGTAAGAGAGTCACCGAGTTGTTTTATTGGACAACTGAGGGGCAAAGAAAGAAACAGCAGTGTTGTTGGTTGTTGATCTCTGAGTTCCCAGAGCGCGGTGGGGAGAGCTGCTCACCAGTACGCCTGTATCTGCCAGACTGAAAGAAAGCTCCTCCTGAGACTCATTGATTTTCTGAATAAGGCAGCATCAATGATCTGCTTTTTTAGATGGCTCAAAAGTATTTTTCCAGGGGCAAGCTGCTGGAAGACGTGTGGCGGGTGTGTCTGGGAAGGGATGAGCTGGTGAGGTGGAGCTTTCATCTTTGAGGCCCTTGTAGATCAGGTTCTCTAGCCCCAAATGTTCTCATGAACTAAGGTATCTGTCAATATTCACAGTGATTTGTAACCACTTGCAGAATGCAGCTGGTCTGCTGATGCTTCAGAGGCTGCACATTGTGACCTGATCTTGAAGGCATTATGCAGGGAGCAAAGTCCTGGCCTGCCTGTGATCAACAGCACTTTATTTGCACTGGGTTTCCCGGGAGCCACGTGTCTGCATGGGGACTCGCTTTCACAAAAGGAAACCGGAGCATGAACTGTCATACTGGGGTTCATTTTACAGTGGAAATTCATAAACTATAGTTCCAATATATGCCTGTTCCTTCTGCAAAAGCACAGTCTGGCACAAAAAGCCCAAGAGTGACTGTTGCTCTGTGTTAGCCTGAGTTTCACTTGTTCTGTCCTTTCTTAAAGGTCCCTCTGGCCAGAGTCCACTGCTGCTGTCACTGAGTGGGAATTACTCTGCTCCTCTGACTGTTACCAGCAGTGGGAACAAAGTGTATCTCCGTTGGTCTTCTGATCATGCATACAACAGAAAAGGCTTCAAAATCCGCTACTTTGGTAAGTGCAGCAGATACCAGATGCCTCCACCAAGATCATGACCATCCTTTCAGCTAAGAGTTGCTGTGGAGTCACTGCGGAGGGACGTAGGTCGCCTGTGTCACAAGCAGGTGCCCAGGTTGGTGGAAGTGCCCCAAGCTGGCCTCGTTCTGAGGTCTCTGCAGCAACGTCCAAGGCTGAGGAAACAGCTCCATTGCCAGCAGAAAACTCGAAGCTTTGGTTGGGTTTTCCTTGGGCAGGATCAGGAATTGGAACCAGAATATCTTTAGCCACAGGCAGTCGTTCTCTGGATGAATGAAACCCTTTGCTGTGCAGACCATGATGCCTGCACAGCTAAGGGAGACCTTCGCTAAGGCTGTCCAAGCAGCAGAGATTTTTGCAAGCCGTTGGCTTGTGACTGAAGTGTTGATTAGTCAGTTTATTCCAGCTTCAGGTCTGCAGAAAGTGCTCTGCTGACTGTAATTCACAGTGAAGATTGCTCTGTTGGTAAATTATTGTGTCCTTGCGATGATGAAACCCAATGGAGATGTTCGGTGATTCATGTTGTAAAATGTAAAAATCTGTGGAAGAAGCTGCTGGGTGCACAAGGGCCCAGCCTGCACGAGGCTGGTGCTGCCCCCCCGTGTGGAGGGCAGTTAAAACGCCTGCTGCTCCTGGCCCCGTGCTCTGCTGGGGCTGCTGTCGAGCAGCGTCACCCTCTCCGTCCTAATGAAGTCCTAGCTGCTTATTCACAAAAACAAATTAATGGATTCTAAATGTTTGCTAAGAATTCTTCAAAATGAATTATGATTTTTAATAAAACTTAGCAAATCTTCCATTAAGAGAAGCTACAAAGTTGGATAGAGAACTTGCAAGTCATAAGTAAGTAAAGATAATATTCAGTAAATGAATTAAGGAATATTTAATTAACAGAAATAGCTCTTTAATTTCTCAAGCTGAGTGAAGCTTGGATGATAGTCCTGCATTCTTTCCTCCTTTGGCTTTGTGTGTATCTGTCTCAAGTTGTCAGTTGCCTGTACAGCCTTAGGTTACGGAAAACACCATGTAATTCCTGACCTTGAAAGCCAACTTGTCTTGTTACGGCCCATGCAGTCCCAGGGACACGTGAGGTTAGTCACTTGTTTTCCTCTTCCCTGCTCTGCAGCTCCGTACTGCAGCCTCCCGCGGCCCCCAGCGCACGGGCTCATTCTGAGCCACACTGGGCTGCACCCTGGCAGCACGCTCCGGTTTGGCTGTGACACCGGCTACCGTCTCGTTGGCCACAGTGCTGCCACCTGCTCCCAGCACCCTCAAGGCTATTTCCACTGGAAGGAAGCAGTCCCGCTGTGCCAAGGTGAGCAGCAGGCAACACGTCCTTCATACCAGTCCTTGGGAACACATGGAGTGAAGGGAGCAAGGGGTCTGTCCTGGGTGGAGGAGAGAGCGCCCGTCTGTGCAGGGCCTTGCCTGGCAGAAGCACCCGGATTGCAGAATAATGGAGTGGTTGAATGAGGGTCTTGATGAAGCATGAGAGGAGCTGCTGTCCAGAGGAATCCAGGAAGGCCGTGAGCAACGCGAGTCCCCCTGGCTTCTGGGAAGGGCTTTCCGCTAGCGTTTCTAGCAGCGTCCTTAGGTCTGCCTGTCTTAGTGCGGATGAGAAATTTCTTGGGATTCAGGTGGTGCCCAGTTTCTGTGAACTTCGTATAAGATATAAACATGTAGTTGTTCTTTACACATCTCCTCCTAATTAGCCGTAATTGTTGTGATATTTTTTACTCAGCACATGACTCTTCCTAGGCGTAGGAGGGAGGGGAGGGCAGGGCAGCCGCCCTGAGGCAGGACTTTGCTTTCCCCATATTTTATCTCACTATATTCACCATGTTTTTTTCTCCAGTCCAACAATCAGCTGTTTCTTTTTGTTGATAAAATGCCCATCTTTATTCTGATGAAGATTTTTCAGTGTCTTTGAACATTCATCCATGTTCCAAGGGCATCAAGCACTGGGGATGAAAATTGCATTGACTTGCTGGGAAAGGAGCCAATGAGCAGAGACCGCATAGGCAAAGTCTTACTGCCCTCTCTGCATTGCCCTGCCCAGGCTTTAGGGAAGGGGGGTTGTTTAGTGCAAGAGTTACCAAAGAGCCTTGCTGCCCGTGCTGACGAGGAGTGGCTGCCCAGGCAGCATTCTGAAGGTGGAATATCCCCCACGACCTTGGGAGTGTCTCCTGCTCTCTGCCTCCCTGGAATCTCCCTGCTCGCCCTGAGTACAAGTGCCTGGAGAGGCTGGCGGGGAGCGGCGCGGGCGATCTGCAGGGCGGCAGCTCCCTCGTCTGGCCTCGTCGAGGCGGCGGCCCGGGCGGCCTCCTCCGTGCCCGCCTCGGACACGGCCAATCCAGCACGTCTCCTCCTTCGCGTTGCTCTCCAAGCCGACCGGCAGCCTGTTGCTTTGGCTGCACTCAGTTGCTCATCCTTGCCAGTGGCCAGGACCACATGGCAGAGATCTGGGAACTTGACCCACACAATGAGATAAATCACTCGCACAAGCAGCGATGTCAGGAGGAGAAGAGCCGGGGTCCCCATAAACCCACGGTTTCATTAGCAAATGCCATTCCCATAGCTCCCATGCTGCAGCACGTAGCCCACTTTCCCATTCCTGCTCCCCTTCAAATAATCTTTACTAGGTGTTCAGTCCTAGCTGACATTTATGGGAGCAGCAGCAACTGTTCTGCAGGGAACAGTCTTGCCTTGGCACAACAGGGGAGAGCACAAGATGATCTAATGTGCCTTTTCTGTTGCCACTGGCTATTTTTAAGCTGCTTTGTTTTTGGAATCCCAGCTGCAGATTTGCCCTGGCGTAGCCGGTCTCTTTTCCTAGCACACTTTCCTCCTGCAGCCGGAGCTCCCCTAAGGAGAGGGAGCCCATAAGGGCAGCCCTGTAACGGCAGCCATTCTCCCTGGACCGGACTCTCGGTGGGTTTGTCCTTGCCAGATGTTTTGCTCTCCCCTGAAGTGGCTTCTTCCTTCCATCACCTCCACTTCCTTGGAGTGTTTCACCCACAGGTGGAACCTCAGAAATGTGCATTAGATCAGATGACAAAGTGGTTAGTCTTTTTCGCTGGAGCCCATGCAGTGCTGCAGGCAGCGCTCCCATTTAGCCCTGATTCCTCTTCATGCTTCAGCATGCCCATCTGCAGGTGAAGAGAAGAATATTTTTATTATTTTTGGTGGGTTAACAAACTTCTTAGTTAACTGCATCTGGCCTCGATGGTCTGGATTATTGCTTTGTAATTGGATTATTGCTAACTCTTGTCTATGTCAGGACAGGGCCCATGCGATGGAAAGTCTCCAAATAATCAAGAGAACCGCTTGGCAGGGGCGCAACGGAGCTTGCTGGCATTAACGTGAACATAGCAAGTTGCACCTAAACCTCAGTGACTCGGAGTGAAAGCTGGGCCTGGTCCGTGCGCACCCGAGGTGTCCCAGCCCCCGGGGCCTCGGTCTCACGGAGGCGCTGGCAGGGAATACGCTGGGGCTGTGCCGGCGGAGCCCCCTGCGTCCCGGGGCAGGCTGGGCCTGTCCTCGCGCTCTGTGACAAGGAGCCTCTTTCCTTGCTGTCTTTGTTTCCTTGCTGTCTTTGTCTAGGGCGTTTGGTGACCTCCCGCTTTCTTGGGTGGCCTCGGAGCCCAGCTCTGAGCAGTGGAGTTTCCTCCCCAGCACCCTGCACCCAGAGTCCCTGTCCTCCCTCGGTGTGGGCCTGAGCACCGTGCCCGCCGTCCCTCCTCCCCAGCTCCCCGGAGCAGGAGGGAACTGAGCAGAGAGGAGAAGGCTGGCCCAGAGGAAGGGGTTACCCTTCTTACCCAGCTCCCTCCTTGGATTTAGCATGAAGAAATGAGTAGTAGAAGCATTGCAGGATGGCAGGGGAAGGGTAGGGCTGCGTTTTGCCTCCGAGTGGAATTGGTATTCAGCGTGCTTGTTTGTCTAGACACCCGGCCTTGTAGAGAGATCCGCCAGGCTCCTGCGCTCGATGAAATGACATACGTGTGATTATCATTTCAACCAGGGATGTGCCCGATCGTGCTAATAGGAGCCTGCTGAATTGCTCACACCTATTAGCGCCCGCAGCCTCCGCAAGGGGCTGCAGAGCTGCTCCAGATTGGGCTCGGGCCAACTCGTGTAGCAGCAATGGGATGAAAGCACCTCGGACCTTCAGTGGAGGGAGGCTCCTCTGGTTGTGCTTAGGCTGTTGTCTCAACGCTCACTTGAGGTCCGTGGCACCAGACACTTCCCAAGATCGCTCCTTTTCTCACCCTGGCTGGCAGGACTTGCAGCCGTCCAGGGAGATGTCCGGGTCAGGGGCTCCCGGGGCCCAGCCGTGCCCGTCGGGCGGTACCATTCCAGCTGGTGCCACTCACGGGCAGTGTTGGCAGCTGGCCCATTGTCAAATTTCCCCCTGAATCTCCTCTTACCTGCTCATCCGTAGTGTTAATTTTGGTCTTCCTTCTGCCACAACATAATTATGCAGTTTGCTGCCTTACGTAATGCAGAAGTGCCGCTGGCGAGTGTTTTTAGATTGTTGCTGCTGTGGGATGTAAATACAAAGCATTATTGCTGTTTCTTTATCTCAACATGAGTTTTGAATACTGAGTTGATGCGTTTTGTATTATAGATATTTAGAAAATGTGAGCCAGCACCTCTGCCAGTAGGAGTTGGTATTTTGCTCTTGCCGTGCTGATGGGTATGAGCTGCAGATCTGATTCCGTTCATGAAAGTGAGGATTCGTTGCAGCACGTGGAGCTCAGTAGGGTGCTGGAGCTTTTCTAAATAGCAGAGCTTGGGACCTGGGGTTTTGGCGTACCACAAGTCTATGAAAAACTGGAAACTGATCTTGATTTTCTCGGCTGTGTTTTTTTCTGTCCTTTTTCCCAGCTATCTCCTGCGGAGTCCCCCGAGCCCCGAAGAACGGCGTCGTCTTTGGCAAGGAGTACACGGTGGGCACCAAGGCTGTGTACCACTGCAACCAGGGCTTCCACCTGCAGCCGGGCGAGGAGCCCACGGCTGAGTGTCTCCCCACGGGGCACTGGAGCAACGGCAACGTGCCCCCGCACTGCGTCGGTGAGCGCTCGCAGCCAGCGCGGGGTCCCGGCCGTAACCGCCCTGCTCTGGGGCAGGCGGTTTGGCCTCGCGGGTGGAATATTCAGGGCACTGGGTTTCAAATCCTGCCCCACTCATAGTGCCCCGGTTTCCCACTTGAGAAATGGGAGTGCTAATATGGGTCCCCTTGTTCAGAAGCCGTCACACTTGCTGAAACGTCCAGACACCCTATGGTCACGTCTCCTGTTAACTCCCTTGTGTCTTGTTTCTTCTCCCTGGTTCACCACGTTTGGTTTCCAGCTGTCACTTGTCCCGATATCAACAGCATTGCAGTGGAGCACGGGCGGTGGCGGCTGACCTATGAGATCCAGTACCACTACAACGCCCAGCTCATGCTCATCTGCGACCCCGGCTACTACTACACAGGCCAGCGGGTCATCCGGTGCCAAGCCAACGGCAAGTGGAGCATTGGTGAACCGATGCCAACCTGCAGAAGTAAGGGCAGCGCGGGCAGAGCGACGGGGCGGAGCGGCGGGCTGGGGGACGCGCTCTGCTCTCCGTTCGGCGCGCTCTTCCTGCATGCTCAAGCACCACGGCCCCGGCCGCGCTCGCCGCAGCCGAGAGCTGTGCTGGTAGGAAAGAGTTTGGGTGCAGGGAGAGGTCCCATGTTGACCTGGTTCTTGGTTTAATCTAAACCGTTCTGCGAGAGCTCAAGCATGTTCGCTCATCTGGTGTTGTCAGGTCCCAGCAGCTTGGCTGTCACTGGTGTCAGCCGCTCTGAAGTTTGCTTTGAAGAAATAAAAAATTCCAATTTAAAACATAACTCTTTCCAATTCAATTCAAATGCCAAGTTTACGAGGGTAACGGTGTCACCTGTAAATCCAGAGTGCTCTTGGCAAACAAGGTGCTCTGACGGGACTGCTGTGCTTTGGATCTTTCCTTTTGTCAAACATGGGGAGCTCGCTCTGAGTGCAGAGAGAGCTGGAAAAATTTCTCCTTCAGAGTGGCAGCTCTCCCTTCCCTCCTGGCTCCCTTTGGTTCTAGAGATGCAACTGCTGACTTCAGTGACAGATGCAGTTTTACCCCGCTAGCTCTGCAGCCACTTCTGGGAGCGTGAGCCTGACCCCGTTTTATTTCTTCAGCGTTATTGCCTCCTAAATTCAAATGACAGAAACTTGGCAACGCACTAAGGTCAGAAAAACCCGGCATGGGCCTCTGAATTCTTGCTGAGCTTGAAAGCTCCGGAGGCTCTGCAGATCTTAAGGTAGATTAAATAAAGAGCTGAACGTGGCGGCTGGGAGCTCTGGGTGCGAGGGCTGCTGGGCAGCCTGCCGCTACCCGCTGCGAGTGGGGGAGCCCGGGTCCCTGGGGTCCGGGCTGGCATCTTCTGGGGTGTTCTGTGAGGCCTCAGATCTGTCCTGGGGCCACTGTGTGAGAATAAGCCCGAAAGTGTCATTGGCGTCACTTTCTTATCTGAAAGCACCCTGTAATTTGGTGCCATTTCGTAGCTTTTCTGTAAGTCGGTGTTCTGGTTATATCAGTTAATGGGTTAATAATAGAAATTTTCTTGTGTATAGAAATTTCTTCCAAGTCTCATCTCTAGTACTTGCTCATGTCCTAAAGTATAAATATTAATAGCAGTTACATTTGTCACCTCATCTAATATGACTGTGAGTAGTCGTTATTATCTGTGTAGCTATTAAATAATCTTTCCTACTCATTTGTGACTTAAGTAATAACTTGCGAGGAGTTTCATTGACTACATTTCATTAAAAAATGAAGCCTCACGCCCGTTCACTCGCACTGTGCTTGGGGGTCTCTTCCAGTTATTTCTTGCGGAGACCTGCCCACTCCACCCAGCGGGAACAAGATCGGCACGCTGACCAGCTATGGTGCTACAGCCATCTTCTCGTGCAACACTGGCTACACCCTGGTAGGGTCCCGAGTGCGGGAGTGCATGGCCAATGGACTTTGGAGTGGAGCAGAGGTGAAATGTCTGGGTAGGTGCTGGAGCATCCATGGTGTGGTGAGGAATTGCAGGAGGGAATAGAAAGTGTAGGTTCTGATTCAAGGAAGAACAAAGGCAAGGACTCAGTGCTGCTGAAATGGGCGTTGGAGTAGATTGAAACAGTGATTCTCTTCTGTTCAATAGATGAGAGGCTTTTTGAGATTGGCGAGGAAAGCTTTAAAAAATGGTGTGTTGTTTTTTATTGGTGCTGTGGCTTTATTTATTACTGCAGAGATTCATGCTCAGATGCCTGCAGACACTTCAGGAGGAGCAGTGGCAAACCCTCAGTGATGGTTCTTGTCTCCCTCCTGCAGCAGGGCACTGCGGGGTGCCCAGCCCCATCGTCAACGGGGTGATCAACGGTGAGAACTACAACTACCGGGGCAGCGTGGTCTATCAGTGCAGCCCCGGCTTCCGCCTCATCGGCATGTCCGTGAGGATCTGCCAGCAGGACCACCGCTGGTCTGGGAAGACTCCTGTCTGTGTGCGTAAGTATGGTGTCAGACTTCCCAGCCCCGGTATGGCTAGGAGACCGCAGCACAGGGGTGTTGTAGTTGTTCCCAAGAGGTTCCTAAGGGGAAAAGCCGTGTAAGCAAGGAAGAGCCGAAGCAGGGGGACAGATATCAGTCACCCCAGGTTTTCCCCTGGCTAAGAAATGACTGTGCCAGGTGCTCCCCCTTACCCCTCAAAGGTGGATGGGAAGCAAGATGAGCTTTGTTCCTAGCATCCTTGTCAGAAGCACCTGCCGCCCAGGTGGGTGCTGGCCGGGTGGCAGCCGCAGCTGAGGTGGCCTCGGAGGTGGCCTTGAGTTGCTGCCCTCGCGCTGGGAAGCTGGTCCTTCCCCTCAGCCTGGCGGGGAGCTGCTAGTTGCCTGGTCCGTACCAGGCCTCCTCTCCGTAGCCGAGCAGCAGTTGCTGGACTTGTGCAATCTGCCCAAAAGCCGTTTGCAAAGGCAGAGATGAGAGAGGGGGAGGAATGCAGTCAGGCTTCCCGCGTCGGTCGGAGATGACCTTGTTAATTCTCCGGGCCATCCAAAGCGGAGATGGGTTCCAGCTGTCCTGCTGGGAACAAGCCTGTGCTGGCAGGTTTCGTGGGCAAGCATCCACCGCCTGCGCAGGAGCAGCCGGTGGCCGTTTGTGTGCTCTGCTTGTGCCTCTGTCTGCTGCGTGTGCCCGAGCGCGTACAGGTGTCACCACGTGTGTCACACACGGGCTGCGCGCGGGTGCTCTGCCTCCGTGCTGTGAGTGCTGCTGGCACCAGCATCCGTCGTCGGTGCAGGAGGGAGCGGCGGAGGCAGGAGCGGCAGTGCTGCCTTCCGAGCTGCTTTGCTGCTTCCCCCTGCTCTGTGAGTTCCGCCTTTCTCGGAACTGCTGCTTTTTGTGCGCTGGGTCTCTCTGCATGAGCCTGGTTGCAGTTGTGGTCCCTGAAGAGGGTCTAGCCGGGTCCTAACACCCTTTTGACAAGAGTCGCATTCGGTGCCAGAGGAAATTTGGTCTCTCCCTTTCTGTGATGAACCTTTACAAGTCACCTCATGCACCCTGTTCATTTTTCTTTTAGATAAATAACCCAATTAAGTAAGTCTCTGGAGTTCTAAGAAGTTAATAAGTTTCAACATTATCTTACCAATGAAGAGGACTGCCCATGTATTTCCTATCATAATTTTCCAATTGTTTGTTTCCAGCTTCACCTACATGGATTAGGGCTTTACATGCTGAGGCACAATATTAAAGCAAAATATGAAGTAGAAAATAATGTTTAAGTTGCTGAATATGCAGATTCCAGCCTAAAAATAAGAAACAGACCCTACCTAGTAAGGATTACTAGTGGCTCCAAAAATTGGAAGCATTTTCATCTAGAATTTTGCCTGGAACTTTTAGGAAAGTAGGAGTTACAGACGGGCTCTTTCTGGGTCAAGTTTAAATTACTGCAATGTCTGAAGATGTTGCTCTGAGAACGTTTTGGTTCGTGTTTAGCAGTCAAGTTAGGTGCGTGCTAACCTTGGCCCGGGCCGTCTGGCTAGCGGAGGTGGTGCTGCTGCCTGGTGGGTTCCCAGCGGCGCCGGGTTTCTTAAACAGCCGTTTTCACAGGGGGGCAGTTTTGGTTCGGGGGGACCAGCCCCATTGGACAGAGCAGAGGGGCTCTGCTCGGGTGCGTGGGTTTGCTTGCTGCCCGTGCCGCTGGCGCGGGGCTGCCTGCGCTGCCGTGCTGCCACCTCCCCGTTGTGACAAGGGAGAGCTGTTGTGCTGCGCTCTGTGAAGGTGTCTCGTGTTCCCAAGTCGGCCTTGAAATCATTATACCAGGCCTTACGTGTAACGTAAATGTAATGCCGTTATAGTGGAGCACTGCTGGCCTCTGAAATTAGATGCCTGGAGGACGTATTGTTTCTGTAGATGCTCAGGGCTCCCCATTATCACCTTATAATTTCCTACTGTCCTGATATTTCCTCTTTAAACCTGATACAACTGCATGCTCTACATAAGCTGATCCTTACCAACTAGAGGGAGTCTCTTTTGGGGGGTAAAGAATGCATCTCCGATTTCCAACGGTGTGTGATATTCAGGAGTGTCGTATTCAGGAATACCTCCGAGAATCCAGTGCTGTTTCCTGTAGCACTAGAAAGCCATCGTGCTTCATAGTTTTAGACCTGTACCTGTCACCACCTCGCATCAGAGATAAATACCTTTCCCTGTGGTATAGTCCAGTCCTGGCAGTCGAATGTGTTGTGGATCTTTTATGGGAATTTCATCTTCCTCTTTAGCTTCCAGCTTTGCAGCTGCACAGCTAAAGTGCTGGACTTCTACTCCTGGACCGTTACGCTGTTTCAGTGTGACAGCAATCAATGTTGCCTTGTCCTCAGCTGCCGGACACTGTTGCATGCCTTGAGTAGCCAGAGGATCCTCCCGGACTGCCCTGCTCTTCCCTTTACGGAAGGGAAGCGCTGTGCTCTGAGGCAAAGGTTCTGATCTTTATTCTTCGAAGTCTCGCAAGGCTTTTGTCTGCCCCTCCAGACCCGCCGTGCTAGAGCAGAGCCAAGCAAGCGTGCTTGTGATGCCGCTGCTCCCTGCGGCTCCCTGCGGCTCCCTGCGGCTCCCTGCGGCTCCCTGCGGCTCCCTGCGGCTCCCTGCGGCTCCCTGCGGCTCCCTGCTGCTCCCTGCTGCTCCCTGCCCATGCTTTGCCCCTGCGGCATCTCTGCCTGCAGCCGCTCTGGGCAGTTGTCCAGGGGGCTCGAACGCAGCCCCTTCCCCTTCCCCGCTGCTCTGCGGGGAGCTGACACAGCCGTAGCAAACAGGACGCTGCGAGAATCCTCGTTGCAGAGTGCTAAGGATAAAGATCTTTCCTCTGAAGTTTTTCAGCGTTAAAGCAGGAAGGGTTAAGCATCTTAAAGCATAGATTAGAAAGCCATTTTTCTCATATTTTTTTCTCTTTTAACTTTTTGTCCAGGTGTAGCTTTGTAGTGTACTGAACCTGCATCTAACTTAAGCCAGGTCAGGGGAGAAAAACATGAGGTTTCATGGCTTTGTGTGCAATGCCCGGGGTAATGCAAGGCAGTAGACTATTAGCAGTAGCAGGGGTTTTGAAGTGCACTGGGATTTACAGTGCAAGTCAATAGGATACTGGCACGCTGCTGCTGGGAGAACGGTCCAGAGCACCCGCGATGCTTGTGAGCTGAACACGGTTACCGTGTCCTCAGCACCAGTCGGCCTTTCGGCAGATCTAGTCACAGAGCTCTGAAGTCAGGGCGGGCTTCAGGGTGGTTATGGATTTCTTGATGGTCTCCATCCTTGGGAACATTTTCCAGTCAGGACAACCCACCTTCCTCCAGGGAAAGAGGTAACGTCTCCCGTTTCTTCTCGTAGCCATCACTTGCGGCCACCCCGGCAATCCCGCCAATGGCTTGACCCAGGGGACTCAGTTCAACCTGAACGACGTGGCCAAGTTCGTGTGTAACACGGGCTACCGCCTGGAAGGAGCCTCTCGGTCCCAGTGCTTGGCCAACGGACAGTGGAGCAGCTCGCTGCCCGTCTGCCGCGGTGAGTCGTCCGCCCCGAGCCCTCGGCCACCGCTACGACCTGGAAATGCCGGGCGCGAGGAGCAGGGACCCTGAGCTCCCTGCAGGAAACTGTCACTGCCGGTGACCTTCCTGCGCTGTCCCTGGGAGCTGGGTATGGCCGGGGAGGGAGTGCGGGGGAGTGCGAGTGTCAAGGGGAGCCCAGGACAAGCCTGGGGCTGGACTGTGCTGCTCAGCGAGGAGGGGAGCGCTGCCCCAGTTCATCTAGGCAGAGGACTTTGGTTGGCTCTGTGCCTTCCTCATCCCTTACTCTGGGTTCCTGAAAAGGAGCCTGACACTCATAGCTACATAAAACCATTGTTGCAGTTCAGCGGGGTCATACAGGTGGTGTTTGAACCCTGAGGGCCTATTTAAATCTCAAGTAATAAATCTGTTATCTGCTTCTCATCCTGCCCCAAAGTGGTTTCCCCAGAGCTGTTAGATGGCCTTGCCCAGCCCTACGTCCTCCAAAGACCTTGAATTACCCGTTGTAGGTGGGGAGGACAAAAGAAGATACCAGGCCAGCCCCTTAGTGGGGGCCGCTGTGGTGGCCCCAGAGCAGCTTGCTCGCGCCAGACCGTGCGGTCCTTGCCGCGGTGCCATCCTGCTCCCGGGCTGCGCGGCACCCCTGGGCGTTAGCACCTGAATTCACTTCTCAGATTCCCTCCCCTCCGTGCACTCCCTTCCTCTGCATTCCCCTCATCCGGTATCTCCGTGGATCCTGCTTGTCCGTCAGGGAATCGGCTCTCCCGGGCTGCTCATGGGAGGCCCAGCCCGGCAGCGGGGCCAGAGGGGCGGCCGCTGCTGCGAGGCCGCACGAGGGCCTGCACGGCTGCCTCTGTGCTCTGAGGTTCGGGGGGGTTCTCATGGTTTTTTTTCTTTTCCTCCTGTTTCTACCTTAACATGAAAAAAAAAAAAAAAAGAGATTAGAAACCAAACCGTGAACAGGTGACTTGCATTTTTCCTCCTTTCCTGCTGCTCTTTTTTTTTTTACAGCGTCCTTTGTTCCTTGTCCCACCTGTTGTTTTGTTTTGTCGTTTGTTTGCAGTTGTAAACTGTACTGACCCTGGCCACCTGGACAACAGCATCCGTCAAGTGCAGCCAAGTGGGCCTCACAGATTCAGCTTCGGAACCACTGTCTCGTATCAGTGCAGCCATGGATATTACTTACTGGGGACCCATGTCCTTACATGTCAGGGGGATGGCACTTGGGACCGTGCCCTCCCGCAGTGTCTTTGTAAGTTCTTTAGCTTAATACCTGCTTGCCCAGGGGTTTATTGCAAAGCCCTGCTCCCCTAATGCACCACAGGGGTTCATCCTGTGCACAGATCTTGAGCAGTCAGAGGTTTCAGCCCAGGTCAGCGGAGCTGTTCCAAAGCCGTGCTGCTTTTTCTGCTTTTGTTCTCCTCACACCTAGTCCTGAACAGTCACTTCGGGCACGTTTTCCTTTGCCTTTGTTAGCAGCATGCCACCTTGTCACGTTTACAGCACCCTGCCCAGGCCAGGGGGACCTGACAAGTGATAACTGCACATTAAAGCAGCCCTGGGCACGCCAAGGGAGTTGCCTTTTAAAACTAGGAGCTCGTTACCTCCAGCTCTTCCAGCTGTTCAGCTAAGTAAACATGATCTCCTCCTTGAAATACCGAGTACCGGTTGAAGTGGAGGATTTGGGGGCATTCTTAAATTAATCGTTAAAAATCCAGAAAATCAGATCAGTTTTATAACTGCATATCTGTATCCATGGGCTTGCTGTTTCAAAAACTCTAAGAGAATTTGACACATCTTTGTGTCTGTGTGCTAAGCCTAGGATGCCCATGGTGCTTTCCAAAAGCCCTTGTCCCTTTAAAGTGTTTATGGCTGGGTACTTCAAACCAGAAGGCACTTTCTCAAATGCAAGCGAGGAGGCTTTGTGCTAGACAGGCTTGGTTTGAAAATGTTGTCTAATGAGTGGTTTTGAGGAGGGAGTGAAAAAAGAATCAATATCCTTGAGGTGGAGGGAGTGATTCAGGGAAAGGAAATACACGGGAACAGAAACTTCGTGTCAGAAGAAATCGTCTTCACACAGCGTGCGTAAATCCCTTCAAAACCCCCGCGCTGGCGCAGGTTTTACGCGTGGATGTGTCTGTTGGAGTATCAGCTATTAAATTGTTAGTTACAGCGTGAGTTTAAGCAGTAGCATCCAACCCCTTTCTTTCGAGAGCATCGTTGGCTTTAGCCGCAGCTCTGTGCCCGTGTGTTTCAACGCCCACGTGCCCAAGCGTGCACGCACTCCTCATTGCACCATCCATCGTGCGTGCCACCTAATGTCAGGATCTGCGTTTTTAGACCCTGTGGGAGGGAGGGACTGTCCGCGGGGCTGGCGCGTGGAGCGCGGGGCTGGCGCGTGGAGCGCGGTCCTGGCGCTGCGAGTCCTCCTGCGGTGCTCGGGGCCCTGTGAGCTGTCAGCGTGTTTGTCGGCAGCCTCGCTGCCGCCGCTCGGGCGGCCGCACTGAAATCAGCCAATTAGTTCTTGTTAGCCACGTGGATTTAGGAGCGACGGCGGGGGGAGCGGGACTCGCAAACCGCCGGAGGGGGTTCCCAAGCTGGGAGATGTCGTCGGTCCCGGCGGAGGTTCTCAAGGAACCGCCTGGTGGCCGTCCCCGCCGGCCCGTGGGGCGGCCCGGCGCTGTGGGGCCGGCTGCGGTGCCGGGGCGCCCGCCGCAGCGCCCTCCCTCCCGTGTCTCCGCAGTGGTGACCTGCGGCCACCCCGGCTCGCCGCCCCACGCGCAGATCTCGGGGGACAAGCACACCGTGGGCTCCGTGGTGCGCTACAGCTGCCTGGGCCAGCGCAGCCTTGTCGGCAACGCCACGCGCATGTGCCAGCTCGACGGGCGCTGGAGCGGCTCCCTCCCGCACTGCTCAGGTGAGCCGGGGCGCGGGGCGCGGGCCGGGTGCCCTGGCAGCAGAGGAGGCGAATGGAGCCGGTCTCCTCCTGTCACAGCAGCACTGCCGCGCAGACCGGCCCACGTGGAGGGCCCACGGCTCTCCACGTGGGTCACACCTCCACCCAGAGCACTCTGCTCAGAGAGCAGCGTAGTCCCCGCTCACGCACCGAAGTAAGGGAGGGTCGTGTGCTGAAAATATCCTCACCAGCAAAAACGTCTCTGAGACGGCCCGGAGTTGTGGGGTGCCTGCAAAGCCATGGAATAGCCAGCAGGGTTTTGTGCAGAGCCCTCCCCATGCCATCGTCTCCCTGTGCTTCCTGGAGAGCATAGAGCAGATGAAACAGGGAAGTAGCTGAAGCAAAGCAGTTGGGACAAGTGTTAATTTTTAATTATGCCAGTTAGATTTGGCAGTTGCACTTGACCACGTTTAACCTCTACTTTAAAAGAGAGGAAAGAAATCAGGTGGAGTTATCCTCGCGTTTGGATGCTGTATCTAGAGAGCAGAGTTCTTGGTCTGTAGTCGCTTGGCAAGGTTTTCTGCTCCAATTCATGCTCTTTCGCTGTGTGGTTTTCACTGGCTCTCGTGCCGTTTTGGGGTGGATTTTTGGAAACATTGTTAGTGTGACGAGTTCCAGTGGACCTGTATCGGGTGGGATTTTCCTGACTCTCTTCCTGGGGGCAGCGTTAGGGCCGTGCTCGTTGCGTTTCACACCCGCTCCTTGACTGGGAGCCGAGCGAGTGCTCGGAGCTGGGATCCCCAGCCAAGGGTTGCGGAAGGGCTCCTGCGTGACGCCAAACTCGGGAGCAAGGAAGAGTGAAGCCTTTAGCCTTGCTCCTCTGCTTTACCTGCAGCAACAACACACAAATCTAGCCAAGATCCTGGTTCCATGTTGCCTCTTTGGTACTGCAGATGTTTCTCAAGGTCCTTTTTGCAGCCCAGAGTGGAGCTTGAGGCTCAGATTGTCTCCTGCCAAAGGTTCCCTCTTACGTGTGGAAGATCCCTGCAGTGGGACGGTGGCTTTAGCTAGATGAAACAAAAGACTTTGGAAATAAGTCATCATGTGAAAGAAAAAGCTAGGCCTGGAGCATTCTCCCACTCCTTATAAATACAAGTCCTTTCCCTAGATGATGAGCGTGATCGTTATATTTGTATTACCCCAGCACTGCAAGGGCTGCTCCCGCAGCAAAGCTCCGGAGCCCGGGAGCTGGGGGCTCCCTTGCTGGAGCTGCAGCGGGGACGTTCCCCCCGGGAACGGCGTTTTCCAGAGCGTCGGCAGAAGGCGCCAGCAAGGCGGTGGGAGCCTGGGCAGGGCTCGTGAGGGGCCCTTGTCCGCTGGGCTGCAGGAGGCCCCAGCGCGGCGGCCGCTCCGCTCCTCGTGTCCCCAGGGTGGCGCGGCTCCTACGGGCGCCTCTTCCGCAGCCGGATCCGCTGCTGCTTTGCTCCGGTGCCAGCAGTTTCCTGCTCTGCACAGACAAGAGGCCCTGCCGAGGCGGTGGGAAGGAGGGTGTCGTGATCCCTGCTTGGGGGGAATCCAGCCACGTGGCTGTTGCTGGTAACCGATCGTCTTGGTGCCGAAGCAGCTGCTGCAGGCGCCTGGTGCCGTGTCCATCTTGAGCTGAGGAGTTCTGCCGTGGTTCCCAGGCAGCTTGCAAGCCGCGTGCTCCCGGGCAGGAGTTGTGCCGCGGGGCACGTCCCGCCTGCTGGAAGCCAGGCCTGGAGCTACATTGGTGGTGAGTCCTGCAACGTCACTCGCTAACGGTGCCCTGCTCTCTTGTGGACAGGAGGCAGCCAGGGCGTGTGTGGGGACCCGGGGATCCCCTCGCACGGCATTGCGCTGGGAGACGCATTCGACGTGGACGGCGCGGTGCGGTTCAGCTGTGAGCCGGGCTACACGCTGCGAGGCTCCTCCGAGAGGATCTGCCAGGCCAACGGCTCCTGGAGCGGCACGCAGCCGGAATGTGAAGGTACCTGCCGGGGCGCCGGGCGCGTGCCCTGAGCGTCGCGTCCCTTGGGCCCGGGGCGTCGTCCCGTGCCCGCGTCGTGGAGGGGGATGTGTCTTGGTCTGCAGCACACGTCCGGGGCGATGATCGAGAACGGCCCCTTCCGGCTTCACGTTGCTCTGTGGAGGTCACACACCAGAGTGAGAGATTTCCACAGCCCCAAACCTCTGTTAAAGCTGGCCTTGGCACACGCAGCAGCCATTTACATTAAGCAGAAATGCAAAATGCAAATTCAAGTCCAGTAAGCATATTTTTATATTAAGGACCAAAAAAAAGCCTTAATTTTCTGTTTGAAAGAATATAGTGAGACCCTGTGATCCAGCCCAGTAGCCTCACCACCACCACCACATTTTCTGAGCTGCAGTGCTCACTGCTGCTGGTTTATAAAAGTGTTTAAAAATCAGTGGGTGAAGGAACGAAACAAGACAGGAAACCAAATGCAAGAAGACCTGGGCAAGTGCTTTCCTGCTGATTTGAAAGCCAAAAGCTCGGAGAGAGTTTGTAAATGAATTGGAAATTTATTCTAAATTGATGGAGCTCTTGATTGAGAAGACACTGAATCATGTTATTAATACACTCAAGTCTTGTGTTTTTTTCATTCTCTGTTTTTTCCTTTAGTAGAAAGGCTCTGTTAATTAAGCTCAGGTTAAATAACCCATTGGTTTCCAGAGGTACGAAAATGCAGATTCCTGGCAGGTTTTTTCCTTTGTGCTTTACGAATAGTAATAACATCATGCCTATAATGTAGCCATTTAACGGTAAGTGCTGACTGGCCAATGTAGGAGGGTAATTTGGGGCAGCGCGCGGAGCGCTGCGTCGCTGCCGGCGCGTTCCGAGCGAGCGGAGCGCGGCCGCGGGCCGGCGCTGGGGCTGCAGCCCCGCCGCGCCCTCCGCAACGGGGGGTTTGTTGGGGCTGGAGGGGAGGGGTTCCTTCAGGGAGCGGATCCCGGGCAGGTGGAACGGAGGGCTGGTCGCCCGGGCGGCTCCTCTCAGCGCTGCTCCGTCCCCGCGGCCGCTCCGCGAGCCCGGGCGCTCTTGGTCCTTGCGGTGGTAGCCGAGCACCTGCAGCACACAAGGAAATCAGAGCTGATTGTTTGGGGAGGACTGTACAAATGGGTCGAAATGAAGGTAATTGCAGGGACTCCTCCTGAGGCTCTCACTTCAGTGGTTTATGTAGGTCAGGCTTTGTTGTCCGCAGGTTTCTAAAAAAGTGACAGATTTCGGGCCTCATTTGGCTTTAATTTCCAGCAGGCTTTACCCGCGCATGAGCTCCGGGAAGCGGCTCCCGTGCCCCCCGCACAGCCCCGCTCTGCGCTGCAGGAGCCGCTCTGCGGGCCCGGCCTGCTGGGCTGGCCCTCCTCCTCCTCCAGAGCCAAAGCCACTTTGCTTTGGGGATGTCAGTCATTACACTCACCCGCTGAAGGCAAGGAGAATTATTTACCCAGTTACTGCTCACCTGCTTGATTGCATTCTAATTATATTTAAATGATGACTTTTCAGATTTGAGCCTTTCTTCCTTAAGCGTGCAGCTTGCTTATATCTAGACCATACAGATTGCAGATGATGTGCACTGCGATTAGACCATTTTCATGAGCATCCTGCTGCTCACAGAAGCAGTATTGTGGGGTCATCTCTGTATTTGACCACATGCATAGGTGGAAGGGAGAGAGAGCTGATGTTTGAACAGGGCAGTGAAATAGTAATTTAGAGCATTTTCTGAGCTGATAAAATCTGATCGTATCCCAGCATCTCTTAGAAATGACACCTTGTGTCACATAGACGTTGACTGCATGAGAAACGCGCAGCTAGGGAGCCCCGCGACAGCGCTGGTGCGGTGCAGAGTTTCTGTGCACGCAGTCCAGGATGGATGTGAGCTTCTTGCTGTCAAACAGCTCTGCCTGCAGCAGGTCGGTCTGTTAACAGGCCATCAGCACGGCCGGGGAGGAGCAGGGCTGCCCTGCCCGGCCACGTGTGCCCTGCCTCCCCCCGGGACGCGGCGTGCCGCGCGGGGAGGACAACGGGTGCGGAGCGAGGGCAGGACGCCGGCGTGTGCGCCCAGTGATGCTCCCGCGGGGATGGCAGCGTGCTGCCGGGGAGCGCCAGGAGCCAGGGATTTCCTTGTCACGGGAGGGTGCGGCGTCAGCCTTCCCTTGATTCATGTGATTTTCTTTCGTGTCCTGTAATTTTGCAGTAAACGAGGGCTGGATGCAGTTATTGTAGGTGCTTATTTTTTGTGACAGGGCTTTGCGCATCACCCTTCAGTGCGCATTGAGTCTGATGCCCTCTTATTGCTGTGGTGCCAAGGTAGCATAGACATAAAACTTGGGTGCTGACAAACCTGTAATTGCATTTGCCCAGGGCTCCTGCTGCTCCCGAGGTGCCCTCGCTGCTCCCCTTCCTCCCGGGCCTGCCAAGCTCTGGTTTCCTGCACGGACAGGAGGGGTCCAGCCTGCGAACGCCCCAGAGGTGGAGGGACACCAGGCTTGGCACCTCCTGCTTTATAAAAGGGTAGGAACAGGGCTGGAGCAGAGCTGGAGTAGTGTGTGCATTGCTAGGTCAGATGTCCTGTCTGCACCTGAGCATCTTTGGGTTACAAAACTGGTTCTTCCTTCAGCCAGGACCTTTGACATAGCAAATTTCCACCAAAATCGCCTGATGTGATGGAATGGGCTTGCAGCAAAGCTTATTTCAATTGAGAATAGTAAATTGCTGGATGAAAACCTTATTTTTAATTAACTGTGCCATTTTGCTTTCCAGTTATATCCTGTGGAAACCCAGGAACTCCCAGCAATGCAAGAGTTATATTTAACGACGGCCTGGTTTTCTCCAGCTCCATTATCTACCAGTGCCGGGAAGGTTATTACTCCACGGGGGTGCTGAGCAGGCACTGCACGGTGAACGGCACGTGGACCGGGAGCTCACCGGAGTGCACCGGTGAGTGCAGGGCGGCTCCGGGCACGCCCGCACCACGCCGAGCAGCTCGGCTCCGCTGCCCCTCGTGGGTGCCAGCACGCGGCCCGCAGTCCGTAGCGGTACCGAACAGAACACTCTGGCTTTGGATCCGCTTTGCTGTCTTCTTCCCGTTGAGTAACGGGCTCTCTCCTCAGCTCCAAGCAGTGCTGGCCATGCCGGAGGGGCTCTCCTGGGTGGTGCCAAGCAGGCGGTTCCTGCACGGAGCGCTCCGTGCTGGCAGCCGGGACGTGCACCGGCCCGGCCGTGGATGTGCCGTGTTTCCTCACGGCTCAGACCTGCTGCCGCCACCACCAGCAATGTGCATGGTGGCAAACGTGCTCTTACATAAGAGACACTAACTAGGCTAAGGGCAGAAGGAGCAGCCACGTGCCCGCTATGCCAGACCTAGCCCAGATTTGACCCAGAGGTCCTTTAATGTTTAATGTCTGTTAATACTTATTGCAAGGTCTTAATGTGCCATTAGCGTCCCTCCTGTTCCCTCCCCTGGATGGAGCAAAGCTGTCTCAGTGTACTGCAGCCTTTCCTGCTCCCACTAGCCCAGCTCTGCCACCACTCTGTGCTGAACGCTCCCTTTTCTGCAATTAGGGTGGTACATCCTACTCCAGAAAACACTGGGGACCATCGGGGCCTGTACTTATTGCAACTTCAGGAGTGTGAGATAAGGGGTGGTCAGAAATGCTTGCTTATTTTGCTTTGGCAGTGATCAACTGTGGTGACCCTGGTGTGCCAGCCAACGGCATCAGGCTGGGCAGTGACTTTACGTACAACAAAACGGTGGCGTTCCAGTGCACGCCTGGCTACATGATGGAGTCGGACAGGGCCTCCTCCCTCGCTTGTACGAAGGACCGAACCTGGAATGGCACCAAACCTACCTGCAGGGGTAAGACTGGCTGCTATAAATAGCTGAGGACATAAGTTTTAGAGGCCACAAACTTTCTGCAACTTGCGACAGGGTAATAGGCTGTTAAGAGAAACTACTGCAGAGTGCCTGGAGCCCACCTGAGAGTTTGTCAGTCCTATCATTCAGTATGTACCCTGTGTTTATGGCACTTAGGCAATTTTTTTTTTCAACATAGCATGAACACATTGCCATCTTTAGGTGTATCAATCATCGCAACATGCCTGGGAGGGAGAGAATTGCTATTATCCCTACAGTAGAGAAGGAAGAGTGGAGCACAGAGAGCTAAGGACTTACTCATCACAGAGACTCAGGGCAGGCTCAGACGAAGCGCACTGTGTTGCAGGCATGCACTTTTTCAGCATTATCTGGAAGTCTGAAAAATGCTTCTTCCAACTCCTTCTGTTTTTTCTTTATTCTCAGATTGCCTCTGTAGTTTGAAGATAGGAAAGAGAAATAATAGAACAAGTGCAGAACAGGCTGGATCTTTTCTGCCAGTGTTTTACTCATCCACCAACCATAGATAAGACTTGTAGCAGAATCTGTTTACTTTGCCTTTTGCAATCTGGAAAATTTACCTGTCAGAATGCTGATACAAATGCAGACCACGTAGAAACTTCCACATATCCTCCAGTTCCTTCCGAGGCTGTAAAGAACAATTCTTCTACTCCTTTTTTTCTCACCACTGAGCTAGTGTTGCAGGAATCATACAGAACATGGCCAGGTCTCATTTGGAAGCTAGATTAATTTGAATGGGCTTAGTATCTTCCTCAGTGCTCCCCTGAGCTAGAAAGCAAAGCACTGCAAAAGTGTCATATTAACATGCCCCAGAGCAGATGAAATACAGGCTAGTTTTTGATTTGACTGCTAGTCCAAAACTCAGCCAGATTGCCCAGAATCTATGAATCTTTCAGTGAATCATGAGTTTTCATACCAAGTGAGGCTGAGTTCTTAACTTGCATTGGAAATGGATATAGACTTAGAAATCTGACTTAAAGGTTTGGGATTTGGTTAAATCCAGACTTCAAAGTAAAATCCTGGGGTTGACTACTCAACACACCTGGAAGAGTTTTCACAGAGCCTCTGCTACCCCAGTCCTAGGAGGTAGTCTCTGAGAGCAGAATATAGCTTTGATCCTACATCAGTTCCCTTACCAGTGGAAATAACTGTGCTTGGATGAAGTTGTGAGAGCTGATTGTGCCTTCGTTTTTCACTCAGCTATCATCTGCAAAGCCCCACAAGCCATACCCAACGGGAAGGTTGTGGGCTCGGATTTCAGCTGGGGGGCCAGCGTGAGCTACGCCTGTTTGGAGGGATATCAGCTCTCCCTGCCCGCCGTCCTCACCTGCGAAGGCAACGGCACGTGGAGCGGAGAGATCCCGCAGTGCTTCCGTGAGTAGGCGGCCGTGTAGAGATCCCCGAGTGACTGAGGACTGCTGAGATCGGGGCTCTGGAAACTACCATTGGCCTGAGAAGAAACATTTGGAGAAGGACGCTCTGTTCTTGCAGCAGAGGGGATATTTTAGGGCTGTTTTCAGAAGCAGAGCTTTGCCTGGGTGGAACTTGTCTGCCTGATATAATAGCTAATACAGAAAATTAGTTAAATCTCATAATTATAAAGCCAGATGTAAGTTCTTTTCTTGGTTGAATGGCTGGCAGCTGCACAATAGCCATTTTCATATTAAATCTTACAAAGCCCTGCCTGGGTTCCTTACACCTTTCCCTAGATCTTATATAATTAGTGGGCTTTCTTTGTGACACAGAACATAGCAATTTGACATTGCACAATTAGAGGTACATTTTAAAGCTAAGCATACCATTATTAAAAAAAAAAAAAAGAAAAAAGGGAAAAAATGGTGGAGAAAGTGGAAGTTAATTAACAGCGATTGACAGAAATGCAGAAGTGCAAGGAAAGCAGCCAGCAAAACCTGTCACTAGTAATTTCCAAAGCGTTCACAGCATTTTATGGCAAGGAGTGGTCGGGTTTTGGGGCATTAGCAGACCCACCTTTACCTCACTAACGCTGCTTGCTCCAGAGGCACTCTGTTGCAATCCGCTGGTCTCTTTGCCGTTCCAGCTGTGTTCTGCGGTGATCCTGGGATACCAGCGCAGGGCAGGAGGGAGGACAGAGGCTTCACATACCGCTCTTCTGTCTCCTTCTCCTGCCTCGCCCCGCTCGTGCTGGTGGGCTCTGCCCGGCGGTTCTGTCAGTCCGACGGGACGTGGAGCGGCACCCAGCCCAGCTGCATAGGTGAGAGGAGACGAGTCTTGGCGAGTACAGACGAGGAGCTCGGAGTGGTCGTTCCGCTTTTCCCTTCCCAGCAAACTCGTTTCTCTGTCCTGTGTTCAATAAGTCGGCGTTTTATGTTTCTGTGAAACCAAGAGTGTTTTCCATCCACAAAGGACGATGCTTTTGCTGACAGCCTTAGCAGGAGGCTGGCTCGCTGGCCCTGTTCCTGCCCTGCCACCAGTGGTGGTCAGTGTATTGTCCATGTCAGGAAGGGAGCCTCCCCGTAAAGGGCTGCTGCTTCGCCTAGCTGTTCACCAAAGAGAGACCTGCCTAAAGGGTGTGCGTGGCTGCTTGTGTGTTCCCTGAATTGTGTCCAGAATAGCAGAAGAGTGACTCCTAGAAGTATCAAGGCGCCATATGCAGAGATCTAAAGCCCACAAATTACTTTACTTTCCTGACGTGTTGGGATTAAGATTTGCATTTCCACACATTCCTCATGTGCCCATTTTCTGGGGCTTCCAAAATACTCTAAAATCACAGGATGGTCTATAATCATAATTAGTCACAGCATTCTCAGCCAATTTAGAACTCCAGCTACAGTGTTGAACTCAGAGGCTCCTGTGGTGATAAATTGTACAGGCTCTGTGCTGTTTGTCATAACCTACCGTGGTGACGGGGACAGAAACAGATCTTGGACTATTCCCTGCTGTTTTCACTCATTCTTTCTTGCTAGCTACATCTTAGATGCATCACCAGTTACACGAACGTTAAAAAACTCAGGGCCAGCTCTTCCATCTTCTTCTTGATATCACCATGAGTTTCATACGTGCACAGTGTTTGGAGCTCCACTCTACTCTTGGGAACGTTGCCCTTAAATGCTGGTGTTGGGATTCTGTTCTGTGCTTCCGCATTGTTTCAAAGCATCCTGCCCGAAGTTCACGGCGTGTCCCGCTCTCGAGTTGCGTGTGAAACCGGCTGAGCACACGAAGAGCTCCTCGTGCTGCCGCTGAGACCTCCTTTGAGCTCAGCTCCCCCACACAGATCAGGGGAGGGGACGAGACTTCCACATCTACACAACCCTGGTCTGAAACCCCAGTTTATGACATGGGCAGGCAAAGCCAAGGTGTTGTATTTATTCAATTCATGTCCAGGTTTGAGGGATGTCAACCAGCACCATCAAACCCCCCCAGATGCAGCAGGGAGACTTCAGCCGTCTGCATTTCACCCTGTGCAATTCATCACCTTCCACCTCATCCATTGGATGGGACTCTTTATTTATTTATTTAGGCGGTGTGATTTATCTGGGGGCTTCCATGGAAACTGCATCAGTGATAAATGACAAAAGCGTAGCCGAGCTGAATGACGGAAAATGAATTAGTTTGTGTGATGCAGCCCCAGCTCGGCAGCTCTTTGTATTCTTTGCTTAGTGACTTACCACAGCTCCAAGGACCTGGGGAGAACACCAAGAAACGGGTAATGCACAGAGTGAGGAGGCTGATGAGTCAGGTCGTAAGGAGTAAAAACATGAAAATAAAAACACAAGCCGTTAAATAGAGAGGTCAGGCTCCGTTTTCCTGTAACTGCAACAAGAAGTGACAGGTTCTCTCTGTTCCCCCTTTTGTGTTGGATTGCGAGACTCTCCTTCTTGTCCTTCACAATTATGTTAACTGAAATATGTAAAGTAAAGCATAAAGAGGGACTTGCCATGGGAGAGATGATCCTTCTCTTAGCAGCGTTGAGTGCCTTGAGGAGAAAACAAGGCCGGGCTTGCGGAGCCGGCTGCCGTCGGCTGTGCTGCTGGGGTGGTGCATCCAGGGGAGCTGCCTGTGGGGCTCCCAGCGCCCAGGGCTGCCGCTGCCCTCAGCTCTGGGCAGGGGGAGCGTTCCCGCTTTCCTGTGACTCTCCGAGCTCACGCTCCAGCGGCGCTGCTCTGCCGAGCCAGACTGATCCGTGCGGATGCAGCAGGGCCTGCCCAGCAGGAGCCCAGGGCGAGGGGGCCAGGTCCAGGGGAGGGGGTTTTTAGGGTGCTGCTGCAGCTGCCCCTCAGGTGGGAGACCAAGTCTCAAGTTTCCTGTGCTCAGTGCGAGGTGCTAATGGAAACGCAATGCGTCTCTGTCCTAATTTTGTCGATTCCCTGCTGCTGTCTACATGTTGGAAAAAACAGGAAGTGATGGATGCTAGCAGAGTTGCAACAGGTGCTCCTGCTGAATGGAGCTTATTCATCTTCTGATAGAGCGAGACCCAGTGAGGCACAAAGAGAGATTATGTATCTGAGATGCATGAACGTTTGCAGCCCCCATCTGTCAGCACGGAGCAGCAGGGGCCCTGGGTGGGTGAGTGACAGCAGAGCGAGGCGCTGAGGTCCGAGCGTGCAGCCCAGGCCCGGCAAAGGACGAGGTCGGTGCAGCCCTCGCTGGGGCAGGGGAAGAGCCAGGGCAGGGAGGGTGCAGCACCAGTGAACCGTGTGCTTTGCTCCAGGTGTATAGGGTGGGGACAGGAAGGGATATCTCCCTGGCACAAGATTTATGTTCTTCGGTTCTCTCTTGAGTGATGGAGTGCCTCTGGTTAGGCTGTGTCGGAATCATCAGAGACTTAAGAAACAAAAATATCCATGTATTTTTCCCTGTTGCTGTGTGTTCCATGTGCAGCACAATACTGCTGTCTTGCTGTAGAGGAGCAGCACGGCCTTTCTGTGCGGAGAGCGGAAGGGAGGGAAGCAGAGCTCCAGCACACCTTCCACAAACACTCCTTTAAACCCTGTGTCTGCTCTTTCCTTTCAAGACCCCAGCCTCACGACGTGCGCAGACCCCGGCGTGCCTCTCTTTGGGATGCAGAACAACTCCCAGGGCTTCCAGGTACGTGGCGGCAGCGCGACCGCGCGCTCTGCGGCAGCCCTGGCGAGTCCCCACCTGGGGCAGAGGGCATCGTGGCATGCTGTGTTAGACCTCGCCGGGCCTTTGTACAGGAGTAGCTAGCAATGTATTATTTATGATATTAATTACGGTGCTAATTAATAGTTATTAGTGTAATTAGTATTCACATCAGAGGCCTAATTTCCATTCGTTTTCAGACTAAATCCTGTAGGTGGTTTTAGTAATCTCCACTCCCATACAGTTAGAAGTCAATGAAATGGAGAGAAGAAAAGCAAAGCAATTCCCCGGTGCCGGCGGCCGCCCCTGCACGTGCAGCCATGGGAAGGGCCACGCGGCCGCGATGCTCAATTCTCTGCAGCTGCTTCTGCCAGAGCAGAGCCTTGTGGGTTTGTTGCTAATTAGGTGTCTTAATCTTGGGTTTTAGTGACTTAATTCTAGGTTTTAGTGGGTGATAAAACCTGCCTGCAGAGTCTGTGTGGATGCGGCAGCGCAGTCATGGTACGGCCTCACTGGGGAGGAGGAGCAAGATGCTCCAAGACCTACTTGGCAGTTTTATTTTCAGTATATTCTGGTTTTAAAGCATAAACCAGTTAAAATAATGTAGATCAAAGCCAGGCTCTGTCATTGTGCCAACCTGTTTCAAGCGTAAAGCGAGCCTGACAAATCCACCTTCGTTATCTTGTAGAAACAAAACGCAAAAAGTAGGCAGCTTTCGGAAAGCAAACATACCCCAAAAGTGTTGCAAAGTCGGTTGTCAGTTTTTGCAATCCTGTTCAGCATGCACGGTCCAAACTGGCATTTACAATGTGAGTGAAGGGTGTTTGCTTTTGCTAGTTATTCTGAATATTCCTTCTGACAAAATTTTCAACCATTTCCAAATGCCAACTGTGCCTGTTGCCAGCTTGAGTGCATTTATGTGATGTAAAGACCTTGCCTATCCTCCGGTGAAGCCATTCTCTATGCAGTTAGCAAAGGCAGCAGCTTCCCAAGGGCTCAGGAAGCTTTCTTGGTGCTAGACAGCGGCCGAGTGGTAAGTGCAGAAAGCAGGTAGCTCACCACTCGAATACAGACGAGGAAAAACTGCACGTATTTTATCATAAACGTGGGTGAGGGACGATTCACTGAGAAGTTTGGGGGCTTATCTCTTGTCGAAACAGGTGGGGAGCGTAATTCTTTTCAAGTGTCAGAAAGGATACCTGCTGCAGGGCTCGACCACCAGGACCTGCCTCCCCAACCTGACGTGGAGCGGCGTGCAGCCCGACTGTGTCCGTAAGTGCGGGAGAAGCCTCCTGGGGCACAGCACGAGCCCTTGGCCACGGTGCGCCGTGGTTTGCTCTTGCTCTGTGAGGAGCTGGCTCTTCAGAGGCTTGAGGGCTCTCCAGGTCCCTGTCCCTGAAGGAAAGGGGGATCCTGTAATCAGCCAAGTTGTCTGTGCCAACAGTCAGCCTTGATTTCAGGTGCATGTTTTCACTTGTTCCCCTCCTTAGAGAGGCCATTTAAGGTGAACCTTTTGTTTTGTGTTTCTGAAACTCTGTTTGCTGGCAGAGACGTGAGCTCGCAGTCCAGGGACCAAGGGTAACATTTAGCCAGAAGATCTCTCCAGCATGGGGGTGTTTTTCCTGGCCTTTAATAACTTGTTGCTCTTTCTTTCAAGCTGTCCCTCATCCTTCCCCTGCTCTTGCAAAAGCAGTTTAATTTAACGTGCTAAAACTGTGATGTCCATTGTGGTCTCTGTGTCATCTTATCCGAAGTATTAAAACGCCGCGCTCTGTCCCTTGGGAGATGGTTTGCTGGTGAGCTGGGTTTGGGTTCGCGAGCCTTGCCGGGCCAGCTGTTGCGAGCCGCCCGGTGCAGCCTCTCTGCTCAGCTGGAAGGTTGCAGGGATGAGGAAGCAGCCTTGGATTCAAGTGGCCTTTTGCTGCCGTTGCTGAGCGCGCTGCCAGCGAAGCAGCGGCGCTGGCGCGCTCGCGCTGCCGGGAGCGGCGGGGCTGCCGGCTCGGCGCCTCCGCCGCGCCGGGGCAAGCGCAGGCGGTTGTGGCTGCGCTAGGACGGTGCGAGCCGGGCTGTCAGCCCCTCTGCCCTCCTGCCTTCCGTGCTTGGGCCTCTGTAAAGGGTGGCTGTAGATAATACGTCGTGGAGGCTGCTGCGGATTTGCTTTCATTCACGAGCAGTTGGAGAGCTGCAGAAAGGGGAAATTTACAGTGCGAGTGAGAGCGCGCGTCCTGCCTCTGTGATCTATTAGCTGGGTGCTGGAACTTCTCAAGGAAAACGGTGGCACATTTACAACGGGCCTGACAAGCAGACCGTGCACGTGCTCTCTGTGGCGACAGGGAGCTGCACAAGCTGATCCTAGCTTCCTGCGGGCCAAATCCCCAAAGCTAGGGAGCGGTTGCAGGAGTTCATGGCTGCTGCACCCTTCCTGGAGCTGCTCCGTGCTGCTGTGGACAGGCAGCTGCGGATCCTTGGTAAGCTCCATCCTGCGCGGTGTCCTCGGCCGCCCTGCCGCCGCCGGGCAGCCCTCGGCGAGCTCCGAGGGCGGCTCTGCTGCGGGCGCTTCCTACCCGGGGCGAGGGGTGGGGGGCACCCACTCTCCCTTCCTCTCTTTCCTGGGTGTAGTTATAAAGAAGAGCATTAAACCATGGCGGCAGCTGCAGCCATGTGGCCACAGGGTATTCAGACCTCTGCGCAGCTTCAGGAGGGGAACTGGAATATTCTTCTCTTGTGTCAGACACGTTCTTTGGCATTATTCAGTTATTAGGGTTTTTTCCTTTCAAAGCGGGAGATAACAGAGCCCAATTTTCAGTTCATGGAAGCTGGAACTGAATGAGGAGTCCCCTGAGAGTCTTAGGGAGCAAGAACAATCTAGCCAGCGAGGCGAGGGAAATGGTCTCACTAAATCACCCGACTGGGAAAAATCCAGGCATGGCAGAGTCCCCCTCGGCAGTGAGAGGAAGCGTTTGCTGGAAAGGCTCTTCCCAGTGAATTTGGGTGCTGCCGGCATGGTTGGTGTCGTCGTACCGTGCTGCGCCCGTGTCCCTCATGTCCCTTACCTCCATTTCTCTTGTTCTTCCAGCTCACCACTGCAAGCAGCCGGAGACGCCCTCCCACGCCAACGTGGGCGCTCTGGATCTGCCGTCCCTGGGCTACACCCTCATCTACTCCTGCCAGAGCGGCTTCTACCTCACGGGGGGCTCCGAGCACCGCACCTGCAAAGCGGATGGCAGCTGGACGGGGAAGCCGCCCGTGTGCCTCGGTAAGAGCTCCGAGCGCCGCAGCGCTGGCGGCTCAGCTCGGCTCGCCCGTGTGCCCTGGAGCGCCCGGCCCGGCTGGGCTCCCTGTGGGGCGCTGCCCCCAGGGGTGTTGGGTGCTGCGGCACTGACGAGCTGGGGGTTTGTCTTCCCTTGCAGCGGACGTGCGGCCCAGCGGGAGGCCCATCGGCACCGCGCGGGAGCCGCCGCTCGCCAAGGGGTCAGGTACTGCCGCCGGGCCTGGCGCGCCGAGGGGGCTGGAGGGTGACAGCTCGGACCTGCCCCGTGGCCAAAGAGCCGTGCGGTCTCGTGTGCCGGCCTCGGCACTAGTGCTGCAGCGCAGAGCGGGCCGAGGCCTCCGGGGCGCTGGGCCGCTGGCCTCCCCACGGCCTCGCCGAGGCTCCAGCCCTCCACGACGCTCCACGTCAGAGCTGTTCGGAAACGGTTTTGCTTTTTTTAACTTTGTCTAAGAACCTGTTATTGCTTTTTGTTTGTTTTTAAAACTTTCAAGGCTTTTTTTTTTTGTGTCAAAACAAACAACAAAATGAATGTCATCAGCTCGTTTGTTTTCTTTGTAGTCATTGATGAAAAAGCAGAGAGTGGGTGAGATCTGAGATATTTAAATAGGTATTTGTGAACTGAGGAAGAAGAAGATTTGTTGTGTTTTGATTCCTGAAAAATAAAAACTAACTGACAGTGCTCTTTCCTTCTCTCCATGCCCCATTGTCGTGGTGTCTAGTACCCGCAGATGTGTTTGCAAGGAATTCCCTTTGGAAAGGCTCCTATGAGTACATGGGGAAAAAGCAGCCTGCAATGCTCTCTGTCACGAGCTTCGAGCCTGCCGCCGGTAAAGTTAACGCCACGCTGATAGACCACAGCGGCGTGGAGCTCCTGCTGTCCGGTAGGGCCCTGGCCCGCTCGGGACGGGCTTGCGCTCGCAGTGGCGTCGCGCTGTTCGCCCTTGATAAGCAGCAGCGTCCGAAGCAAAGGCCGCGGCGCTCTGCTCCCTGAAACGTGTTCGTGGCTTGACAGCGCTTGAGGGAAGCACCCGGTTTGGAAGTCTGTGATCTTTGGCTGGGCCAAAATGAACAGAATGGTGTTCCTGGGTTTGCTTTGGCTCCACCTGAAAGCAGCTCCAGGCAGGGCAGAGTTCCCTTTATGTTGGAGTGTTTGTAGTTTCATACAAGCAAAGTGAATGACATGAGTACTCTTGTCCCTGTCCTCTGTGGAGCACCATGCTCTTACCAATGCAGTAACAGTAGCAAAACATTAACAGCTGAGTCTCTTCCCATGCACAAAATAGCTTTAATATCCAGTGTTTTGGGGGGAATTCCACACAGGGTTGTGGTTTTGTGGTCCATTTCCTGCTGTTTCTTGGTGGTAGGTTTACAGGAGATGTTGCCCACTCCAAGAAGATGAGCTGGTTTCTCTGTTCTCTGAGGAAGAAAGTTAATTATATGGAACCCAGATGTTCCTTTTTTGGTGATCTAATGATTAAACATCACATATTTTCCAGGGATTTACAAGAAAGAAGATGTGCACCTGCTTCTCCAGGTTTATCAGATAACAGGACCAGTCGAGATCTTTGTCAACAAGTTCAAAAATGATAAATGGGCTCTCGATGGACATGTAAGTGCGTGGAGACATCACCGAGTAGCTGGCAGCAGTATTAGGCTGTTACCATCCAGGGACCTGCTGGCCTGCAGGGTGTGGGGGACAGTCAGCAGGCAGTTCTCCCTTCCAGCCCTGTGTTTTCTGATTGCCCTGGTTTTAGATCTGTAAGTCTTCCAGTTAGCACTAAAGGACAAGCCAACATGACTAATTCTATTTTAGCATTTTATGTCTGTTAAACATCGAGCTGGAAGAGCTAATCTTCCCTCACGGAGTGAACTCTTCACCCCAATTTCTGTGTCTGGTAACTTGCTATGCCCTTAAGAGAGCCACTGGAGCTTAGAAGAAGTGTGCATCTCATTGACCCATGGCCACTTGTAGCCCAGAGCTATTGCTATCCCTTTTGAATAGCAATACGGCCTGTAGTTTATTGCAAACAAGATTTTTTCCCCTGGAGAACTGAGTCTTAGCAAGTTGTCGGGCAGTTGGACTTCTTGAGAAATGCCACGGTTTTCTGTGCAATTGAATTAAATTAATACTGTGCGTAAAATTGAAAGAGACTACAAAAATAGAGCAACAAATGCTCATAAACAGTTGGTTAGAGTAAGGTCTCAAGCATAGCCCAGCTGCTGTTTTGCTGGAGCTAACGATTAAGCTTGATGTGCTGTGGCAAAGAGCACCTTAGAAGAGCGTAGAGCAGTTGCCTTGGCTTGCTCTGTTCTGTGCCCTGGACTTTGGGTTTTTTTTTGATTAGATCTAGCTGTGAACTAGTTAGTTCCAGTCTGCAGTTTCATATGGGATCTCCTGGCACGCATGTAAAAACCCCTCCCAGGCCCCCAGGCTCCCTTTGCTTTGTATATCCCCATGCACCCATATTCAAAGCAAGACCTGAAGACGTAACTGCCGAGGAAGTTGTGGCTTCAGTAGCTTTGTAATTACTGTAAAATGTTTTTTATGTGGACACTTAGGTCTGTAACTGTGAGCGGAGACAGCAGCTAGGGACAGAAAGGGCGTTAACAAGCCAGGAAGACATTGAAAAATGCATTAATCTCTGGCCTCTGTCATTACAGGTCTCATCAGAGTCATCAAGCGGCACATTTGTGTACCAGGGCTTCGTGCGTGGCAAAGGCTTCGGGCAGTTTGGCCTCCAGAGACTTGGTAAACTCCCGCTGCTGACTGGTTTTGCCCTCGTTGCTGAAAGCTGCGTGCTGGTGGCAGTGGAATTTTTAAGCTCGAAGCACTTTGGCTGCCCCCGGCTTTGATGCCGGCGTGCGGAGCCGAGGCCGCAGCAGGGTGCGGGGCAGAGGTGCCGCCGCCTCGCTGGGCACCGTGCGGCCGCCGTGCTGCCCGGGCGGAGGGGGGTCCCCGTGGCCAGGACGAGCCCCGCGGAGGCTGCGCCTTTCCGACCGCCGCTCCCGGCCTGCAGCGGCTGCAGCAGCTCTGCCCTGGCCTGCGTTCAAACACTAACTATGTCAAACACTGGATATTCTGGCAAGAAGGTCTAACCCCTGCCTTGACCTGGGTAACACAAGATCCCGGCGAAAACAAACAATACCATTTAACAAAAGTGGTTTTAACTTGCTAGTTTAAGTGAGGAATTTAAATCAACATGTTTGTCTTCAAAGAGAGTAAGAGCTTTGGCGACACAAACCACAGCCGTGTTTTTCTTGTTTCTAGATACCTCACCTAAGCTCCCCAAGACCCATTGCTACTACAGAAAGCATCTCCATTTCACCTTAAGAAATCTCTAAGGCACATGAAAGCTTAAGCCACCTAAGGTCTCAGCTCCTAAATCTCTCTCAAAATGTGACTTGATCTCCTAGATGTGTTCAGAGTTTTGGAATCTGAGCCCTGAGCCCTGTCACCTTTATAGAGAATTAGCTGCACTTATTCCAGCCTCTGGAAGTCTCTCTTAAAGCCTAACTTAAAGCTTCCTAGTAGCCCTGTTTTTGCAAAATAGCCTATTTAAATCTCTATTTAATTCTGCCTTTAAATAAATGATGATGCCCAAAGTAAGTAGGCTGGATCTCCAAACTGTTCTGCATGCAACTTGAAACTTTGATTACCTTTTACAGCAACACTTGCAGCTATGTTGTTCTCTTATTGAACATGTAACCTGTAACTCAAGCACACCATATTTCTTCCAGCTTAGATGTGAAATGCGTGTGTTGTGTTTCAGACATCAGCATGATTGAAAATGACCCGGAATCAATAGGACACCATTTTGCATCAAACAGCAGTTCTGTGGCAGCTGCCATTCTTGTGCCTTTCATCGCCCTGATTATTGCAGGGTTTGTGCTTTATCTCTACAAACACAGGTGGGTGTCAGGGATGATGCCAGCAAGGGAAATAAGTTAAGGGGGTGGCAGAAATAGTGGTGTTCTTGGCTTGCAACTAACTCCCCGCTTCTAATTCAGGAGGTGAAAAAGTAATGGAGGGAGCGTGTGTGCAGGGGGGCGAGTTTTAGGAGAATTGTGCCGTCTTTATGACCACTCATAGAATTTGTGGCGACATCAAGCGGGATAAGGCAGAGTAAATTCCGCACTTCAGCATTCCCGGAGGCTTTGCGTGTGTTGGGAGAGAGTTTTGGCTCACAGTGGATGTGTTGGTGGGCCGTGCTGCCCAGGACCGCACGTGGGTTGGCTGCTCTGCTTGGGCCATCCCAGGGCCTGGAGAGCTCCCTGTGCTCAGTTCTCTGGTCAGGTTTGCGGCACGTCCCGTCTGCCTTGCCCCAGGTGTCTTACCTCCCTCGAAAGCAGCTTTTTTCCTTAGGTCTCTCGGGGTTTTGCTGCTGATTGTGGCCGTGACCTCTCTGGATATTCCCTTGCCCTGCAGGAGAAGACCAAAAGTCCCGTTCAACGGCTACGCGGGCCACGAAAACACCAATGTCCGAGGAACGTTTGAAAACCCGATGTATGACCGGAACCTGCAGCCCACGGACATCATGGCCAGCGAGACGGAGTTCACCGTGAGCACGGTGTGCACGGCTGTATAGCGCCCGTCCTCGCGCGGTGAGTGCCCCGCGCTGCAGCCCTTCCCGCGCCGGCCCCGAGAGCCCGTTCAGCCAACGAGCGGCCGTCGTTCTGGGGCCCTGTTGTCGCCTTTGCCAGCGTTGCCCTGTGTAGTAACAAACTGTTTCTCTCTCCCCCTCCTTCCCCGGCCCAGAGCCCTCCGGGTGGTACCCATCGACCATCGTGTTTCACCTCACCAGTCCCCACCCGTCCCTCCCGTCTCCCCTCTCCCGACGTTGCCGAGGCTGCGGAGAAGCGGCTGCTCCCTGCTGGACTTGGCGCCGACTCGGAGCCACGGCGGCCTCGGCCCGGAGCCGCCCGAGGGGCTGCTGCAGCCCCGCTCCTCCTGCCCGCCCCCCGCGAGACCCGCGCAGCACGGGGGGCCGGGCTGGGCGGGCGCTGGGAAGGCTTTTCGGAGCCGATCCTTGGCCCTTTCCCGAGGGGCTGGCGGGGTCCTGGGTGCGCCGGCAGCCGCTCCCGCTCGCGGGCAGGGCTCCCGCAGCGTGGGCAGACGCAGGTTGCGCCGCACGGGGCGCAGGGGGGCAGTTGGAGCCGTGGGACATGGTGAGTTGCTGCTCTGTGGTTTTGGTTCTGTGGTTCCCCGTGGGTTTCTGGTATGCAGGATGTTTTACAAAGGAAGAGTTTCCACGTGGGAGCTGTTGTGCAAGAGAAGCAAAAATTTTCAAGTTTTTGTCCTCTTCCCCAGATTTGACTTTCCTCTGTAGGTTCTAGTTTGGTTTCTTCGGCCCTCTGTTCATTTTAATGTCATTTCTTTGGAAACTGAGGCCAATTTCTGGGCTGCTGGGGAGACCCATCCCCATCCCTGGCTCTCTCATACTGCTGTCAGATGTAACTGCCCCAAACACCCCAAGGAAGCTGCTGGTGGACAGGAAGGCACAGAAGCCTCTTTAAAAATAACTCCAGCAAATACTGATTCCCCCTCAGTAGCATTCGGAAGCCTTTGGCCTTTCCACACTGATCCTCCAAATGGCAATGCAATAAGAGTTTTAATTTCTATCCAGAGCTGTTGGCTTTTATTTCCCTGGGGCAGGAAGGCTGGCTTGGCTTTCCTGAGCGCAGATAAGGCAGCTTGACATTTCCGCTCGCGCAGAAAAGGCCGGTGCTTTGGAGACAGCGCCGCCCTCCGCTAACAACGCCGAGAGCTGCTCCTGTTGGCTCGGGGCTTTAGCGTGTTTGCCTGGGCTGGCCCTGGGTGGGCTGCAGTACCTCGGGCAGTGCCCGAGGCCGCCTGGCACCTCTGCCCTGCAGAGGACTCGGGGCGGCACCGAACTAACGGGCGCGAGGCGCCGCTCCCGTCCGTGCTTGCGGTTAAACCCCGACTTGCCCCCGCCTAACGTCAGCCGAGGCTTTGCCTGATGAAGCCACAAGGAGATGGTTTTTCCAGTTTGGTTTTCCCTCGTGTGCGTGTGAGTGTGTGCGTATATACATATAAATGTATATAGATGTATGTAGCTGTGTCTGGCGTTGGGAGCCCCTGGCCCGAGCAGCGCCTCCAGCCCCGGTGCGGAACGGCCGCCCCAAGGCTGCAGAGGCCTCGGGCTTTGCCCGGGCAGGCGCCACTCCCGGGATGCTGCCGCGGAAGGGGCCGCGCCCGCGTTTCCTGCAGCCCGGTACCCGCCCGGCGCCTGCCGGGGAGGTAAATCCCCTGGGGAGCCGAGACGGGCCGGGCCCCCGGGGCGCGCACGGCCCTCGTGCCCTGCTGCCGGGCGCTGCAGCATCCCGGACTCCCCACAGCAGCCGGAGCCTTCCCGCTGCGGCAGCTGGATCGTCCGGGCTCCCGACGCCGAGCTAAAGAGCAGTGCCCCGCTGCCCTGCACGCGTGTCCGCACACCGGCGCTCACAGGTAGCCACGGCCAGCGGTAACCGATGCCGCGTCTGCTCTGCAGAGCTCTGAATCCCACCGGGCACCCGAGGTGATTTAGGAGCAAGGTAGGGAGAGCGGAGGCTCCGCTCACGCAGCGCTTGCTGCCCTCGGCCTATTCTATCCCATTCCGCGCTGCTGCCCCGACAGCCAGGGCAGTGGAGGACGAGGGGGGAGGTGGTTCCATTTTTTGCAAGCTGGGACCCAATATGTGACATTCTCCATTTTTGTGCCCAGCAGATTTGCATTATATTTAAAAAAAAAGAAAAAAAAAAGGCAAAACAGAAAAAAAGAAAAAAATACTCTTTTGTACAGAGATATATTTTTATGAAGCAAAAGTTTGTACAGTTAAAAAAAAGACACAATGTAAATTTTTTTCATTATTATAGTAAACAGTAGTGGAAGATCAGCTTTTTTTTGTAAATGTAATAAAATGTATAAATATCGTTTACATAAAAGTGTAAATATGTAATCTATACATACACTTGGCTTGTCTGCAATATATACAGTTTAATTTATCTGTCTCTGTATATGAGGCTTTTCATGGTGTCCAGGCATACTTTAATGAATTTGAAAGCTATTTTAAATTTTTGAATTAAAATAAAATATAAATTTTTGCATTGCTTTTCTTACATTTTTCTGGTGCGTTTTTCCTGAGCTGTCACGGATCTCTTCCAGGCTCCTGCAGATGCTCCTGGAGCCCCGGGCCGTGGCGGGCGAGCCGCGGAGCAGCGGGACGCCCGGGCGGGTGATGGGGCTCGCGGGGGGACCGGGCGCCTGTGGGAGGCGGGATGGGGGGCACGTTTCCTTCACCTTCGCTTCCAGCCGGGGCTCCGACCGGCTCCCCACGGAGCAGATGCCCCGACCCTCTGGCACGCTGCAGTCCTAGGAGGGCGTCAAGGACTCGGGCAAGTCCCCCACTAGCCTGAGAAGAAACCTTAAACCAGGTGCTTCCAGAAGAATCACAATCCCTGAGATAGGGAATTCGTTGAGTCCTAGAAGCCCAGCTCCCCGAAGGGAGGGCAGCTGCTGCTCTTGGGGCAGGCCTGGGGCTGGATTTGCACTGCCAGAAGTTGGAAATGGAAGTACAAGTGCACAAGGCAAACTGCAGCCCCCGGGCTGCCCAACGGCTTGGTGCCGCCAGTTTGGACTGTTGCGATTTCCTCATCCGTTTTTAATTTCATTACAAGGATCCTGCTTCGTACAGGGCTCTTTGCAGTCTCATTCGCGCTCTTTGTTTTATTGCCTGCAAATGAAAAGTTTAAACTTATTCCTAAAGAAATAAAAAACAACAGAGATCCTTGCATGGAGCTACAGGCCGACTCCACTGTTCCCCTCTGGAATTAGCAGGGAAGCTGGATAAGGGCCCACATTAGAAACCTGCCGCTCCATGAGGGTCACATCTCACGGTCTGTTTGCCCTGGGAAGGGCGGAGCTGATGTCCCGGCGTCCCAGCTCCGAATGGGAGCAGCGAGTGCGGGCGCTGGCAGCGGCGCTGGAGGCGTCCGGGAGCCGGGAAGCGCGAGGGCTGGGAGGGACGGGCCGGAGTCGGGCGCCGGGCGCGCCGCCGTGGGAGGGGGTTGTCTGCGGAGGGTGCCGAGTTGTCCTGATTCCACGTCCTGCCCTGGGCCGATGGGATAGAAAACCCATCGCACGGGGCTGCTGCGTGAGAGGCAGCCGCAGTAAATCTGCACCTAAATGGCAAACCCAAGCAGGGCTCATTTTCATACTGTTTAGCTGAGGTTTGGCATCTTGGAGGGAGGGAGGGAGGGAGCAGATCCAAGGGAGGGAGGAGAACAGGAGCCGGCGTGGCGTTTTCTCTTCAGAAATATTCCCGTCACTAAAAGAATTTATAGTTCAGCGCTAGGGGGGAAAAATGCATAATTCATTTTTGAGGCTTAGGAAGACAAAAAAAAGGTGGCATTTCATTTGGGTTTGTGCTGGGAGTTGCAGATGAGCCCCCCCTTCCTTGCCTGCTGTGCAGGGTCCAGCCGAGTGGGGGAAGAAAACGGGTTTATCCGCGAAGGGGAGCGATGCTGGGGGCCTCCACGCGTGAAAAATCCCTGGGAGGGGTGGAAAGCAGCAGATGCTCCCGGCCCGGGCGGCTGCCCTGGCTCTGTGTGCCGGTCTGCAGGGTCCTTGGCAGCGTTCAGCCCCCGGAGCAACCGCATTCCCACGGGGAGCGGAGCAGTCCCCGGGAATCCTCCTGCCACCCCTGGCCTAATTAGCCAAACGGGTGTAAAGTTGTGGGATTTACGCTGCTGCTGCCAGCGGGGCTCCTGGTGTGCAAGAGCAGCAGCTGCAGTCACTGCAGCAGGGAGGACGGACGTTGTTCCCCTCGCGGCGGGCGGGGGGATCGGTCGGCTCGTCTTGCCCTTAGGGTTCATGCTCCTGCACTGCTCTTCCTGCTGCGGTTTGTCGCTTCCCGTGTCTTCCCTGGGGTGAGGGGCCCGTTGTGGACGCGCGCTGGGCAGGGAGCAGCACCCGGGGAAGCATCTCCTGCGGCTGCCGCCTCTCCCGGCCCCGGGGGCAGGGGCCCGTGGCTGAACGGGCCGGGGAAGGTTTTGAGCCTGGGTTAGAGAACTGAGCTGCCCTTGACCCTAGAGCCTGCAGAGCTTGGTGCGGTGGGTGGCCCTTCTGCTCGGGGTGCTCAAGGCTGTTTGCAGGGACCCTTCCTCCTCCCCCATGGCCCTAAACCTCTCCCAGGGCAGTTTTTCCCTGGGGATTTGTGCCGGTCGCTGGAGCTGCTTCAGCTTCTGAGCGTTGTAGCCAACGACACACTTCACTTTTACCCCTTATTGAGCTACTTTACATGCTTGTTACTCTATGTACACATCCTTTCCATGCACACTCCAATCCAGCCTTAATTTTAACTGTTAATCAGGCAAAGCACTGCGGCACGCTCTTCTTTAATTAAAGAATTAAAGCCGTACCTGAAGAATGCAAATGTGATGGCAAAATTAAATTATTTAAATAAAGCCAGGCCATTAATTATGCATGTCCTTCAATCTTTCATCTCTTGATAAGCTCCAACAGCTTTTGGAAGGGGAAAAAAAAAAAAGAAGTTGAGAAGTCTGTGTGCATTAATGAAGCACGCAAAGCCCGTCCCGGGGCGCAGGCGGGCGCGGCTGTTCCGATGCCGTCTGCAGAGGGGGTCGATTTCCTCATGCTCGGATCCAAACGGAGGCAGCGGGTGGCTTCGCACGGAGCGGCGCGGCCGTCGCTGCGGGCTGCGCTCGGGAGCCCCGGCCTGCCCGCGCCCCTCGCGGCCCCGCACATCACCGGCGCTACCGGACGGGCTCCGCGCCCAGAGGGAGCCGGCGCTCCGGCCTCGGGCGCTGACGTTACCGACCGGCCGTGGCTGCCAGCAGGGCTGAACTGAGGAGATAAAGCAGCAGGGAAGGGGCTGGAATGCTTTGCCTATTGCGTTTTGTATTAATTAGCGCCAATTATACTCTGTTACTAAGAATGAAAAATGTGGCAAGGGAAAAATATGACAGCTGAGATTTGAGGTATCAATATAGGAAGTTTCAGCTCTTGAGAGTTAAAATTAGGCAGCAGCAAAATGAGATGACAACCCTTGGAGTCACATCCTCAATTGACTCAAATTTCTCCTCCAAAAGGCCCAGTTACTGGCTCAGGCTGATCCTAGGACATTGCTGATGGAGACGGGAAGGGGAGGGAGAGGATGCTCTTCCTTAGGAGGGGCAGCCCGTTCATATTCGTGCCATTAGCTCTTCCAGCAGAGGAATATATCACTGCACTGCAAGTGCCTGACCAGCAGAGCATGATCCCCTTCTCCTCTGGGCTGTTGTGCTTGGCTTCCCTCCCCTCGCTTCCCAGCGCCATCCGTATTCATGGCTGGCTGGGGCTCTGCCAACACAGTGGCCTCCAATAAACATGTCAATAACAGTTTGAAATCATCAGGTCGTGATGCCCTTGGCCTGACTTTATTGAGTGAAATGATCTGAAATATTTATATGCCATGGCTGTGCTGGTAGAGAAGTAATAGAATAGGAGGAGGCTATTAATGTTTGGCAAACAGATTTACTTGGATGTAATCAAATTGCAGCATATGCTTGGGGGGACAAAAATCAACAGCGTTAATGAATTGCAGCACAGACGTGGTTTGCTGTAGCCGGTGCGTAACTGCGTTCCGTAGCAGCTCCCACCGAACGGAGCATTTACAGCTATCGCGCTATTGCTTCCAAAATTAAGTGATGCTTTTTCTCACAATAGGCACAATCCTTCTGCCTGCCGTGGTGCCAAGCAGGGTGTTTTCTGTGGGTTAGAGCACGGGACGAGTGGCCCCTCCGTGCTCACGCAGGGGCTTCCTGGAGCCGGTCCCGTTGCCAGCTCTGCAGCAGGGATGGGAACCGCCCTCCTGCTCCCAGCTCCATGTGCTCCATGCGCTTGGCTAGCCGGTGCTCCTGGTCATTCTGCCTCGTCAGGGAGGGAGGAGCAGCCGGATGTGGTAAATCCCTCCTAGAAAGGCATAAGGAGAAACCTCCGGGAACGGGCCGCACTCGGGGGGCAGAGGGGCTGTCCGGCACTTGGCTGTGCGGAATTCTCTTCTGCTGGGCAGGTTGTTTCCCCCGCTGCACCGGGCGGGGGTTTTGGAGGGAGCGGACCAGCCTGCTGGGGATGCACCCAAGTTTGGCCTTTCCCTTCGCCCCGGCACCGGAACGCGGACGTCTGCCCCCAGGAGGGGGTGGCTGCACCCAGACCTCTACCGCGCGGTGACGACAGCGAGCGGAGCTGATTGCCGGAGACCCCGGGTGGATCTGCGGCTGCAGCTCGCCAACACAGGATAAATCATCCCTGTGCCCGGCTCCCCTTGGCCTGCCTGCCCTTCTCAGTGATTTATGGCAGGTGGCAATACAGTGGAATTATTTAAACGGTGACTTTCTCTCTTTCCTTCTACCTTGTATTATCTATCTTATTTTCTGTTTCCATGTGTTATTCATAAAGCTTTTCATGTCAGCCTGTTTGCCAGCCAGCTGAGGGGGAAGCCCGTGGAGGCAGCAGGTTTGTTCTGCATAAAAGGCCATAAATAATCTGGCACCGCCGAGCAGTAGCACGTTTCAGGGACTTGTGCTTAATACTGGGAGACTTCCTGCAGCCTCGTCTTGTATTTGCAGCCACTGGCAGCAAACTTTGGGGTCCTTTCCACGGCGCCAGCTGATTTTCCCCTCTGCCAGTTCTCTCTGCAAATTAAAGGATGGGGAAGGTGATGTGCTAATAGCTTCTTAGCGCCTCTTCAATAGCCCTCCTGGGTGAAGTTCGTTTCTGATTGGAGACATCAGCATAAAACCCACTTGGAGCAGGTAAATAGGCGCTATGCAGGGAGCAGTGAATTCCTTGTGCTGTCATCCAGCTGTACAGGGCGTTTTAAAATGGGGAAGAATAGAAGCCCTTTGATCTCGTGGTGAGAGAGTCCTGCAATTTCGCTCTGGACAAGAAAACGGAATTAGTTTCTAGCAGCGGGAAGCCCTTGTCCCGCTGCAGGGGAGCAGCAGCCGGGGCTGTGCTGGTGCCCTGGTGCTGCTGGGCGGCGCGGGCGGCCCCGGCAGAGGGGGGTCGATAACGCCCGTGTCGCCCGCAGCGTCTCCTGCCCTCGCTGCCGTGTCGGCCGAGGCCTCCCGCAGCCCTTCCCCTGCACCCTCTTCGCCCCCGCCGCGGGCCGGGGCTGCTCCGGGTGCCGGGGAGGAATCGCCGCCTCCGTCACCAAGGACGGGGCGCTCAGGCCGGAGCTGGCACCCAATGCCTTGGCCTGGGTCCGAGCTCTGCGCCTGGGGGAACAAGTCAGCCTGTCAGGGACCAGGAAGGAGTTTCTGCCAAAATTCGAGTCCCTTGAAATCCACTAACCTTGGTTGCGTATATGAGCAAGCTGGAAGCTCATGATTGCCCTGTGTCAAATAGCTTTGGATTTCTTTTAAATGCAGTAGCTGCTCTAAGGAGGAATTCATAGAGGTTTCATTCGGTGCCGAGCAGCTTTTGCTTTATCCAGCCCGCTATCTGATGGGGCGTTTCTAACGAGTCACAGGGCTGCACACGGGGCTTGCTGCTAAATCCCGTATTCTCTTTCTTCTTTCTTCCTTTTGGCAAAAAAACAGACAGAACTTCATTTTCTGGCAATTACCCTGAGCTGAGAGCAATAAATAACGTCAGAAGCAATGCTGAGGAGGTGGAATGGAGGAATAACAAAGCCACACGCGTGCTGGCTCCCGAAAGCTTGCAAGAAACGCAAGAGGTGAAGCTTGACCTGCCAAATAACCACAATCGTCGGCAGATTTATGGATTGCACCATGATATACAGGGGATCTGAAGCTGGGTAGGGCATAACATGATAAATCAGGTAAAGACAGCAGTCCGTGTACTCCCTGCTTCCTCGTAGCAGACTCCTATAGGTTGTTCTACTAAAGAGTAACAGAAGAACTGAGAAATGGGGGCATTTGTGTGCAGTGTAAAGATAAAGAAATGGGTGTGTTGATGAGTAAAATGAAACAAGGGAATAACACGTGTTACCTGCAAGAAGCTTCTGTCTCTACTTGGATGTTTTGGTGAGATTTTTCACCCCGCATCAAAACGAGGTGGGAGGCACCGCTCTCGACGCGCCCTCGGTTTGAGGAGCCAACGTGGGGTTTTCACCCACGGGGTTAGGCCGACCGTGCCGGGGTCGCAGCCGGCGCCTGCGGCTCCGCCGTCCCGTCCCCAGCCCGGGCTGCCCGCAGCCGGCGGCTCCGGCGGCTCCGGCGGGGCCTCGTGGGGCCTGGGCCGGTGCTCGCTCCGCAGGGCAGGGGAGCCGCGCGGTGCCGCAGCGCTCGGGCTGCTTGCAGCGGTGCCGCCTCCTCCAGCAAGGACCTTCCTGCCCCATGCAGAGACCGCGGTGGCAGCGGGACCGTCTGCCCGGGCTGGCTTAGAGGGGCTGCCGAGCGCGTCGCTGCTGCAGAAGCGTGATTAGGACAACGGCCTTCTGCTTTTATCCCTACCCAAGGGTGGATAATTGCTGCGATTCCTTGTCAGGTGCAGCCTAGAAGTCTGGTGACAACTTTGGTTCCAAGTGAGAAAAGCTGCGGGGTTCCGAGATGGGCCCTGCAGGCGGGAGAGGAGGAGCCCGGGGAGCCGGTGGGCGCCAGCGCGGCCCGGGGCACCCGCCAGACCCCAGCGCGGTCCCCATGGCCAGAGGAACCCAGGGGTCTCGTGTGAGAGTTAAGCACTCGGCTTCATCCTCTTATCTCTGCTCGTAGGCGTGTGTGTGCGCGCGTGTCCATAGGTGCTTCCAAAGGAAGAGTAATTACAGTGCGGATAAAGCTCTCATTATTTTTAATAGCATCAGGTCCACCCGTTGAGTTATTGCAGTAATAGAAACTAATTAGATCCCTGGTGATGGGGCCCCCGTGCCCGTCGCTGGCGTGCCCTGTCGATGGTTATTGTGTCACCGTGGGTGGGAGCGCTGGTGATGGCGGCTGAGCACACGGCGATGGTTCTGGTCAGCAAACCTCTGCTGCCTGGAGTGATTTTGTGTTGGTGAAGCGTTTGCTGCCCAAAGCACGGCTCATTGGTAAAATCAAGTCACAGGGATTGTAGCTATTGATTTTTCTACTACTTTTACCACTATTGCACAGCCTAGAAAACATTTCTGCGGAAAATGATAGCCGCTTTGGGGCAGCCTCGTAATTGCGGGAGCTCAACCGGCCGTTTGCCGGAACGCAACCGAGTTGTCTCGCCGGCCGAGCCCTCCAGGAAACGGAACGAAACTCTGATCAAAGCGCCGCAAAAGAGACGTGGCCTGCGCGGCCCCACTGCCCCTCGGGGGCCGGGACGGCGGGAGGCTCCGGGGCGGTTCCGTGCGCGGGGTCGGTGGGAGCCGGGACCCGTGACGGACTGAGCCCTGCACCCGGGCAGGAGCACGTGGAGGGGGCGCCCGCCCGAGGGCCCGAGGCTGGCAGGGCCGCCCGCTTCCCGCTCCCGTGGCGTTGGCGCCGGGCGTCCCCGGGCTCGGAAGAGCCGTGGGTGACGGTCCCTGTGGGAGGCGCCCCGGGCGCTCCTGGGACACAGGCCTCCAGACAGCTCCATCCTGCACCTTGGTTAAATTAGGGCTCCCCATAAAGCCATAACCAGCTTCCCTTACAGTCACTCCTGGTTCATTCACGCGTTGCTCATTATTTCTGGGGTCACGCGTGGGAACGTGGCGGCAGCTGGAGCCGTCGGGCTGCGGAAGCGGCGGCGCTCGCGAGGACGGCAGGGAAAGCGCCGGGAGCTGGGGAGCCGCCGGGCAGAGGGAGCCGGAGCGGGAGCTCCTGCAGGGGGAAACCGAGGCAGGGGAGCACTTGAGCAAGGGCGCCGCGGTGCCGGAGCCGCCCCGGGGTGTTGGGTGGAGCGGGCGGCGCCGCTCTGGGGTACCCGAAGGTAACAGTAATTGTTACTCACAATACTAGGAGAGGGTGTGGTGCCTCACGGGTTAATGCTCGCTGGCAAACTTACGTTTATTCCCAGGACCCAAAACACTTTAACAACATTAATGGTGGAGAAGAAGCGGGGCCGCTTTGGTCGGGTTTTGCTCTGTGCCGTTTTCTTTTTTTGAGTCCCATTAATTCCTTGTTCAATTGATGCATATTCAAATGGTGTAAGTGGGGCCCTAGCTGCCTCAATTAGCATTAATGCATAATTATTTTTCTCCATATTTATGTTGCTCTTGCGGGGCATGGTTTTTGGTGGTTTGTTTTTGGTTTTTTGGGTTTTTTTTTTACATTTGTATGTTAATTCAGCATTCGAAATATCTTTCTCCCCAAGCTGTTTGCGCGACAATAGAATGAAACAAGAGGAGGGGAGATTCATGGCTAAAACAGCGGAGGAAGGAAAGGCTTCCCAGCAAAGCAGGGGGCAAATCCTGGCTTTTACCAGCCCGTAAATGTAGTTGTTGTAACAACAAATGTTGAAAGGAGGAGGCGTCCCAGGCTGGGCTGGTCCCAGACGCTGAACCGGGCGCTCTCCTGCAAGGTGCCCTCACGGGCCGCGGGGTGCAGGGCCGGGCTCCCCTCCGCACCCCGGGGGGACATGGGGCAGCTCTGGGCGCACGGATATTTTGCCCGCAGGAAACGCTGAATTTTGAAGCCCGGATAGTGACCGGCCTCCTGCGCAGGACGGCGGCGCCGGCGGCCGCGCCGGAGCAGAGCCATCGGGAGCAACGCTCCTAAAGCTTGGGAACGCGGCCGCCCCAGTCCCGCTCCTGCCCTGTGCAAAACGGGGAGGACCAGGGGGAACAGGGAGAGCCGGGGTGTCCCGGGGCTCCGCCGCGGCAGCCCTGGGGACCCGCACGGGAGCAGCCGGAGGGGCTTGGGGACATTCCTGTGGTTCTGCCCAGCGGCACCCATGGCACGGGAAAGGTCCCGGCGCTGCGGGCCCCCAGTCCTGCTGCTTCGCTCCCAGAGTCGTAGTTCAGTGTGTTAGAAAATAGGAAAGGGATTTGCTGGGACGAGGGGGGTTAAAGTGGGGTGGGGGCAGCCCCTGCTGAGCCGCCCGGCCTGCGTGGGGACACAGGAGGGATACAAGGGGGGCCGCGCGGGGGGACTCGCGCCCCTCGGTGCTTGTGCCCCCACAGGCGGTGTCCTGGGCGCCGCCCGGGCTGCGGGGCGTCCCGAGCAGGGCAGCGGCCCCGGCCCCAGCGGCTCCTCGCCCGGGTGCACCAGGCCCTGCGCCGCCTCCGCGAGGTGAGAGCTGGTAAATAACGCTCCTAACCTTGCTGAAATCCACTGAAGATCCCCCAGGTTTAAGGACTGCGATTCATTTTCCGTCTTGTTCAGATTTCTCAGGTAGCCGGAGAACAGGTGTGGGCAGAGAGGGATAAAATAAAGCAGAGCAGGATCAATAAGAAGCAGCCGGAGTGATTCACGTACGTAGGAATGGACTCGGCATCTCTCTCGTTTCATCTGGTTTTGTGACGAGCCATGAAGTCCAAAGGCGCCGCCGCTTTCCCACGGGAGCAGGCTCTGCCACGGCGCGGGCTGTGCCGGGCGCGGGGCCGGAGCCGCCCTGGAGCTCGGCAGGACCTGCCCGACGCTCCGGGTCCTGTTCAAGGACCCCGGCAAGGCCAAGTCCCCAGTGGCCGGGGCAGTGTCAGGTGAAACCCTGGGGGCTGTTTCTGGTGTCTGGGGAACCTGCCCGCTTCCTATGCGGCCGGGGCCCGGCGCGGCTTTCCCGGAGCTCCGGGGAAGGGCTCGGCTGCGCCGGAGCCGGCGGGATGCGCCTCGAGAAGCTGCGGAGGGGATTTGCAGGGAGATTAGCTCAATTGCATTAGAGCCCTGGCTGGCAGCGAGAGCAGGGGACGGGACGCGCGGCCACGCTAATTCCGGGTGTCTACAACGGAATCCGCGCAGTTTCACTAATCCACTTTAAGCTTAATTCAGATGAATTTGGTTACGTGGCTTGTGTCGCTTTGGCCACCAGCAACAGGAATAGGGACCTAGGGCACCACGAGCCGCCGTCTCCAAGGCAGATTCGTGGGGCTCTTTCCCCACCTAGTGTCAAAAAGGCTGGAGAAGAAGAAACATGAATTTTTTTTTCCAGCTGAAAAGTGGGATAGAGGCAGGAAAACAGCTCGAGGGACCTGGGGAGGAATCGTCCTGTGCTGCCCATCGCCCGCTCTGGTGATGCCTGGTCCCTGCCCAACCCGCCACGCACACGTGTCCTATGGGAGCCGCCCGAGCGGGTTTCAGCTGGAAGAGCCAATTCCTGTGGGATCGGGCCCGAGGCCTCGGCGCGCCTCGACCTGGCGCTAGGGTGGCTGGAGCCGCGCTGAGGGCCCCGTGGGGTGGCGCTTCCTGCAGCCTCGCGCTGGGGAGCACCGGGGTCCCCCTCCAGCACTGCCGTGGGAGCTCTGTGGGCTGCCCGGGACCGGGACCGGGATCTCCCGGCTGCGAGGAGCTAACGCCGCTGCGGACAGGTAGGAGGTCCCGGGGGACAAGGGCCGTCTTGGTGCCAGGATTTTCCTGCAGGGAAGCGGAGCTGCTCCCAGCTCCGGTGTCCTGGGCACGCTGAGCGCCGCTGCTGAGCCCTGGGCAGCAGAGTAGGGCCTGGTGCCTGCAGAAGAGCGTCGAATGGAGCAAGGAAAGGACCGAGGTGCCAACCCGGGCCCTGCTGCTGTTCAACCGGGCGCAGAGAGGGGCCAGGAAGGGCAGCGCGTCCCGGGATGCATCCCGAGCGTGGAGCGGCTGCGGGAGCGGCTCCCAGCGGGTGCCCCGGGCCGGGCTCTCTGGAGCACTTGCTGCTCTCCTTCTCCCCCGGTGCTTTCTATCAGCACTGAGTAATTAAGTTCATAAGGCATCAGACAATCAGCCAGCAGCCCACAAGACGTTGTGTTTAATCATGTACTAATGGCATGTTCTTGGCAATAATTACAAGATAACAGTGTTTGCAGGCTGTAATCAGAACAATTCTAGTAATTAAATCGGCCTTTTGTCTGCACGTTCCTTCCGCCCCCCCCCCAGCCCCGTTAGCGGGAGGCGGCGGCAGCGCCGGGACCCCCGTTGCAGCCGTTGGGATTTACCGTGGTGTGGCGGTTGGCGCCGCGCGGCGGGGATCGTGCCCGCG
>PTEX01000061.1:3252411-3289255 GCA_003342815.1 Eudromia elegans | reverse complement strand
GTGGGCGGCGGGCGCTGGGCGCTGGGGCCGCCGCCGCCACCGGGTGGGTCTTACCTGGGATGCCCGGCGGGCCCGGCATTCCCGGGTGGCCCCGGCCAGTGTCGCCGCGCTCGCCCTTCTCCCCGCGCTTCCCTGCGAGAGGGCAGGGCCGGAGGAGGCGTCACGGGGGGCTGCACGAAGGCCCCGAGCCGCCGCACGGGCTGTGGGAGCCCCCGACCGCGAGCGCCGCCCGGCCCCTCCAGCATAGCCCCCCGGGCGGGCAGCGCCCGCAGGGTGCGACAGCAGCCGCCCGGGCAGCGTTCAGCGCCCGAGCCGGGGACCAAGCGCGCCCACCGCCCCAGGCCCTCCTACCTTTAGGCCCCGTGTTGCCGATCTGCCCGGCGGCACCCAGCATGCCGGGCACGCCGCGTGGCCCCATGGCTCCGTGTGGCCCCTGCTCGCCTGGCGGGCCCGGGGGGCCGGGGGGCCCCGGCGGCCCCATGGCCCCTGCGCCGCCCAGCGCCGCCCGCTTGGCGCTCACGGCCACCTCCGCCAGCTGCTCTGTAGGGGAAGCGCGCGCGGGTTGGGACACGCGGGGCGCCTGCGCGGTGGTGCCGGCCCACGCGCCCGGCTCCTCACCTTGCAGCATCTTCAGCACCACGTCCACGATGTGCTGGTCACCCGCGTCACGGCCCTGCAAGCGGGACCCGCGCTAAGGGCGCTCCCTGCTCCCCAGGGCCGCCTGGCGCCGCCCCGCACGGGGACGAGCACCCCAGCCCCGCGCCCAGCCCCGCCGCAGCCCCTTGTGCAGCTCCAGAACGGGGCTTCTAGGGACATGTCCCCCCTTGCAGATGGAGGGACGCAGGCGGGGCTGGTGGCTGCCTGTCGGGGACACGGGGCGGGGCGGGCGGCTCCGCGGAAGGCCGCGGGGGCCGGGGGTGTCACTCACGGCTGCGCCGCGCTCCCCGGGCATCCCCGGCACGCCGCGCTCCCCGACGAGTCCGCGCGGGCCGGGCGGGCCCGGGTAGCCTCTGGTGCCCGGGGCGCCTGCGTCGCCGCTGGGGCCGGGGAAGCCGAGCTCGCCGCGGACGCCTTGCTGCCGGGGGAGACGGACGGCGTCACCCGCGGCCCCGCTCGTGGGGAGGGAGCTCCGGCCTGGGACAGAGCCCCGGGCACTGAGGAGGCAGCAGCTCCCAGAGCCCCCGTCACTCACCTGCCCCTTCGGGCCCGGCTCTCCTGATTCACCCTGGGGAGAGAAGATATGGGATGCGCGACCAGAAAGAGCCCCGGTCTAGGAGGCTGCTGAGCGGGGCTGGGGGCAGTGCCAGCACAGCAAGGGGCAGGGCCCGCGCAGCGGGTGCCAGGGGTGCGGGCCCTGCTGTCACCTGCTGTCACCCGCTGCACCAGGCAGGACCCCCCTGCCCGCCACCCGTCCCCCATGGCTGCGGGCACCAACCTTCTCGCCCTTCACCCCCGAGAGGCCGTGGACGCCCGGGTCTCCCTGTGGGAAGGACAAGACCGTGAAGCTCCCGCCCCGACCCGGTGCTGTCTCGGAGCCTGAACCCTCCCCTGCTGCTGCTCCGCTTGGTGGCTGAGCCGGCCCGGGCAGCCCCGGACACGCGGCGGCCGGGACGCGCGGCCGGATCCTGTCCCAGCCCCGGTGCCGGGGCGGAGCTCCCGTTCCCCTGCCCCTGCGTGGGGAACCGCTCGTCCTGGGGGCAGACACGGACGGGTGCCCCCTGCTCTGTGCCCGCTCCAGCTCCTCCGGGCCGGGTGCGTCATGTCCTGGCCCGGTGCTCCCGGCCCTGCTGCTCCCATCGCGCTCTGCCCGCTCGCAGCCACGCAGGGCTCCCGGGGAGCCGGCGCGTGCGTTCGGGGAGGAACGGCAGAGGCGTCCCGCTCTCCCGAGGGGGAAGCGCCTCTGACGCAGTTTATTGCACAGCCTGGGCCTGACACCCCCGCGAGCTCCCCCTGGCTGACGAGGGTCTCGGTAGTGGGTGCCAGACTCAAGAATCACCCAGCGCAGCCCTGGTCCTGGGGGGCCGCGCGGGGCACGGAGGCCAATACTCACCGCACCGCCCTTGGGGCCGGTTTTCCCTGGGGAGCCCTGCAGGAGAGGAAACCGCGGTGAGGGCCGGGAGCCGGCGAGGGCTGCGGATGCGCGCGGGGCCGGGCACGGGGATGCGCATGGGGCTCCTGGTGCAGCCGGGAGGACGCGGCGGGCACCGAGACCCCAGCTGCTAAAGGCTCCCCTAGGGCTGCTCCCGCATGTGCACGCTCTCCCGGTGCCCCCATCCCTGCACTAACGCTGGGTCCTGGCTCGTCCCGCACGGAGGGCCCCGTTCCCGCAGCCCTGGGCTGGGCACGGGCAGGACCCTACAGCGATGTCTGCAGTAGAGCCATGGCCTTGGGCTTGGTCCCTGCACTGCCACCTTGTCCCTGTCACCCCTCCCCTCCATTGAGCCCCACGCTCTGTCCCCAGCTCTCGCACCCCCTGTCCCACGGCCAGGGCACCCCTGCACCCCCATACCCCCATAACACCCCTCCATGCCCCTGATGGCACAGGCTCCTGCGGGGACCCATCGTTCTTGCAGGAGCCCCTGACGAGCTCCCCCGACGCGGTGTCCCCGGGCAGCCCCCCTGCCCCTGCGCGCCGGGCGGGGGCACCTGGTCGCCTTTGACTCCTGGCAAGCCTTGGGGTCCTGGGATTCCTGGAGGCCCCTGTTCCCCTTTGGCACCCTGGAAATGCAGGTAACACATGGGAGAGAGCTGAGGTGAGCGGGAAGGAAGCAGCGCCCCAGGCGCACTGACCCCCGCGGCTTCCGCGGCGCCCTGGCCCGGTGCCATGGGGATTGCCTGGGGATGCTCCATGCAGAATTCCCAGGACGAGTAACCAAGGTCGGGGGCTGGTGGATGAGGCCACGTGCGCCCCGGCCGTCCCATGGGGTGACTCCCCGAGGAGGGGGTGGCCACCGGGAGCCGCTAATCCCGGCTGATCCCCCAACCCCGGCTGATCCCCCACGCGCGGCTCCTCCCATACTCACCGCTCTGCCCTGCGCCCCGGCGGCGCCCACGGGGCCCCGCTCGCCCCGGTCTCCCTGCAGACACAAGGGGAGATGCGGTCGGGCACAGTCCCCATGTGGCCACGTGCCCGGCGCTGTCCGGACTCACCTTCGGCCCGGGGACGCCCTGCGGTCCCTGCTCGCCCCGAGGTCCTGGCTCTCCCTAAGGGCGACAGAACCCCAAACAGGGCGTTAATCCTGCTGGGACAGTGACCGAGCGGCTGCCTCCTTTGCGTCCCACGTGTACGTGCTCCATCCACGGGCCAGGAGGAGACAGCACCGGGACGGCGCCTGTAACCGCCCCAGGGCCACTTCTCGTGTCCCCAGCTCTGCTGCCAGCGCAGGGCGAGGGGCGACGCCGCGCACCGAGCAGCCCCCCTGGGATCAGCAGCCGGTCCTGGGTGCCAGGGGGACAAGCCCGGAAAGGGGCCACGCGGGGCCTCAGCAGCGCCCGGGTGCAGCCGGCGCCCCACGGGGGCTCCCGCTGCCGGTGTTCCCCGCGGGGCGCCGAGGGAGGGGCGGCCAATTCTGGCCTTTATTTGCCAGGAAAAAAAGGAGGCAGAGAGAAAACAAGCGCTGGGCTGGCGGGACGGGGGCTTTGCCTGGGCTGCCGGGAGCAGCGCCAGGAGCTCCCGTTAGGATCCACACGGCGGCTTCGTCACTCACGATTTGCCCGGGGGCTCCGGTGACTCCTGGCTGCCCTCGAGGACCAGGTTCTCCCTGCAAGGGAGAGCTGGGGTCACTGGGAGCACCGAGCGCAGCGAGCGGGTCCCTGGGGGCTCTCCCGGACCCACCTTGTCTCCAGGGCCACCTTTGCTCCCCGGCTGGCCCGGCAAGCCCTGCGGAAGCACCGGGAGCGTCAGGACCCGGCACAGCCCGCGGCTGCACGCGTCCCGCCGGCGGGGACATGGTGGGGACATGGTGGGGACATGGTGGGGACATGGTGGGGACACGGCGGTCCCGTGCGCCATACTCACGGCCACTCCCCGGTGGCCCGGGGGCCCTGGGCGTCCTGTCTGCCCCACGCTGCCCTGCCAGGGAAGGACACGGCGTCAGCGCACGGCACACAGAGCTCCCGGCCGCAGGAGGGTCCCCGTCCCCCCGGGGACAGCCAGGCCACCCGCAGAGGGGACGGCAGGGCCGACGAGTTCCCTTGGTGTCCCCTGCGCGAGCGGCAGCCTCACCTTCACGCCAGGGATCCCCGGCGTGCCGTCCTTGCCGTCAATGCCCGGGAGGCCCTGGGACGGAGGGGGAGCCAGGCCAAGCAGTCACAGCCTGGCCGGGCGGCACGTGCCACCGCCCGTCCCTCCCGGAGGGGATGCGCGGCCCGGGGGCGGCCGTACTCACGTTCTCCCCCTTGGGGCCGATGTCTCCTTGGGGACCCCGGATGCCGCGGCCGCCCTATGCCAGGGGACAGCAGCTCTATTTAACTGCCTCCTTGGTGTCCTGGGCTCGAGGGGACGCCCCGAGCGGGCAGTGACCCGGGGGCCGCTCCACGGTACCTACCAGCTCTCCCTTCTCGCCTGGCTCGCCAGGAGGTCCCTTGGGGCCTTCCCTGCCCTGCGGGAGGAGACGGAGCCGGGCTGAGCGCGCCCGCGGGGCCGGCCCCCGACCCGCAGCTGGCCACGGCACTCACCGGCCGCCCCGCGGCTCCGACGCTCCCGACCATCCCCTTGTAGCCGGCGGGACCCTGCGGGGAAGAGCACGGGGACGGCGGTGGTTAAGCGAGAGCCCCCGGCCCCGCTCCCCGCCCTGGGCCGCTCTTACCGTCTCGCCCTTGGGTCCCACCATGCCGGGGTAGCCCCTCGGGCCCTGCGGTCCCTGCAGGGAGTGAAGCACAAACAGGCTTAGCTGCAAAGCGGATTTCACCCCCGAAGCCACCCGGGAGGAGAGAGCAATTAAAAGAGAAGCCGATGTTGGGGTTTTGGCTGAACATGCTGCGTTTCGGCCCCGCCGCGTGCGGGGAGGCCCCTCTGCGGCCGCCAGCTCCGTGGGAGCAGCCGGGGCTCCTGCCACGCTGCCGCCTTCAAAGGGATTTGGCTCTTTCCCAGACCGGAGGGCTCAGCCCCTTAATTGCTTCATCTTCAAAGTGCCCAGCCAGCTCAAGCAGCTTAATCCGCTGGAGGCGGCGGGAGCGCGAGGGAGGACCCCGGCCCAGCGGCACCGGCGCCGGCAGGGGCTGCTCCGAGGTGTCCCGGCCACTGCTCATGCTCCTGCCGCCCCAGCACGAGCCAGGAGGAGGAGGAGGACGGACGGGGCGAAGGCTCCGTGCTGGGGCAGCGGTCAGTGCCCGGGAGCAAGGCTGCGCCTGGGGGCACCCGCAGCAATGGGAACCACCACGTTACCGGCGGGCCTGGGATGCCTTGTTCTCCGGAGGCGCCGACGTCGCCCTTGGGGCCCTGGGAGGGAGGCAGAGAGCAGCGGTGAGGGCAGGGGAGCCTCTGCAACGGGGTCCCCACGGCCCCGGGCTGGCTCTGCACAGGACCCTGTCGCCCGGACCTGCAGGCTCTTGGGAGGGGTCTCCCATCCGGACAGTGGGGAGCCCCATCCTCCAGCAAAGCCCCCTTGTAGGGAAGGTCAATCCCATCCTCCTCCTCCTCCTAGCCCCTTCTCTCGCCCTTCTCCAGCCTCCTCCTCCCTCCTCTTCCTCCGCCCGTGACCCCAGCGTGTACAGAGCCCCCCCCGGCCCCGGCGCGGGTCCCTCGCTCACCTGCCGGCCCTGCCTGCCGGGCTCACCGAGGGCGCCGGGACGGCCCCTGTGTCCCTGCGGGAGACGAGCGAGAGCGGGAGCTCCGCAGAGCCCCGCGGGCACCACGCCGCCCCCGGGATGCTCCGCACCGCGTTACCTTCAGCCCCTGCAGTCCCTGGGGACCCTTGGGACCCGGCGGGCAGTTGGTCGGACACTGGTGGGGAGAAGAGGTGCCGGTTTCAGCTGGGAAGGGCCCCGAAGCGGCTGGAGCTCCGTGCCCTGGCCCTGTGGCCAGAGCCCGCTCCAACGCTCCCGCCGGGAATGCTGCCTGCGGAGCCGCTTTCAGGGCTGGCACGCGGGAACGGCAGCTCTTACCAAGAAGTCAGCACTGCCTTCCAGTCCCTGGACGTGTCCGGGAGGGCCCTGGAAGGACAGCGAGGCCCTCGGGTCCCGACCCGCAGCCGAGCGCTGCGGCCCCGGCTGCCGGAGGGCGGGGACGAGCCCCAGGGTGCCCGGAGCCCTGCTGGGCACGGCCGATACTCACAGGTTTCCCGGGGGGCCCTGGTGGACCCCGCGGGCCGTCGGGTCCGGGATCGCCCTAGGGGAGAGGAGCCCCAAGAACTGTTAGTGGGGGTGGCTCTGGGTGCCCCCAGCCCCAGGGCTGGTCCCACTGGTGCTGCCCTCACCTTGGGTCCCGGTGCTCCGATCTCCCCCGGGATGCCGACCTGGCCTGGAAGCCCCTGCGGGAGAAGAGGGATGTGGCGACCTCCGAGCCCGGGCAGTCCCCAGGCCAGCCCCTCTCTGTGGGACCTGCGGCCCCTGCCGTGCACAGGGGGCACCCAGCACACGAGTGACCCAGCAGAGGGTCCTGGACGGTCACCCCAGCCCCAGCGGCACTTACGGGGGGTCCTGGCAGTGAAGGGCCCTGAAAGAGGAAAGGAGATGCCATGAGCCCATGTCCTCCCCCCTCCACACCCTCTGCCCTGTGCAGAGCCGTCCGTGCCACCGTCACCCGCGGGGACACAGATACTCACAGGCAGCCCCGGCGGCCCCGGCAGTCCGGGCTGGCCCTATCGGGATAGAAGGGGAGAGTCAGGAGCCGATTGGGTGCACTCGGCCGGCGCTGCCCCTTGCAGAGCCCCCGGGCTCCCGGATGTCCCCGAGCCCTGGGGGACACCCGCAGTGCCACATGGTGCGGGGAGGGCTCCAGCCGGGACGGGTGGGACGGGCACGGAGACAGCGGAGCCGCGTCCGTGCTGTCCGCCACGTGGCACTCGCCTTGACTCCTGGCCCGCCAACAGGCCCCCGTTCCCCCTTGGCTCCCGTCAGGCCCTGCAAGAGGAGAGATGCCGGAGGTTACTGCCCGGCCCTCCCCCTCATTCCGCTCCCCAACACGTCCCAGCGTTTCCCTCCGCCTCCGTCGCCCCGCAGGGTTTCGAGCAGGGGTGCAGAGCGGCTCACTCGGCCCTCTTGGCCCTCTGGCTTTTCCCAGGCATGGGAGGGCTGGGTTTGGCTCGTGCTTGGGGTGTCCAGGGCAAATCTTGCCCCACATGGGCCAGGGATGGGGACAACAGGGACACCGAGCGCTGCCTGCGTGGCTTGCTGCAAAGCGGAGGTGCCTTGAGCTGCAGCGGGGGGTATTTTGGCACTTTGAGCTCTGTCGGGGGGTATTTTGGCACGTTGAGCTGCGGCGGGGGCATTTTGGCTCTTGGTGCGGGCGGTCCCAGGGGTTTAACCCCGGGCTCGGGAGCGCAGCGGGCCGCACTCGGCCCCTTCGCGCGCTGCAGCGGGGCCGCCCGGTGCCCGCGGCTCCTCGGGCAGGGCCGGTGGTGCCCGGCAGCGGTCAGGGCGCCGCCCGGGGCCGCGTTGGACTCACGTCGATGCCCGGCTTCCCCGCGGGCCCGTCTGGACCAGGCGCTCCAGGCTCCCCCTTGGCCCCCTGTAAGAGAGGCCAAGTGAGGAGGCGGCTCGTCCCCGTGCCGGTGGGAGAGCCGGGGCGGGTGCGGGTACTCACCGGGGGCCCGGCGGCTCCGGGCGAGCCTTTGTCACCCTGCGGAGGGACAGCGGGGTTAGAGAGGGGGACGTCCACCCCGCGGGCAGAGCCGGGTGCTCAGGGGCAGCTCCGTGTCCTCCGGTGCCCTCCCGAAGCTGCCGGGAGGGCAGGATCCCCCAGCCCGGGGCCAGGCCGGGGCCGGGGCCGGCGCGCGCCCGTGCGGTCGCGGGCAGCCTGTGGCTTTGGGTATAAATAGCACTAAAATAACAGCAGGGCTGGGGAGGAGCCTGGGGCACTGAAAGGCCCTTTCTGCCGCCGCACAGACCCCCACTGTGTGCGAACCACCCCCCCCCAACCACCTCCGGGCCTCCTCCCCGGCCCCTTCCTCCCCAGTGCAGCCGTGGGACGTGTCCCCCGGGCGCCACAGGCTGCCTGTCCCTTCGCCCCTCCGTGGGAAGCCCATCGGAGCCCGTTTTCCGAGGTGTCAGGAGCCTCGGGCTGCAGCACCCGCCAGCTGCCTCGGCATGCGGCACCTGGATGAGGGGCCGCCTGGGGCAGCTCCCAGCAGCAGCCCGGACACAATGTCCCTCTTTGTGCCCAGGCCCCCTCCTTCCCTCCCTCCCTCCCTCGCTGCTCCCGGTACTCACATCGATGCCGTCGGCTCCGGGCACTCCAGGCGGACCGGGGGGCCCGCGGGGGCCGGGCTCTCCTGGCGGCCCTCGCTGCGGGAGGAGCAGAGGGGGTGTCCGGAGGGGGTGCTGGGCTGCTGGTGCCCAGCCCGGGCACCCGGCAGCGCGACAAGCAACGTGGGCGCCAGGTGACCCCTCCTGCTCCCCCACCCCGGCAGCCCGTGCGCTCCCAACCCCCCGTCAAGGGCACGGATGGAGCAGACCGGAATGCCTCGGCACGCTCAGCAAGGTCCCGCTGCCCTCGGCAGCGCTGGGGTCCCAGCGGGGCCACAGCGGCTCTGCCATGGCCGGGATGTGGCAGCGACAGTGGAGCGGGGCCAAGTCCCAGCCCGGGTGCTCCGCACTGCAGCGCTGCCGGCTGCCCCGCTGCCCGGCCCCACCGCCTGGCCCGGCCCCACCGCCCGGCCTGGCCCCGCTGCCCGGCCCCACCGCCCAGCCCTGCACAAAAGCCCCATTGAGCGGCCAGCCCCGCTCTGCGGCTCCCGGCAGGCGCTCTGCAAATACAGCTCTGTTGTCCTAAGGGGGCATTTTCAGGGGAAAGCGCTCTCGCAGACGGACTTGGACAGGAACCCCAGACAGGCCGGCAGCGCCCGACGCACCCTGGGGCTCCTCTGCCCTTGGTTTATTTATTGTAAAGCGGAGCCGGGAGGACGAGGGCTGCCGGGCGCTCCCCGCACCTTGGGCCCCCTCCTGCCTGGCAGGCGCTCCGGCCCCAGCACCCTCAATGGCACCTTTGTGCGGTGGGCGCCAGACGGGGCCTTGTTGCGGGAGCCCTGGGGCCGGCTGGGCGCCGAGAGGGGCTGCGGGACCTTCCCCAGGCCGCTCTTCCGCGGCGGGAGATGTCCCCAGACCGGGCGTTTCTGCTCCGGAACACCGGTGTGGGAAGTGGGACGGTGGTGGCGGGTGGGCTGGTGAAGGGCATTGCCCCCTCCCTGCCGCACTCGCTGCCTGGGGCCGCAGCCGCTCCCGCTGAGCCCCTGCCGGGACCCCGACTCGTGCCGCCTCCGCGGCGCCGGATGCCCCGGCTGCTGCCCTGCACTCCAGGGCCGCTCCAGGCACTGGGCGTCCCAGGCACGAGCCCTCCCGCCGCCCCGGGGCTGCCGTGCGCTTCCCGCCGGGCACCAGCACACGCGCGGCCGCAGAGCAGGGAGAGCCCCCGGGCAGGGAAGAGCGAGCAGAAAGGGGGAAGATGAGCGGGGCGGCCGAGGGCGGCAGGGCTGGGGCTGGGGCGAGCGCAGCACTTACGAGCTGGGCCAGGCAGAGCCCGGCGGCCTGGAGGAGGAGGAGGAGGAGGAAGGAGCGCCTGGAGCCGGCCATGGCGAGGGTGCCGCGAGCCGCGGTGCTCAGGTGCGCGGCAGCCCCGACTGCCACCCGCAGCCTGCCCGGAGGAGGAGGAGGAGGAGGAGGAAGGGGCCAGGCTCATTAATATGGAGCAACCCCAGGCAAGGACAAGGTGGGCTGGCCCCTGGCCCCCCTCCCGCAGGAGGCCACAGCTATTTGGGAATGCCGGGATCCCGGGATGCTGCTCACTTGGTGCCTGGCACAAGGGGCTGTGAAACGGGCTGGCCAGGGAAGGAGAATCGTCCCCATACAGGGGTTCCCTCTCCTCTTGCTCATCATTTAGGGACCCATAGGGACAATTCTCCTTTGGGGCTTTGTGCCCAACCCAACCTGGGTCCTTCTTCCTCCTTTCTGTGTTGCTGCTCGGTTGATGGAAGCGTCTTATCAACCCCCTGCTTCGCCCCTTGGCCCTTCACCCCCTGGCCCCGTTGCTTGTGCTGGGGGAGCCCACCAGGTCTTTTCCCATGGTTGGTGGCCCCCTTTGGTCACCAAGGGGGTGTCGCTGCTGGGCCCTCCCTCCCTCCCCACGGCCAGAGGGTGCTGGGGGCCCGGCCGTGTCCTGCGGAGCAGCTCAGATGAGGGAAGGGCCAGGTGGGAGGCTGGGGGGGACCCTCGTCTTCCTCTTCTGCCCCCACCCCATAGCCCAGCTCAGTCTGCCCCATCCCTCCTGCCTGTCCCCCACCCCATCGCCTGCCCCAGTCCCCTCMCCCCGTCACCTACCCCCCTAGCCTGTTCCCCGCCATATCCTGTCCCCCCCCATAGCATGTCCCCCCCATAGCGTGTCCCTTCCGTAGCCTACCCCCCTCACAGCTTGTCCCCCCATGGCGTAGCCCACGCCCCCATCCATTCCTGCTCCCCCTCCCGCCCCTCGCCACAGCCCTGTCCGTCACGTGACCCCGCCCATTCATTCATCCCTCCCCCTCCGCAGCTCCTCAATGGAGGGGGGTGGGCAGTGGGCGTGGCCCTCTCGTCCACGCCTCCTCCCCGCCCATTGGCTCCTCCCCGCGGCGCCCCGCCCCGCTCTCGCCGGCGGCCGGAAATAGGAAGCGCCGGCGCTGCCCGGAGACCGCGCGGGGCGCGGGCCGGGCCGGGGGCGTCGCGGCGGCCGCGCCATGACGGGCAAGTCGGTGCGCGACGTGGACCGCTACCAGGCCGTGCTGGGCAGCCTGCTGGCCGAGGAGCGCAACAAGTTCTGCGCCGACTGCCACGCCAAAGGTACCGGCGGCCGGGCCCGCGCGCGCCCTCGCGCCGCCCCGCCCTTAACGGTCGCTGCCGTGCCCGGGGAGGGGGTGGGGAGTGTCCCGGTAGCGCCCCTGTTCCGGGGCAGCGGGTCGGGTCTCGCCTCCGGAGCGGCTGCCCCAGCGCGGGCCCCGCTCCCGGCCCCAGCGCGGGAGGCGCCTCCCGGCCCTCTCGGAGGCGGCTCTGCCGGATTTCTTTGTATTTGTTTTTTTGAATGAGTTTTCAGCCAGAACTGAGTTTTTCAGCTCTCCCCTGGAGCCAGCCCTGCTGCAGCATCCAGCGTCTGCCTGCGGAGCCGCTCCTGGCTCTCTGGGATGCCGGGATGAGTGGAGCTGCCCGTGGTGAAGCATCCCTCCATCCCGGAAAGCTCCTGGAGCTCCCTGGGCAGCGCTGGTGGGAAAGCCGGGGCCGTAGGGAAGGGGAGCCTGCGGAGCTGCTGTTGTGTAATCCCGGAGGGCGCTCCGGCTGGGAGTCGTGTCCTCGCAGCGGGGTGGGCCAGCAGCGGTGTGGATCATCGGGATTAGGGGATCGGAGGGAGCAACGGACAGCGTGTGGATGAAATCTAGACCCGGAGCTGAGTAGCCCGGGGGATTCCTCTTGTCTCTCCGTCCGGTGCTTCCTTTTGAATTTCCCATTGCCTTGACTTGAGGCATGTCATGATCCCCCCCCTGCTTCTAAAAAGAAGTGGGGAAGAAGAGGGGTGAGAGGAAGGCAGGTTTAGATCCTTGACTTGGAGGAGAGGAGGTAAATTGGCTAAATGTCCCTGGCCTGTGGGCACCTTCCTGTAGCTTGGTGCTGTGAAGCGCTTTGCCTTTCAGTAGCAAAGGGTTAAGGCTGCCCTGTATCTCCTCGGAGTCCTATTTTAATGAGTTATTCCAAGTATTTGGAGGTCTGATCTCAAGGCTTGTTTCCCAATAACCAAAATAACTGAACTTGGCTAGGAAATCTTTCTATGTCTGTCTGCAAGTACATGGCTTAGCCATCTCGGTATGACCTCTAAAAACTGCAGAGAGCACTGCTGAACATCGCTGAAAATGATATCATTAAGAACTAACCTTCACCCAAACTGAAGAAGTAGTTCTATTTTCTGCTAGTTTTCATACAGTAACCTGACAAAATAAAAAAGGTAACGACCTGGGGAGGTGGGCCAGCAGAGAGGAGCGTTGGGTGCGCGGCCTTGGCCGCCCCGGGGGCTCAGTGTTGTGGATAGCGGGGAGCAGGCTGCCCTCTCGCCCCTCAACCTCCTCTCTCTTGTCCCTTATGCAAGAGCCAAGGACAAACAACTGTCTCTTACGACATGACTTGAGGTACGCTGTATAGAAGCACATCCTGAGTGCAGCTCCTGTTTTAATATGATTTTTATATCCTATCCTGTATACTGTGCATTCTGGAAGCATAGTATTCCAGTTATTAATGTGCACAAAGTCTGATTCGGTGGTTAAGCTTTTCTAGCAAAGCTGGCAGCTGCTTGTAGGTGCTCTGCCCCTTAGGTGAGTCCTGAAGAGTAGTCCTCTATTGTACAGAGTTATGTCTGGAAATCTGGCAAAATACCCATCTGCTTCACTAATGAGTGATATATGGAGCTGTAGACTTTAATTCTTGAGGAATATATTGAGTTCTTGGCCATAGAAATGTGCCTTAGTGTTGTAGTTCCTGGAAAAGTTTAACTTTTTGGGTGCAAACTGTTGCTGTCTGCTCAAAGCTAGAACAGGGTTTTCATATTCTTGTTTGCTAACTGTAGCAGTTGGTGCTGCAGATGAGTTTTGTAAATCGTAAGTTACCAAGGTCGCTGCTGACACCTGGTCACTGTTAGTGGTGGATATAGGGAGGGTTTGCGGTACGACTTCTCCTGCCAGCTCCTTTGTCAGCCAGTTGAGGCTCAACTTTCTGAGCATCTCTGTGTGAGTGGCAGCAGAGCCGAAGAGTAGGAACCCAGGTGCCAAACAAGGTGCTATCAGAAACACTGGCTTTTGACTATCCATTTTTATGCCCGAGTTAGTGAATTTTGTAGCTTTTTGCTGCTTGAGCTAAGCTTTTCAAAGCTAGCATGACACATAAGCAGAGACTGTTCAGATGCCACCCACACTTCCATTATGCCTGTTCCCAATGACCTAACTACTTGCTGGGTTTCATTACTGTATTTTTTCCACTTCTATATACAGAACTAAAGGAGATTACAGTACCTGTTGGCGTCAGCTGCAGTCCTAGCATGCACCCATCTGACTTCATTCCTTTACAGAAGTTCTTAGCATTAGGGTGAAAGCGTAAGTGTCAGGAACATCCCTTCTGTGATGCTGCCTTCTGTGTAGGTCTTGCTCTCTGGGATGGCTCTAGTGAGCCTTATCTTGCTGGCCGTACCATGTTGATAAACCATCTGACCTTCTCGGTCTCTTTCTGTGCTTCCTTGGAGTGCAGGTGTTCTCGTGTTGTGTTCTTGTTAGCGCTTGCTGTTATCAGGCACTCTGTAGAAGTGATTCCTAACGCAGCTTGCGTCTCCCCAGGGATGATAAGGTGGGAAAAACTAGTTTCTCCAGAGTCCTTGCTAGGAGAGCACTGGTTGTGTTGGCATGTCCCGTTAGGGACAGCAGTGTGACACTGCTGGTGTGCACTGGTGTAGGTCACTGGCCTCTCAGGAGCTCAACAAGTCTCGTGGTGCGAATACTGTTGTTCCCTCTCCTGTCCTGGGTTCAGGTACCTTTCAGAGAGCACCTAGCACTCTCCTAGGTTTTTCTCCTGAGCAGCTGTTGGAGCCGTTGATGGCTTCAGGTACTCTGTGTTTCTTAGTTTAGAACACAAAGATAGCTAAACAGAGTAAGCCTGGTAAGACCTGCAAAGGTGAGCTAGGTGGCTTACCCCGGGATTCTCTAGACAGCCGTTAATACCCCTGATTTCAGTTGATTTGATCAGGGAGGAGGGAGGCGAGACTAAGGAAACCGTGGGGAAGAGTGCTCGGGGTGGGTTCTGCTTCTGCACGCTGCACTGTGGTTGCAGTCCTGATGCAGAGGAAGTTGGGCGAGAGCTCTGCTTCTTCCTCTTTGCATTGCAAAGTTTCTGTCAAAAATAACAAAGGCAAAAGGGCCTCCGGAGGGCGGTTGTGTTGCTGTTGTGGCTCCTGTGTGTTAGACGGAGTGACTGTCAAGCAGGCTAATCATATTGCATCTCTGTGAGAAACTGGTCCTGAACACGAGTGAGTCTGGAGCCTGAAACCGCCAAGCTGGCGCGGGCAGAAAATGTTGTGATCTGTATAACCTGGACGTAGGTGTTTAGATGGGGTCCAGTGAATGGCAAATGACCTGTGTTGGGCCCAGTGAATAGTAAATGGCTTGGGTGGAGTGACAGTTGTAGGTGGACTCTTCTCTGTATTTCTGACTCTGACGTGCTGTGCTGAACTTGTGTAATGTACAGCTGTTCTGTTTGATTCTCTCCTTCTCCCAAACTCTTCCCCTCTGCTCTTCCAGTCCTATTACCCAACAGGTTCCTTGGATCCGGTTTCGTTGACGTTGGAACTGCAGGTCCCTCCACAGGGAATGCCCAGCGATGACTGCTCTATCTATGCATCAGTTTAAGGTTACCCTGTGCTCCACCTGGTTTGTCTGACTCTTCCTTTCCTCCCATGTGTCTTGTGAGAACTGTGGGTCCTGTGCTGAAATTGACCCTTTTTTGTAACTCTAGTGGTTGGATGGAAAACTACTTTTTGCCTAACATAAACCAAACCCTGATCTAATTATTCATGCGCTCATTTCTGTAGCAGGAGTAGAGCTTGGTGAAAACCTTTTAAGAGGTGATTAGTTATTAGATAGGATGGGAAGCTGCTGGCCTGGGGCTGGAAGAGCAGGGTAAGAAGCTTGGAGACAGAGTAAGCAGAGCAGAGGAGGAATTGCCCCCAGTAAAAGGGGGCTGCTCGGAGTTGGTTTGGTCCAGCCAAACTAGTTTGAATATCAGCAGTGTATTTTACATTAAGCAATCCCTTCTGTCACAACTTCATCACCAGAGAAATGTCCTGAATCGTTGTTGAATTTACTTCTTGGTAAAAGAATGTAAAGCTGCTTTTTAAAAAACTGCTTCTTAACTGTGTGTGAAGAAATAAGCATTATGGCAAAGTAAGCAGCGGATGCAGTGGTTTATGTTCTTTGCCTGCAGTAAGCTTCAAAAAATCAAAGTTGTAGGACTAAAGTTTTTCAATTTACCACGGTAAAATCTTGCAGTGGGGAACGTTCTGTTTTGTGTGATGGACCCTTTCCAGAGGGAATGCATGCATATATGTATGTTGATTTCAATTGTTAGCTGCTGTAACAGTATTCTGCAGTTACCCTAGTGAGTGCCCTGCTCTTACCTCCTCCTTTTGTACTGCTCTGCTGTTGTAAAGCTGGGGCTGAAGGGAACACTTTCTAGTGCAATAAAGCAGCATTAGTCTAGTGTGTATAAATGCTCACAAAAATGAACTTTGTCCAGGGGACTTGTTTTCACTTCCATAGTGAGCTTCGTCTAAGGAATCTTAGCAATTCTTCAGCAGCATTAGGGAAGGCAGCTCTGCCTGCCTGGGAGCACAGCCCTATATTCAACTGCTGGGTGTAGGTAGGTGGTTGTTACAGCACCCATCTAAGCTGAAAAGCTAGGAAAAGAAATTAGCTTTTCAAATGGCAACTTATTCTGGAAGTAGTTTGCACTTGATATCAGGAATTATTGGATTTCCTTGAAGGAAGATATGGAGAGCTGTGAGTCATGTAGACAGATGCATGTCCCTACACCTGACAGAATGGATGACAAAGATAATCCATGGAGTAGAGGGCATCTTGGCACGCCGTCCACGTCTTAATATTGCTGTTCATGTGTGCCAGGTGAAGCACCTGCTCCCTATCTGTAATGGAGAGCCGTGGTGCCCCAACATGACTGAGAAAAGGATGAAAATTAAAGGTCCAAAATGCCTGGCAATTCCTACACCATAGATCTGCTTTAATAGAAATTTGTTCCTATAGTAACTGCCAGATAAATTATGTAAGGCATCCAGTGCATTCAGGAACTTCTGTGCCAGTATCCTTAGATACTGCTGCAGTTTCAAGGTAACTCACCTTTCAGATATAAGTAGGTTATCAGAACCAACTAGAGAATCAAGAATAACTCTGGTCTCCTTCAGGTTGATCGTGGGACACATGAAGTAATCACTATTCTGGAAATCTAGGACAGAAAAAGACTGAACTGAACTTTAAACAGAATCTGTTTTGGAACAAAGTTTCCTCTCTGGTTGCAAAGCTGGATTTACCTGTGCTAAATTCTGCCTTCGAGTGACTTGCTAAAATACTTGCCTCTATTTTTGAAAGTGCATGCCTTGTTGGCTAGGATATGTCCTATCATTACTAATGTCAAGTCGTTTTTGGTAACCAGAGTAGCTGAAGTACTTCATTGCTGGCCATAGTTATTTAAGAGGCAGAGGATGGCCCGGAAGGTGAGGCTCATTCCTGTGTTAGGAGCTACTTCAGGAGATCAGTTACTGCTACATAGTTCAATAAATCAGGCGATGTTGGAAGGAATGAATAATTTTAATGGCAATGAAATAATTTCAAAAGTTAATGCTCTCTCCATGCTGGATATGGACACAGGGATGGTGTTTTAGTGTTTGCCCACGCCTGTCTTTCTAAGTCAGGCTTATTTCCTGGCTACATATGTAGGAGCTTCTGAGGAGTATTCTGACATAATTTTTGCTTGCATGTGTGTTTGACCACATCTCCATCTGAGAGCCTCCCTTCCTGTACTGTCAGCCCGGAGCTGGTCCCAGGCTCCCTCCGTAGCACATGGCCTTTTTCCCCAAGGAAGCCTTGAAGGAATTATGTGCTCTAATGGTACTGTGCGGTGCAGCTGTTTTGTTTGAGCGCTTCGCTGCGATGCTGCAGGCCTCTAACAGGCAGGCCTGCCGCAGCGTCCGGGGTTCAGATCGAGTTAGCATTGATCCTCCCTTCTTCATGGCTTGAGGCTGTGCGTGACGGGCTGGCCCTTTGGTGCACGGTTAGAGGTGAGGGACGAAGTGCTGCGGACGACCGCTCAGGGCCCTTGGAGACTAAAGCTCCATCAGTTGGTGCCTCCGTTACAGCTCGCGCAGACCTGCTCTGTCAGGTTTTGTGCCTTTGCCCTAAATGCTCTTAGCCCTGACAGATGCTCGTGGCGCTCGCTGACAAAGCAAAGCGTGCTCGGCATTGCTTGACTTGGGTTGATAACGTAAAGACATCACCAAATCAGAATATTGAGAGTTTCACTGTGCTGCTAACTCGCTAGCAAATCCGACCGTGCTCTCCCCAAGTAATCTGAACAGAGCGTCTGCAGTGAAGAGCAGAGGAAGCTGTTGTGTAACATGCTTTTTGTCATAGCTTTTCTATGAATGGAATGATTTTCAGTCAATCATTAAGCAATCCCTTTCCAGAATAAGGAAGCAGCAAGTCAGAGGAAGCCTTTGGATTCTTGGCTATTTCCTCACTTGGCTCTGGGGACAAAAAGGACTCGATGAGACATTTCCAAGTAGCGGTGCTGGCCTGCCTGGAGGGACAGGAACGTCGTCTCGCCGGGCTCGTGCTGCAGCGCAGAGTTTCCCGCGTGCCCTCGCCGCGGGAGCGCAGGGGCCGTGCGGAGCCCGGCTGGATGCGCAGCGGTGCCCGCAGTGCCCGCCGTGCTCCGTGTGCAGCCGGGCGGCGAGCCGGCAGGCCCGGCAACCGCCTGCCCCCGGGTTATTCCACTAGCGCTGAATGGCCGAGCCTGCGCCTTCCTGCCTATGAAAGCAGCTCTTTTTCCCCATCCCCTCCCCTCTCAAAAGAGCAGCGGCTCTGCAGCCAATTTCTGTTTTATTTTTAAATGCCTTCTGCGAGGTTATTATAGAAGAAACTACCTTGAGCCAAAAGGCAATGTCTGAATAAAGAGTGAGGAGTTTCCTTGATTAAATCACTTGAAGTGTTAATCTTTCTGCTAGTGACCACAACGTGGTGTGCACGTACTGGCCAGGCTGTGCTTGGGGTTTAAATGGCTTTGGGAGCCCTTTTCAGTGGGGACAGATAATTTGGGCAGTTCTTGCAGGCGTTAATGATTCAGACTTGCTGCTGACTTAGGCTGGCGTGACCAGCTTGGTATGCGAGGTTTATTTTGACGTAGTGGGTGTTAAACCAGGATGTGAAAGCTGGGGAGATGCCTCTCTTGCTGGTACCTTCCTAGCCAGCCCAGGGCAGGTATTCAGCACGACTTCCTTAGGTGGCGGAGCTGGCTGCGCAGATGCCTTTTTATTGGAGGCCTTGCTTCAGCAGGGCACAAAGGTGCTCTGATCCAGCCTTCGAAGGGTGCCAGAGTGGAGGGTCTAGCAGGGCTCCCAGATCTCTGGGTTTATATCCTGTCTTCATTGAGGACTGCTTTAATCTCTTGTTCACCCCTCAACAGCAGGCATCCTCTGGAAGAGATGCATGTGCGCGAGGCAGTGTGGAAGGGCATGAGAGATGATTAATGGGAGTTGAATGAGCTGTGCCTGGTTCTAGTAAGTGCCAAATAACTTGCTTCCCATGGATGTTAAAATTAGCTTTCTATGACCCGAAGTACTGACTACTGAAAAACACTGAATAAATACTGAAGTAATACTGAACGAAAGTGACTGTGGCATCAGGATTGCCTGCCTCGTGCTGGTTGTGGCTGCAGCAAACTTGCATATGGGAAGTGAGTTTTCGTTTAGATCTGAGGTTTTAAAACCATCTGGTGGCTGTGACGGTGCCAACCTAAAGGGAACTATTTTTTGTAATGTTGGTGAGAATATTGATGTAAGGACCCCTTTCTTCCACGTTGCTGTGGAGGCTGAGCAAGCCTTTGCTAGCGTGTGAAGTGTTTGCAGGCCTTGTAGTGAAACCCTGTGCGAGAAGGGCCGAGGGTTGCGAGGGTGGCTGAACCCCGCGGGCGTCCCGGGCGCCCCGGCGCCGCCGTGCCCTCCTGCCGGCAGTCGTGGGTCGTGGTGGGCGCGCGCGGAGGCTGCCGGCGGCGGGGTGCTCCCCGGCGGGGTGCTGGGAGCGCCTCGTGGTGCTCCGCAGAGCCGCGGCTGACGCTTCTCGTCCTGAAAATCTGCCTTTGGCGCTCTGGTAAAGCAAAAACCACACGAATAACATTGTCGTCTGCAAGTGCCTGGTCCCTTAACTCCTGTACAGCCCTAACCTCAGCTCAGCTGGTTAGAAGCTAACGCTGAACTCATTTCCTGTAAATGCTCCATTACCTGGGGCTTTTGGCAGGTCATTTGCCTTGAAAATAGCACGTGAATCAGTGTGTGGAGAAACTACTGCCCCGTTTTCTGTGCTCGCGCTTCCCTGGGGCACTTCCTCCTGCAGTTATGGGGCAAGTTCCTTAATCGAGGCCTCCGAAGAGGGAAGTCCACGGCTTGTTTATGTTTGCATCAAAAGTTGTCCCCAGCTGCCCACAAAACGGAGTATTTCAAAGGGTGTGAAATAGTACGTATGGTCTGGGGCAGTGCTCAGGAGCCTGGGTGTAGTCCAGGGCTGCAGGAGAGTGCCCGTTTGTGCTGGTGCCTTTTCCCGTTGCATCTCACCTGGCTGAACCTGCTGCTCTCGGTGGCAGCCTCCTCCCAAGCTCGGGGTGGCCCTTCTAGCAAAAAGTACCAGGTCTGCCCTGTTCCGCACAGCCCACGGGGCCAGATGATGGTCCCGGTCAGGAGGAAGCTGCGGTGCCTGCTCCAGCTGGACCTTGCATAGCTGTGGACGGGCTGCTGCTTGTTCTGAGCGTCGCTGCCTCCTCACGCTGCTCTGGCCTCCGTGGTCAGTCTTGCGATGCCAACCCTGCCCTGCTCTCTAGGCAAATAGAGCAGCTGCACTACAGAGCTATCTTGGTGTCCTTTTACTCTCAAGGGTTGTAGCTGTGTTTTGCTCTTTGAGGATTTATCACGGTCCTGGCAGGAAACAGGACTACCTAGGCTGAAGAAAGTAGCTGTTTCTAACCCCAAGAACGGGGTGCTCCTGCCTTGCACGCACGTTGTGGAGCAGTTTGCTTAGGGGTTTTCTGCAGTGTGTTGGTCTCTCCAAGGACCCTGTTTGTGGTTGTAGAATCACAACTGAACTGGCAAGCAGACTATTGAAATTCTGGGCTCCGTACCTTCCTCTTGGCCCTGCAGGCAGTGAAATCAACCTCCTGCTTCTGATGTTGCCTCTAGCCTGCTCTCTGGTCTGAAGGACCCCCAAACCCCGCGTGGAGTAAGCATTAGTGAAGAGCACTGTGCTTGGCTGCAGATCTGCTCTTATCACTAAGCCAGGTGCTGACTGCTAGAAGAATTTTTAAAAACGCACATGTTTTAAAAACCTATATTAGTGTAACGAAAGACCCTTCAGGATGGGGGTCTTCCAGAGCTTGCATCCACAGATCACAGCGTGGTCAGCTGTTACTTTGATAGCCAGCCCTGTTGGTTTCAGATCCTGCCTCAGGAGTGAAGGAGTGCTAAGGCCAGGCGAGCAGGAGGCTGTGCTGCTGATGAGTCACTCTGCTATCTGGAGTAGCAAGGTAGGAGGCTGCCGTGGCCCTAACCAGCACACATGACAAGCTAGCGAGCTGATTACTACAGCCCTGATGTAGCATCTAGCTGACTAGTAATCCTTTTAGTCCTACGAAGGCTAAATATAGCTTAGAGTTTAAATCTAACCTTGAATCTCATGCTTAATCCCACCAGCAGTCTTTTTAGTCAGAGCCTTCGGGAACTGCTGAGAAGGAGGCAGGATCTATCTGGGAGAGGATGCCTCAGAGTAAACCCACGGGAGGGTCGGAGTTCCCCGCTCCGTCCTGGCTGTGCTACAGGCATTAACACTTTGAACAAACCGCTTGCTTGCATCCCCACAGTGTGACTGGGCTACTTGGGCGCTGCTCACGTGTAGTCCTGAGCCTTGACTCACTCCTTTCGAGGGCCTGCTGGGTGTAATACAGGAACTGCGGCACAGGCAAAATATGCTGCAATTAAGCTCTTCCGTGAGAGCTGTTCATAAGCTGGCAGGTGACTCTGAGCAGCCTCCTTAAGGTAGTAGCTTTAAGGGCCACATCTTTCAGGGAAGAAACAGAAAGCAATGGCAGGACAAGTCAGAAAACTTAAGGCTTTTTCAGCCATGGATAGTGTTTTTGCTTTAGTTGCAATAGATACTTCTGGCAGCAAGTTAGAGGCTGCATGGGTTCCCTTTGGAAGGGAACAGGCTGCATGTGCTGGGGCGTGTAGGGACTTCGGGAGCTGTTGCTGACCCTGAATGTCAGTCACTTTAAAGCGACTGGAGGAAAATAAACCCTTCTGATTAGTAACTCGCCCAGACTTGCTGTGACCATCACCTGCTGCCTTGTTAGCATGGAAACTCCTCAGGATGCTCTGGGCTTTCCTGGTAAACAAGAGTTAACTGTCTAAAAAGCATCCAGCTTGTCTAGGAGATTCAGATGCAGCGCTGCTTTTTTAGGGCTTGGCAATCACATATTCCCCCTCCTCCCCTTCCCACTGCAATCTCGTTTGCTTCGAGCCTTGCTATTTTAACTATAGCAAGATAAGAGAGAATAACAGCTCTGTGCCTTCCTCTGCAGTAATGCCCATAGTCCCTATAAAAAGGCTCCTACAGTTATTCTACTTCAAGTTATGTTGTTGAAAACAGTAGTGCCAAGAAGACAAGGACGCTTGACTTCAACCAGTACCCCAAATCTGTGCCCCCCGCCTCGTGGGCAGATGGAGGGAGATGGAGCACCTTTAGCTCTCTAATGAAGAGCTGTCATATCTGCTTTAATTAAAGCAAGCTGTTTGGAGCTGGAGTCTGTCAGTTCTCTTGTTCAGGGTATGGGTTAGCTTTGACTAATACGGTGTTTGGCCAGTTATGGGTTCAGCCTAGGTAAACACGAGCAGCAAAATCCAAACTATGATGGAAGCCGGCTATGTTAACTATGCAGTTGGCTGGGAGCTCTGGCGGAGGATGTGTTTTTGAAGCATGCTTGTTTTGCACTGCAGATGATACATCCAAAGCTGCCGTTCCTTCAGCGCTAGAGGGTTTTGGTGGCTGGAGCTTGTGATGGCCTGGCCGGGGTGGGCCGAGGGCAGTGGGAGGGCAGCGGGTGCCCGTGGAGCCCTGCCATCCACCAGTCATGCATTTCTGACCTGTCTGCAGTGAGTGAAAACCAAAGCTTGCTAAATCTTTCCCTTGTTTCTTTTCTCCTGGCATGATCTCCCTTATTCCATACCTTGGAGCTCTCCTACCTGTTTGAAAGACGCATGCAACCCGTGGGTTTGAGTAGAGCTGTAGAAACTGAAGAGTGAACTGCCTCAGCCTTTATCAGGATCACAGCCTGGAGTTCTGTTCCCTGACTGGTTTTTGGTGGTTAGAGTACTGGGTTTTAAGGATTGGTGCTGCTTTCCTTACTTAGCTTACTGCCCTGCCTGCCTGAGGTTAAAAGAGAAGACTTCATGATGTTGTCTTCCTGTCAAATGCTTAGTATTTTATTCGGCTTGTCCTTGAGCAGTAGGGAAGCTGAATCTTGGTTGGCACTATTGCAGTGGAAAGATTAAACACATCCTTTTTTAAAGCAGAAAAAAGACTTGCATAGACATGAGTGTTATGTCACACTCAGCAAGAGGAGATTGGGATTTTGCAGTCTTGGGTGTTCTGAATGGTTATTTTTCTCCCTTTTCCCCTTGGAATTGTCTATGTAGAACTCAAAATGGAAGAGTGAGGGAATAAAAATATCTATAAAAACCACCTTGCTGATGTCCAATTCCAGGTTCTAATCTGAGTAAAAATATAAAGTCTTCAGTTCCAGTTCACTTGGTACAGTTTCTCAGTTGTTCAAGGTAACTACAGGTTGACCTGCTGGTATGAAACGTCTGTCTCTTGCAGGGCCACGATGGGCGTCCTGGAATATCGGTGTATTCATCTGCATTCGTTGTGCTGGGATCCACAGGAATCTAGGAGTTCATATATCCAGGGTAAAATCAGTCAATCTTGACCAGTGGACACAAGAGCAGATACAGGTAATGCAGGTGGAAATGAGAAGTATTCTTGTTTTGGTAGAGCAAGGTTGGGAGGAAAAGCTGTAATTACCAATTTCACAACCATCGGTGGGTAAAGAAACTTCTGGCAGGTTTCTGTAAGTGCCAAAGACTGTTGGAGAAGATCCTCCTTTAAGAAGCCTCTGTCTGTTCAGAGGTCTAAATCTATCCATTAATTTAAGGGGTAGCCTTTCACCAGAAGCCAGAGTAATTCTGTTCTTCTACAGGGCAGGCTTTAGAACACATGCCTCCTAGTTAACACAGACTCTTGGTTGGTAGCCTTGCCTGCCAGTGTGTGTAAAAGCTTTAATGCCTGTGAAACAAATGACTTAAGAATTCTTCTGAATTGCAGTGCATGCAGGAGATGGGAAATGGAAAAGCAAATCGTCTTTATGAAGCCTACCTGCCAGAGAACTTCAGGCGGCCTCAGACGGATCAGCATCCTTTCTTCTTTTGCTCCTGGGGAACATGAAAGCTTTTCATCTTGTTGCCTAGTAGCTGCCCTCCTTGAACGGGAGGCTGATCTGCATGTGCATGAGCTGTGAAAATAGGTTCCTAGCTGGGCACCCTCTGAGCACTGCTTCAGACTGCCTCCCTCCCTGAACTGAGTGGAAGAGCTGAGGCAATTGCGTCCAGCCTGTAAGGGTGGAGCAGTGGAGCTTGGTCCTTACAGCCTGACAGTTCATCTCATGCACTAGCTTGTTGTAACTATCAACTTTTAGGCAAGCAGAGCTGACTTTAAGTGCTGAGTATTTGAAATTCACGGTGATGATGGCTAGAAGGGTTCAGCATTTCTGAAGAACAAAGCTGTAATTTCTTCCCTTAGGTACCAAAGGGTTTCTAGATGCCCAGTGCAGCAGGATTATAGTGATAGGGACAAGCACAGGAGCACCTCGTCCTTGCAGTGTCTCATTGAGCTGGGCTTGCACGCATGGCTACAATTGCTCTGACCACTGCCTCTTACTGTGTGTGACTGTGCCACTGAAATAGGCTCTTAAGCAAAGATTAAAGTAAATTACATCAAGGGAAAGAGCTCAGTACAAATTAAGCACTGATTTCTGCTATAACTCTTCTTTATAGCACAGTCATCCTTGGAATAAAGGGTGCAAGCATTGTGTCCTAAAGAAACTAACACTGAGTAGCTACAGTGGTTGGATCAAACGCACTGTAACTTCAAGAAAGTCAGTGCTGGGAGAGCCCATTCGGCTGCCGTTAGTTTAGCTAAAGCCCATGCCTTGTGGATATGTAAGTCACCCATTCCTGAATCATTTGTCTTAACAAGCTTCTTGCAGAGCTGTGGAGGGCTTCATTCGAGATAAATATGAAAAGAAGAAATACATGGACCGAAGTATTGACATCAACGTATTTCGGGTTAGTTTCTAGTAACTTCTGCAAAAGCTTAAATACGTGTTAAATTGTAAGCTTGTCTAACAAGTACACTGTCATTGTGTGAATAGTTTTAAGGGTTTCTTAGCTTAGTGACTAGTTTCCAAGGCTGAGGAGACTCTGTTTTGAAAATAGAATAATCAAGCTGGAAGGGAATTGGGAGGTCGTCTTGTCTGACTCCCTGCTCAGAACAACGCTGATTTCAAATACTGGTGTTAAGCTGTAACTGTGCTGCGGGACAAGGAGTCTGAAACATCAGCAAGTGATTTTGAGGCTTTTTGGTTAGGAACAGCAGCATGTAAAGCTCTGTATGAAACTTCTTAGAGCTTTGACCTTCGTCTTTCTATTTTGCAGAAAGAAAAGGATGATAAATGGAAAAGGAGTAATGAGCAAATATCAGAAAGAAAACTGGAACCTATAATCTTTGAGAAGGTGAAAATGGTAAGATTGAAAGGCATGATCACAACCCGCTTTTAGGGACTTGTTTGGATCAGAACGGAGATAATTGGCTTAATAAGGAAGCATGGTGATTTTCTTTCGAACCCAAAATTTGAAATAAGAGCTTTTTTTATTTTTTTTTTTTTTTTCTCTAGCCTCAAAAGAAAGAAGAAACGCAGCTGTCTAGAAAAAGTTCTCCTAAATCTACTGAACCAGTAATGGATTTGCTAGGACTTGGTAAGAGCCTTTCCAGCCTTGTGGTACCCGTTTCAATGGCTTTATATGCGGTCTTTGATCTGTGGATTCTGTGGGCTTTCTGTGCTTAGTCTCTGTGACAAATGAATGACACCTAACAGGAATGCTGGTGTTCTAACTGCTCCAGTGCAACCCCAGTTCAGTTCTGTGATCAGAAACATCAGTGTTACTTCGTTAGCGCGGTGATTGTGGCACGTGAGCAAGTCAATCAGCAAAGAGGTTGTCCTTCAGTCCGAGGGCACTTGGGTGAATCACTCGCTGTGGCTTTGTCTCTCCTAGATGCTCCTGTGGCAACCACTGTTCCAAATGGCAGGCCGAGCAGTTTAGAGAAGGATCTTGATCTCTTTGCGTCAGTGGGATCAAGCTCGGACTCCAGGAAGGTAAGCAGGCTGTGTCAGTGCTTGCCAAAGCTCAGCCTGGTGGCTGGACAAGAGGAGAAGTAGCTCCGCGTGCCCTCCCCGAGTGCTGAATGCCTCTGCTGCTCTTGTGCTGTCTGCCTCAGGTCGCTGGTTCTATGCCTACGTCTGGAAGTGCTGGTTCTGTTCCTGAAAACTTGAATCTCTTTCCTGAGCCAGGAGGCAAAGGGGAGGAAGCAGGGAAGAAGCAGCTCTCTAAAGACTCTATCCTCTCCTTGTATGGCTCTCAAACACCTCAGCTGCCTGCGCAAGGTAACGGATCTCAGAGGAGCACGTGAAGGACAGCACCGTAGTTCTGCCCGCTTATTCAGAGGGGGTGGCTGTGCTGAGAGCACCAAGTTGACATCCTGCAGGTGAAGGTGCAGGATTGTAGGTGGTCCTTCCTGGAGACTAGCTGCAAGCATCAGGAGCAGCTCTAGTCGGGGTGTCAGGGCCACGTGAGCACTGTGGCAGCCTCTGGATTTAAGGGCAGCATTTCAGCCCCTGACGGTGAGTTCAGCAGTTCTTCCTTCTGCTGTTTCTCTGTTTTTAGGAGCGATGTTCATGGCTCCAGCGCAGATGGCGTATCCCGCAGCAGCCTACCCTGGCTTTCCAGGAGTGGCCCCTTCCAGCAGCATGATGGGTGGCATGATGGCACCGTCGGTGGGAATGGTGGCCCAGCCTGGCGCTGCGGGGATGGTGGCTCCCATGGCCATACCAGCTGGCTACGTGGGGAACATGCAAGCGGCTGTCATTGGGGTGCCCAACGGGATGATGGCAGCGCAGCAGACCGGCTATGTAGCTGGCATGGCAGCGGTTCCACAGCCCGTGTACGGGGTGCAGCCGGCACAGCAGCTTCAGTGGAACATTGCCCAGGTGAGGGGGAGTCTTCTGCTGGGCCAAAGGTGGAAGGAGGGTAGGGCAGGCACGCGTGGTCAAATCTAGCCTGTTGCCTTTATGAGCACTCTCCTGTGGCTCTGAGGCCCACTGGTTTTGCACATTCTCAATGTGCTCGGCTTGTTTTTGGTCTCCACCAAGTCTCAGCCCAAGTGGAACGCTCCCTTGGTTTGACCTAAACCAGAGCAGGCCTTGACTTCCAGGTGATGGCCCTAGTGCAACCAGGGACCCATTGAAACATGAAAGCTTGATTCTCCCTTAATGTGTTGGAGAAATTGGGCCAGTTGGCTGGGGGTGGCAAACCTGCAGCCAGGAAGCAACTGTGGTGTCCTCTGCAAGAGCCACATTCCACCTGAACTGGACTGACTTGGCTTGGATGTTCCTGCCCTGGGCTGGTCTCATGCTAGAGCCGACCCTGTTCAAGTGTTATCTAAGCTGACTGCTCTGGGCTGGCAGTCTCCCTGACTAGCCTGACTTGTCTTCTCTCCCCTTCTCAGATGACCCAGCAGATGGCTGGGATGAACTTCTATGGAGCTAATGGCGTGATGGGATATGGACAGTCAATGGGCGGAGGAAGTGCCCAGGGAAGCAATCAGTCCCTCAGCACTCAGATGTGGAAATAATCCCTTGCGTTGTGACCATGTTTTGCCTTCTGTTCTGTTCTTCAAAACTGCTCCATGAGACATTCAGGGTTTTTCTTTCAGGCCGGCTGCCCAGCCTGAACCTCTTTCCATAACTGAGACCCATCTCTGCCTTTTTTACTGTCAGACACGGTGAAACCTCAGCGACCAGAACATGAGCTCCCCTGTATTTAGCACAGTCAATGCACACTCCTGGGGTGGACCCCCTCTTTGCACAAACCTCCACTAATGCTTCTGGGTAGCACTTAACGTCCTGCGGGGTGTCTTAGTGGGGGTGTGACCCAAGGATTTGGGAAATGGGGACTTCATCCTGCCTGTAGCTGCAGGCCTTCTAGGAACCACTTTCACTCTAGTATTAGGAGGGGGTTTGGTTAGAGGGGTGGAGATGTTGTTTGGCGCTGAGGAAGCGGGTTCTGAGCCGAGCCCGGGGCCCAGCGAGCCCTGCTACCTCTTCCTGTCGGTGGAGCTCTGCGGAGCTAGGTCGGGCTGTGCTGGGCTCGCAACCCTCACTGGAACCAAAGCCCTTGGGAGGACCCTCTCCTTCCCCCCGTGAGCAAGCAGGATTCTCGCCCAGTGTGGGGGCCGGTGGCGTGCGACGGGAGCCTTGCACTTCGGAGTGGCTTTTCTGTCTAATCTGTGGTATTGATGTATTTAAAAGCTTTTAACAAACTAACCAAGAGGTAACTTATCAAGGGCTGAGAGCCCACCGCAAGTTTTCTTACACTTTTAAAATGACTATGACATCCTAATTTATACTTTTTCATATTTTTTTGTTCTTGTGTAATGCTGGTACCTATTCCCAGTTAGCTTTTGACTTTTTAATTTAGGCATTAAAAAGTGGGTTGATCAGATTTCCTTTCTCATCTTCAGTAGAACATCTGCTTAAACTCGTCAGCGTGAATGAGAAGTCAGCCTTCCTCAGTCCACTTTATCCTGTCTATATGTAAATTCCCCAATAAAATATTGCGGTGCAAACTCAGCTGACGTGTCTTGGGTTTGAACAGTCCAAGGGCTTGTGTTGAAGGTCCTGCCCTCGCTGGGCTGAGCTGCTCGCCTCGGATCAGGGAATCGAGCCCTTGGCTTCCCACCTTCCCCAACAGACTCATTGGAGGGGGATCCTTTCCTCTCCAGGGTGGACCAGGAGAGGTCCTTTGGCCTTTGAGAAGCTCAACTCAAGCACAGAGAAGTTTTCAAGCTGGCTTTAATCGTCTTCACTGCTGTCCCAGTACTGTACATGCAGGTACAAGCCAATGGAAATGTGAATAGTTTTTCCCTCCTAGGGCAAACTGGCTAAGTATTTTACAAAATAGCGTGCACCCTCACAGCCATCAGTCCTGCTGCATATAAACCACAAAAATACAAGAGTTTTACATTAAGAAAGACCACACACACACACACATATAAAACATTACAGAAGACAGGTATAAAATTGCCATTTGCTTCTTTAAATCTACTACCATTCTCAAGTATCCATCACAAGCCCATCCCCTTATCTTGAACTGTGGAACTGGGGTTTCAGGAACTTCTGTGTTCACCCCTCTGTGGCATTTATTTAAGGTGGAGTTGCGTTTATGAATCTGTCATCAAGGCAAAGTTTATTATGAAATATAAAGCACGTGGCCTCGGGAAGGGGGTCGGAGGGCTGTGTTAGTTTTAGCTCTGCTTTCAGGAGTGCTCAGGGGAGACGTGTGGGCTCTGCAGGCTCCAGCTGCCCCGAGTAACGGACGTGTGCACAAAGACATCACGTTGGTGCTTGCACCTTACCCGGGAGACGCTCGCTGCTCTGTTGGGGGGAGGCCTAAGGCCGAGTTTGCAGCAGGGGTTGGAGGGGTTTCTTTTCCAGTGCTACCTTTGTTGATGTGCAATTGCACGGGTTTCGCGTGCTGCCCCCCGGAGAGGTGCAGGTCTGGCCTGCCCATCTGAAGCAAATGCCCGCAGGAGAAGGGCCCTGGGCGGCGGTGGTGGGCTTGCCGCAGGGCTCGTCCCGCTGCCTGGCGCCTTCGCTAGCCGCAGACCTCCTCTGCGTAATGTTCTTTGCCGCTGCTCGCTAAAACCCCTTCTCCTTTTGGGGAGCTCACGTAGCTCGAAGGGCATTAGCTGTGTTTGAGATATAGGTAAGACCCCTCACGTGCATCTCGTACTTTAGAGGAACTGTTCTGCTTAGGTGATTCTTAAAACAAGAAAATCCTCGTGTGCTTACGGCTTGTAATTGTTTTTAGTCCTCTTTTCTGTTGGTGATCAATTTGAGACAGGCTTTAATTCGGATTTGGAGCTGCTCCTCCGCTGAACCGTGTTCCCAAGTTAACTGTGTGTGCACAATTACTTTTATAGTCAAGGTATAAACTTTTGAGATTAATGACAGATTCTTGGGTGCTGGACAATATCTTAAATGCTCCAGATGCTTGTTCGTACTTAAATTTTGAGGTGGGGAGTAGGACAACATGATGGGGAAGATTATTCAACTGCATGAAAAGCCCTTGTAAGAAATGAAGGCCACCAACGTCAAAGTGCCGCCGCTCGGGGCAGGCGCGGCCGGAGGCTCCCGCCGCGTCCCCCCTCCTCCCGGTGCATCCGGACCCCGCGCGCTCCTGGGCTGCGCACGTGGGGCAGACCCCGATCCCTGGAGGGAGGCAGCGCTGCGCCCTTCCTCCCGCTGCAGCCCCACGCTCTTCCTCCGCTCCCCACGCGCTCTTCCTCCGCTCCCCATGCGCTCTTCCTCCCGCTGCAGCCCCGCGCTCTTCCTCCGCTCCCCATGCGCTCTTCCTCCCGCTGCAGCGCCGCGTCTGCACCAAAGGCTGCAGCGGCAGCCGCGGTCCCCAAACGCTCCCCACCCCGGGGGCTCTCCTCGGGCCGAGGCTCCCACCCCAGGGCTGGGATGGGGAGGATCGTTGGGGCAGCAGGACATGAGAAACCCGTGTCCAGCCCCGGGGGCCTGGGGAGGGTTGTTCCCTGCCTGCTTTTTAAAGGGGGATGCTGGCGGCGCCGCCGAGGTCCCCCCTCCAGGGAAGCTCTCTGCTCCCCGCTCCTCTTTGCCCTGCCCGCCTGGCCGGGAGCTCGTGCGGGTGATGAAGCAGGGGCTGGACGAGGGGCCGGCGTGGGAGCGGGTGGGAAGCGCACCCCGCGGCCCTGCTCTTCATTGCACAGGTAGGCAAAAAGAAAAGAGCCTGAACGGGGCAGAGCACGCTGAGCTCCGGCTCCTCAACACACACGACCCGGTGACGGGCACCGGGGTCTCGGCAGCTCCCGGGGCGGCCGCCAAACTGCGCTCCGTTCTCCCGGAGTCCCAGGCCTTGCTGGCTCTGTCCTGGTGTCTCTGCCCTAGGCAAGTGATCGAGGGTTAAAACAGGGTGGCAGTTACTCAAGCAGCAAGACAAGGAGCTAGGCCCTTCACTGCACGTTTTTCCAAAACCTGAAACTTCCCAAGATCTGGGCTAGCTCACGTAACACAACCGACTAGATGCAGCGTTATTGTCACCTCCGGTCACTTGCTCTCCTCTGCGTCATTTGTGTTGCACGGGGCACGTCTTTACCCCACCAGCTCCCAGGCGTGCTTTATTGCAGATGGGGGGGGTTCATTTTTGTCTCTAGGGAGTCTCTCGTGCAGCCTTTAGCACAGGAACCAAACCCTCGCGCCTGTCGAGCCCTTCGAGGGTTGAGGGCGTTTTCTGGGCTTTGTGCACAAGAGAACAAAACTGCCAGCTCAGCAGCTCTGCCAGAGCCACCCCGAGCAGGCCCTTGGTGTCTTACGGGATGCAAACCTTGCTTTTGCTTAAAGCTGACAGTAATTTTGCAAATCTGCCTCTAGAGACCCAAAAAGCTACAGGAAAGCAGAGCAATTTCTTAATGCCTTTTTCCATCTGTGATGCAAAGCACATTTGGACTTAGAATTCAACAGTGGCCGAGCACTGTTCCTTGACCTTTAAAACGCAGCTATTTTCCAAATCAGCAACCAAACGCACCCCCTCAGGGAGGCTTGCAGATGTGCACGGCCCGAGCGCTTCGTCTCTGTGCAAAGAAGGGTCTGAGTGAGCCGGAGGGAGCGGGGGAGCCGCCTACGCCCCAGGAAAGTCCCCGGTGTTTGTCGAGGGCCCCGCGCAGGTCGGGACGGAGCCCCTCGACCTGCGCTGCCGCTGGGCCTTCCAGAGCCTGCTTCAACAAGCCAAGGTAGACGAACGTGCCCCGTGCCCCTCTGGCTGGTGCGTACCAACACGTACGAACACACGCTCGACTCCTCAAGCCTGCTGGCTGCGGAGGGCGGCTCTCTAAGACACTGAACAGAAGCAGTTGATCTGCTCTGGCTCCTTTAGGTGTTTACGTGCAGGCCAAGGAATCTGGCGTCAAGTGCCGGGCCTGGAATTTCTTCCAGAGAAAAGAGTTAGGAGTGGAGAAGGTGGCCGTGGAGGGACTGGTCCAGGGCATTTTCCTACACACGGTCACGGGTTCAGTAATCTCGCTTGTGGCTACTAAATTTTCCAGAAATCACGGAAGCGACTCAAGGCATCTCGCCCGGCGGTGCCGGCGCGGGAACAGGGGTTAATTTCCAGTTACACCCAGCAGCCTTGGCGAGCGTCAGGAGCACAAACCCAGCGACAGCTCAGGGCTGCCTGGAAGCCCCCCAGCGTTTTCTGCACGCGCTTGTGTGCCCGGGGCTGCCCCTTTGCTCGGAGTTTAAGGGATTCTAAGATCCTGTTTCAGGGCTGTTCTGACCAATCCCTCCTGGCTCGCTTCTGGTGCCTCGAGTCTGGCACTGCCCCAAGCTGCTCCGGCGCCAGCGGTGCCCTCTGCTCCACAAGCTCTTTTCTGTCCCAGGCAGGTGCTTCCTATCACTTGCTGCCCACTCCCTGTTGGCCCTTGCTACTGGATGTAGAATGGACCGCAAAGCTGACGCCGTGTGAACTAGTAACTCTTCCTAGGGAGAATATCCGGAAAGCGGAATGGGTCTGAATTTGCTTTCCTGATAGACGGGATTCAAGGAGCAGGAAGGAGAGGGAACAACCTAATGTGAAATGCCTAGTTAGAGCAGCCACTTACGTGAGTCACATCCTCGGCAAGGTGCCCTCGGCAGCGGGACCTTCCCCAGAAGCAGACCTGGGGGCAGAAGCCGTGGGGCTCTGGCGTGCCGTCCTGGAAAGCGGCCGGCGGTCTCGGCTCCTTCTCCTCTGCTCTCCGAGGCGGGGAACGGCTGATGGGGTCTCCTGCAGTTGAAGTCGCTCTGTAAACGTGACCCCCTCGGGGCTTGGCCCATTTCTTCTTGTTTTCCACCCGGAAGTGTGGGATGGGTCCTGGCCGTGGGCGCTGGCTCCCTGCGCCTGGTGTGTTGAGAGTGAAGTTAAAGTCTGAGTTTGTCCATGACCACGGGACAGTCCTCAGCAGCAGCCAACGGGCCACCTCGGGAAGCAGGAAGAACCGTTCCCGGGAAGCCTCGTGCGAACACCCGGAGAACCGGCGTGCCGGTTTGTTCGGGCCCTGGTTGTGCTGTTGTCTCCTAATGCATCATCACTGTCGTGGTGCTAGAAAATAAACAGAAAAGTCCAGACACGGGGGCGTTCTGCCCCCTGCGGCATCCCGACGGGCAGGGCCGGTGCTCCGGCCCGGCGCTGCCCCCTCCGGCTCGCGGGAGCCGAGCGCTCCGGGCCACGGGGGACACGGGCCGGGCGGCTCCGCCGGGCGCTCCCAGCCCTGCGCGGGTCTCGCGCTGCCGCTGGCGCCAGGAGGCCGGAGCAGCCACGGGGTTCCCTGGAGAGGGGCCGAGCGGGCAGCGCGTCGGACACTTGGGTGCCCACGGAGCTCCCGCGCGCCGCCCGTGCTGCTCTCCCGTCCTCCCGGGACACGGTGCTTGCTCCGCTGCCCGCGGAGAGGCGGATTGCTCTTCTTTCCGCTCGATTTGAGTGGCTCGAGCAGAAGCGAACGACGTCGCTTGGAGGGAGCAAAACCCCCACGGTGCCTCCCCCGCAGAGCGAAAACTCCCGCCCACCGGGACGGCAGGTCTGGACCTCGCGGCCCTCGTGGACCTCGCGCAGCCGCGTCGTGCCCGGGAGGAGCTCTGCTGGCTTGCTTGGCCCCGGACGGGTCGATGGGCCCGGGGTCCTGCAAGTCCAGCGGCAGTTCAGGACTCGGCGTCCGCTGCTCGAGCGAGGAGGGGCCGGCGCTGGCGGGATGGCCCCGGTGCTGGACGGGATGGCCCCGGCGCTCGGAGCAGGACTGCCCCGGTGCTGGACGGGATGGCCGCAATGCTGGACGGGATGGCCCCGGCGCTCGGAGCGGGGCCTCGCCGCCGGCTCGGCAGCGCTGCGCTCCCGCGGGGCCGGCAGTGGTTCTGGTTCGGGGGTCCCAAGCGCGCGAGGGCGGCGGGGGCTCCTCGCGGGCCGCGGAGGTGGCGCCGGGCGGAAGGGCCGCGGAGCAGCAGCGCTGCCCGAGCAGCCGCGCGCGGACGCAGGGGCGGCCCCGCGCCGGGGTCCTTCGGCCTTGGCCCCGTGTGGCAGCAGGTTCTGGCTGGTTGGTCGCTCCGGTGTCACCAGGGGAGCCGCGGGTTGGGTTTTGTGCTCTGCGCAACGGGAAATGCTCCTCTTTGCCGATAACCATCTCGTTAACCATCCCGGCTGTGCTGTTGGTTGATGTGTATTAAAGAGTGAAGGTCAGAGCCATCTGGTAGGCAGCGATTCCCCATTAACCTTCCGTCCGCTTCCAGGCTCGCGCCTGCTCATCTTGCGGTGTGATCTGTTCTCTCCTCCGGAAACCGATCCTTCGGGACAGTCATTGCGGTAACTGTATTTTGTGAAGAAACCAGAGTTTCTAGTGGTGTCTCCCCTGAGTATTTTCAGCAAATTTCATTAGGCACCTTCAAAAAAGCTTCCGCACTTCTTGGTTTTGCTACAAGAACTGGTCCCCCTGGGGAACCAAGATGCTGCTTCAAAGACAAACAAACAAAACGCGCAGACGAACAAACGAGCAGAGCCCCAAGCGTCCGTCCTGGCCACGCAGCCGGAGCCTCTGGAGCCTCTGCCACGTACCCGGGCACCGAACTGGCACGCGCCACGGAGCGGCCCCCCCGCGGCGGCCCCACGGGGCGGGAGCCGCCTTCCCGCCCGGAATTGCGGGAGCGGAGCCCCGGCCCGCGGGCGCTCGAGGAGGCCGGGACGCCATCGCCGGCGTCGCCATCGCCATCGCCGGCGTCGCGGCTGCTTCGGGACCCTGCGCTGCGGAACCCGGAGCGGGGCCGGCCCTGCCCAGGGGCCTCCCTTTGGCAAAATCACTTGTCACAGGCTACGTGCTACTAAAAAACCCTAAAAATTAAAAAAAAGGGTGAAACGGTGGCCGGAGCTGCCGGCTCGGCAGCGCGGGATCCGTGTCGGAGACGTGACGACGAGGAGGCGACGGGCGGATGTTCCCGGGCGACGCAGGGAGCCTCGGGGATATTGCAGGTGGGCGTGCTGGGTGAGCACGTGGCGCTACATACGAGCAGATGCTACATTCCCTACGGAGCGGGGGGTCCCGCGGCGCCTGCCGGCCGTTCCCCCTTCCCCCCGGCGAGGCTCCCTCCTGCCGGGGCCGCGCGCGGCTCCGCTCCCCTCGCCCGCCGGGACGGGCTCGGCAGCCGGGAGCGGGCGGGGAAGGGCTCACAGGTAAAACAAAATAGAGACCAGGAGGAGAGGGGCGGGAGGGCCCGGGGAGCCGCCACGCGCGGGGCGCCCCGCGCAGTCCTAGGGGCCGCAGGGGCTGGGCGAGCTCTCGAGCGACGACTGCGAGAGGCGCCGCGCCAGCGGGCCCAGGCTCGAGTCGGCCAGCGAGGCCGTGGGGAAGAGCTTGTACCAGCCGGCCACGGCGCCGGGCAGGTCGAGCTCCTCCAGGGCGATCTGCGCCATGCCCATGAAGCTCTTGTGGTCCATGCGCCCGTAGTCGCCCCACACGATGACCTGCGGGACAAGGAGGCGCTGGAGGCGCCGGCCGCGCGCCGGGGCCCGCGCCGCGTCCCGGGGCCCGCGCGGCCGCGTCACCTGCAGCACTTTGCCCTGGGGGCTCTCGTCGAAGAGCAGGGCCTGCTGGTAGCGCGGCTCGCAGCCCCTCTTGGCCGCCTTGGTCTTCCTCTTGGCGAGGCACACGCCGTTCTCCAGCAGGTAGAGCTTCACGTAGGTGGCTGCGGGACACACGCGGCTGCCGGGGGGGCTCCGCCGCCACCGGCCCCCCCCGCCGCCCGCGCGGCCACCTACCCGGCACGGCCTTGGCGCCCGCCTTGGGGATGAGCCCCCGCGCCTCGATGACCTGCACCTCGAGGCGCCCGTCGCGCTCCGCCAGCCCCACGTGCACGTCGCCTGCGCGGGAACGGCCGCCGCTCGCACCGGGGCCGCCACCGGCCCCCTCTCCGACCGGCACCACCGGCTCCTCTCCCGCAGAGCCCCCTATTGCAGCCCCTTCCCCTATTGCAGCCCCCTCCCTCCTGCAGTCCCCTCCCCTATTGCAGCCCCTTCCCTCCTGCAGCCCCCTGCCTCCTGTAGCCCCCTCCCCTATTGCAGCCCCCTCCCTATTACAGCTCCTTCCCTCCTGTAGCCCCTTCCCCTATTGCAGCCCCTTCCCTATTGCAGCCCCTTCCCTAGTGCAGCCCCCTTCCCGCCCACAACCCTCCCTATTCCCCAGCCCCTTCCCCACCTGCAGCCCTCTCCCTCCTGCAGCCCCCTCCTCTATTGCAGCCCCCTCCCATGGCAGCAGCCCCGTCCCTCCAGCGCCCAGGGCACCCACGGGATCAGGACACCCCGGGCGGCCCCGCTCACCCATGGGGGGGGTGGCCAGCGTCTGCCGCCCCACGACCTGCGCCGGCCCCAGCCCGTCCAGGAAGTCGCTGAAGTGGCTCTCGGCCGCCAGCCGCGTCGCGGGGAAGATGAACCTGGGGGCACACGAGGGGCTGGGGGCTCGGCCGCGCCCGCCGCGCGCCCCGCGCCCGCCCGGCCTCACATGCCGTCCGAGCCGCCGCTGTTGGTGCTGCCGTCGGTGGAGTCGCGGCTGCCCTGCCGCGTGACGCGGCTCCTCATCTCCACCGCGATGCCGGTCTCCGTGCTCCTCCGGATGTTGCTGCGCAGCTTCTTGGGACCCCCCTCTGGAGGGGAGGCGCGGACTGAGCCTGGGCGCCGCGGGCCGTGGGGCCCCTTTCCCTGCCCCCTAGCCGTGGCCCCGTCACGCCGGCTGCGCCCCGGGCCCCACGGCTCCTCCTCGCCCTGCCGTGAACACGCGTGTCCACACGGACCGTGCGCGGGGCCCCGGGTGTGCCGGGCGGGGGCTCCGCGGGAACACGGCCCTTGGGCAGCCTCCCGTGCCGAGGCCGGGAGCGCCCACGGCCGGAGGGAGAACAGCAGGAACTGCAGGAACGGCTGCACCGAAACGGGCAGGTTTCTCCCACCCTTGAAACGCTATTTTAGGCATTTAGACACTTCCCACAGCCAGAACATCTGACAGCTCCGCGCCTGGAACCGCCACCCGCCCCACGGGCCCTTTGGGCGCCTTTGTGGGCACCTTTGTGGGCACCTTTGTGGGCATGTTCGCAGAGCGGAGACCCGAGGGGGTGGCGGAGGCCGGCCTGGCGCCGTGGCGCGGGGGTCCCGTGGGGTCCCGCGTGTCCCGCGGCCGCGGCGCGCTCACCGGGCTGGCTGAGCTGCAGCGTGCTGCGGCTCCACTGCGAGAGCCCCACGATGGCCACCATCTTGGCGCCGAGGCTGGAGCGGCGCTTCTTGGCGGCGTCGGCGGCTCCGCGCGCGCCCGGCTCCAGGCCGTAGACGTCGCCGCTGATGCTGGAGCTGCGCACGACGCTGCGCGCGGGCGCCGGGCCCGCGCCGCCC
>PTEX01000061.1:3221728-3247444 GCA_003342815.1 Eudromia elegans | reverse complement strand
GTCGCCGGGTCCCCTGCAGCCGTCGCCGGCACCGCCGGTCACCCGGAGCCCCGGGGGCAACAGGCGGAGCCTGGGAACAGCCGCCCGCTCCCTGTGTCCATCAGCAGCACCCCGGGAGCCGCCGCCGGGCCCTGCAACCACCCGACAGGGACCGGGTGTCCCCTGCACCCCCAACCGGACCCCAAGAGCTGCCCTGGACCCTGCTCCCAATGGGCCAGACCCCTGGAGGTGCCAACGAGACCCCAGTCCCAACAGCTAGACCCGATCCCAGCCCAGCCGGAGCCCAAGAGCTGCCGCCACTCCCGGCACCCGCCGTGCGGAGCCCACGAGCCCCGTCCTCGCCCCAAAGCCACCGCCGGCCCCTGCTCCGCGGGCCGGCTGGGCTGGTGCCATGAGAGCCCCTCTGGGACATGCGGGGAACACGGAAGCCTCCTCGGGAAGGAGCCCGCCGCCTTCCCGCGCTCCCGTGTGCCCGGTCCCCCGTGCAGGACGTGCCGAGTGCTCCCGCCAGCACCCCGATGCATCCCGACATCCCAGCCGGCACGCGCGGCATTCCCAGGGGAGCAGTGGCCCACGGGGCCGGCGCTCTTCCCGCGTCCCCTCTCCCGCCTCGACCTTGGGATCACCTTGGCGCTCCGGGCACGGGTGCTGGGCTCCCTGGTGCGGCAGCCGGCTCCGTCCCTCCCGCGGCTGCGGGTCCCTCCCGCGCGCGGCGGCTCCGCGGCGGCCACGTGCCGCGCGGGGAACCCTCCTGCGCCGCCTTAACTCTGTCCAGCCCTAGCACGGCACCGGCACGGCCGCCGGGCCCCCTTTTCCAAGGGGGGTTCTTCCCGGGATGCCGGAACGCGCACGGGATGCAGTGGGTGCCCAGGGCTGCTGTGAACCACTCGCCCCCGGTGCTGTGGAATTTCCCTGGAAAAGGGGGGAAAAGGCCGGTCCCGCGGGCAGCAGGAACGAGGACAAGCGCAAGGATCGAGTGCCGGGGCTGGAGCCGTCCCTTGGTCCTCCCCGAGTGCTGCCCGGCACCAGTTTGGACAGAAACGGCCCATTTTGGGGGTCTCAGTGTCGGGGTTGGGGCTGGGGGGGTGATGCCGGGAACCCCCCATGCCTGAGGAGGGCAGGGGGCGGCCGGAGAGCCGGGATGGGCGCCGGGAAGCAGCCGGAGGGGCAGGAATAGCTGAAAGAACTAAATATGGAAAACTTGGATAAAACAGAGCTGGAGCAGGGCGATGCTTTCCTCGCAGAATTCAAAGCGTATAAACAAACGCAGGGAGGGAGAGAGGTTGTCCAGAGGGGGCCTTTATGAGCAATATTTAGAAATACGAGCTGAAAATATCCCCATGGAAAGGGCCGCTTTGTGGACGCAACCGTCCAGCGCCGTGTGGGAACGTGTCAGCGGGGCAGGGAAGGAGGAAAACAGCCGGGGCTGCGGGAAGGGATCCCCCGGCCGCCTTTCCAGGCTGTCGGTTCTGATCACCAAACCCGGGGGCACGGCAGCATGGAAAAGCTGGTGTTCCTCATGGGAACCCGGCGAGCGCTCCGGGGCTGCCCGAGCCTCCCCCCACAGAATGAAGCCCCAGACGGGGCCTGGGGGGTCCCGAGGCGGCTCTTCGTCCCAGTTAATTCCTTAAGGAGCTCAGCCCTCGGGATCCCCTCCGCCGGCTCTGTGCAGGCGAGAAGGGTGCTGGTTAATGGGATTATTCCTGTAAGCAGGAGGATCTGCTGGGCTCCGGGGTGGATACCCCTGTGCGCGGGGGTGCCGGGAGGCCTGCGCTGCCTTGGCGGGAAGCGGGAAGCTCTGGGACGGGTCCCCGCCTGGGGCCGGGTCCTGCATGTGTCCAGGATCCCGGGATGTGGTCAGCGGGACGCTACCCGTGGCCGTGTCTGTTTGGGATGCACCGGGAAGCGGCGCTGGGAGCCGAGCGCCAGCCTGCCGCTGGGGGCTGCTTCCCCCGCCCGCTCGGAAGAGGCAGGCGCTGCCCTGGGAAGCGGCGCTCCGGCTGGAGCCGCGCTGGGCGCCCGGCTCGGAACGCGGCTCCCGGCAGCGCCCCGGGGCGCACGCGGCAGCACTAGGAGGTCACTGCCCCTTTGACGGTCACTATTTGTACCCCACGAGGCATCAACGCTGCTTCTTCGGGGGACGGTTGCCCCAAAGCAGCCGCTCCCTCGGGATTTCCACAGCGCGGCTCTAACGGGAGGTGCCGGAGCAGCAGAGAGGGGCCAGAGGAACCTCCGGTTCTCCCACGTGTCAGACAAATCCGGCCCTGCGGAAAGGGCCCTCCCTGGCTCCCGCTGCCCTCAGCGCTGGCAAGAGCGAGCTCAACAAACCAGAGAAATTTATGCAAATACCAATAAAGCAGGGAGCAAGGAAAAAAAAAAAAAAAAAGGATTTTTCCCTTGTTTTCCTTGGCTCCTCCGCGCCCCGGGGCAGCCGGCACAGAGACCTCTGCGCGGCAGAGCTACAACCCGCGTGGGAGCCGAGCGGCCGCGCGCTGCCCGGGCGCCGCTGCGGGAGCAGGTGGGGAGGGAAGGAGCGGAGCCATCCCGGGACACGCGGGATGGGATGATGGACGGGGGCCCTGCGGAGACGGAGCCGCTCAGCGGCAGCGCCGCAGCCTGCTCGGCTCGTGAACGAGCGTCGGCTGCCCGTCGGCCTGCAAGAATCACAGGAAAATTAAAAAAATAAAACGGCCGTGGAGGCAGTTTTCTTTCTCTTGGCTCCTGCGCCTCACGAGTGGCCCAAGCTCGTGAAACCTCAGGAATTCCCACAAAACTGCAGGAATTTGCTCCGCGACGTCTCCCCTGCTGGGGCCGGCACGCGGGCTCTGGGCAGCCTGGCTTCGGAGCCGGACGCGGCCACAGCCCCCCCGGCCCTTCCCGGCCCGGGAATCGCGGGGTGCGTCCGTGGCGCTCACGGGGGCTCCTGCTCCTTGGGGCAGCTCACGCTGACCCCGAGAAGGGATCCCCAGGGTGGCCCATGCCGATCCCAAGGAGGGATCCCCAGGGTGGCCAATGCCGATCCCTGGATGGCTCATGCTGATCACCAGCCATGAGCTCCGAAGCCGGAAGCGCGGGGCGGGCCGGGAAGCCCCGCGCGGGCCGGGGAGGCCGCCTTGGCTTTCCCGCATCCCCGCAGAGACAAATCCCGGCCTGGCTCCCGCGGGACGCAGCCGCCGCGGGCACCGGGTGGCACCGGCGAGGCGGGACCAGCGGAGCCGCCTTCCCTCGGGAGCAAGGAGCGACCCGGGGGGGCGGGGGGCGGCGGGAGGAGGGGGCGGAGGGAGCGGGGCCCACCCGGCCGCGCCCGGCACCGCCCCGCGGCCGCCATGGCGGCGCCCTTCCCGCCCCGCGCTGCTCTCGCGAGGCCCACGCCGGGTCACGCGCACGCGCAGAGCGGCGCTCCAGGGGAAAGGGGCGGGGCGTCGCCGCCGCCGCCTCACGGAGCCGCCGCCATCTTGTTTCTCGTCCGCTGGGCGCTCGCTTCGCTCCGGTCGCCCCCCCCACTCCCCTCCCCTCCCGCCTCCCTTCAGCCGGGCCAGCGGCGGCGCGGGCGCGGAGCGGCGGAGGCGGCGGGCGCGGCGCTGGCTGCCCCGGTGAGTGCGCGGGGCGGCGGGCGCGGGGGAGGCGGCGGCCCGTGAGGGGGCGCGAGGCGGGGGCCGCCCGAGCACTCCCCCCACCCCCCACCCTCCGGGCGCGCGCCCATTGGCAGCGCCGCGCGCGCTCATTGGCCGGCGGTGGGGAGGCGGGTGAGCGGCGTCGCGTGCTCATTGGCTGCCGGGTTGCGGACCGTGGAGAGAACAGGGAACCGGCCGCTTCCTCGCGCGGAGCGGCGGTGGGGGGAGGGGCTCCCCGGGAGGGGCGGGGGAGTCACCGGGCGGCCCCGGCCGTGGGAACCTCCCCCGGGCTCGGGGACCTCCCCGTGCAGGCAGCGGGTGCAGGGCCCGGCCTCCTGGCGGCCCCGGCAGAGCTCGGAGCCGCCTGCCGGTGCTGCCGCGATCAGCGGCCTCCCTGCGGTGCGAGCAACGCTCACGCTCCGTAGGAAGAGGGGCCGAGGCGAGGCGAAGGCCCTGCTGGTACCGGGGGTGTCCTGAAGGTGAATACCGTGGGAACTGGTGTGTGAACCTCGGATGTTTAGTGTGGAGGGGTGAAAATCCCTGCGTGTAAATAGCCTGGAGGGCTTCGTTTTTCCAGTCTGACAACAAGAATGATGCCCCTCGGCAATGGCGTCCTGCTGCCCGTTACACGTCACGTGGTAGGGACGGCAACTCATTCCTTGGGTTTCTTTGGGATTCATCCCTGCACAGACCGTATCCATAACTGCGTGTGTGTGGGCTCAGGAGCAAGTGGGCACAGGGGCCCTCGGCGTTGGCCTGTTCCTGGAGCCGGTGCTGCCAGGAGCAGCACGGGCACCCGGAGCTCTCCGCAGGCTTCGGGTTGCTCACAGAAAACCTGAATCCTGCAGGCACCTGACGTGTTGCCTTTGGAGCCGCTCGTCTGCTGCGTGTTCTGCACGCGCCCGCAAATCGGTACTTGGCGTCTGTCTCTGCTGCTGCCTGAGTGCGCACGGCTAGGATGGTCTTAGCTCACTTTGCTCTCAAGCCAGTCCACAAGTGCGCGGTCAGATTTGGCCTCCTCTGCTCCAGCCTCCAGAAAACAGACCTCTTGGGTCATCAGACATAACTTGGCAACGTGGAAGGTCTTGGGCTTTCCAGGGCCCTCCCTGAATTGGGTTAAGATTGTGGATGGCGGATCTGTGTTTGTCTTGAGCCAAAATATATTCCCGTCACTAGTGTGAATCTTACCGGTGCCCAGGTTCTCCTTTGGCGCTGGTCCTAAGCAGTAATAACCTGCAGAAGCTTCACATCTAACATGTTCCCCGTAACCGCCTTGGTTTTCCGTCGCTGCTACGCGGAGCTGCTCGCGTGAGGCCCGGCGCGCGCTGGAGCCTTTGTCCCGCTCTGGATCCCACGTGGATCCCACGTTTGCGTGGGATGCGGAGCGCCCGGTCCGACAACGCGGGGGCGGCGCTTTGAAATCCCAGCGCGGCACAACGGGAGTTGTTTGCTCGGCGCGAGCGCGGAGGAACAGGTACAATCCAGCTGGATCTCGGAGCTGCCCTGCCTGGGTGACCTTGAGCCAGCAGTTAGTCCTGTGCTGCCAGGCTGTTCCCTCTTATTATTTTGGGCTTTGCAGAGATCAGAAGCGCCACAAGATGCAAAGATGCAGTGGCAGATTATACCGGGTTAAGAGCATGTACCTCTCTCGTCTTTCCAGGGGCTTCGTGTTTAGAGCTTTCCAGCGGGATATCCACCGCTCCTTAGTTTAGCCTAGCAGCTCTGCATGAGCTCAGAACAGGTAAAGCGTCTGGAATAACTCTAGAGGTAAATTAACCCAAACTGAATTTGCTTTATCACTGTCATGGAGAATTACAAAATCCTTTGAAAGGAGGACCGGTGGCTGTGCTGGGTCGTATCTGCACGCGGGAGAGGGGCCTCCAGATGGTCCCCTCTCTCGGGGGACCGCGTGGCACCGCGGCACGAAGGCGGGAGCGTGTCGGGGTGCTCGGACACGCGGGCAGACGTTGCCGTTCCCTTCGGCAGGGAAGCGCGGCGGGCTCTTCCGCTTTCCTTGTGCGTGCCGCTCCCAAGTACCTTGCATACCCGCAATACTGGGCATACCACACAGCACGGCTTGGAGGCCCGGCTTTCATCTGTGCACTGGCACAGGAGCAGAACAAAGACCTACTAACTGTTATTTTTCTAAGGCATGTCCCATCTTTACCAATTATATATAATAAACCACTGGAAATATCCATGTTTAGATTAGTCTGCTTTTGCTCTGTGCTGCAAGCTATTTTCACACTGGTTCGGCATTCTCCTTGGTTCGCAGTGTTTCTTCTCCCCCTGCTGCTCTGTATTTAAGCGTTATTTCCAAGCAGTAGATGGTACCAAGGACCGTGGTTTGAAATCCCTTTGGGCGTTGTTTGTGAGAGCACAGGACAGCCTGGTGTCCGCGTGGGCCGAACGGGCTCCGCGCGCCCCGAGGGCAGCCGCAAGCGTGCGGGGTGCCCGGCTCTCCCGGGGCGTTCCTGCAGGGCGCCGCGGGGCTCCGCGGGCCGGTTTTGCTGCAACGCACGGAGCGTGCGCGGTGCAGGAGGAGGGGGTTACGGTTAGCGGTGGAGGGCGGTGTTCGTGGCGCTGGAACGCGGCGGGCTCCGCGGGAGGCACCGGCGGGGAGCGGCGCCCGGGGCAGCCGCCGGGTTTCGTGACCGGAGGCAGGCCCTTCCCGATGCGCATGCGCGCCGGCCCCCCCGTGCGCGTGCCCGCGCGCGGCCCCGCACGTGCCGCCGCGCGCGCCCTCCCGGGTGACCCCCGGGTGACGCGTCGCGTCGGAGTGACAGCCTGGCCAGCCAATGGGAAGCCGCAACGCGGCCCCCTCCGCCGTTTGAATAGGAGGCGCGCAGCCAATAGGAGCGCGTGGGGAGGGGGGCCCGGCCGTGGTCTCTGCCGGGCGGGCCGCGCTGCGACCCCACGGCCGCCTCTCAAGGTAACTTCGCAACAGGAAGTGGACGGCGAGGTTGCGCCGGCGGCGCCGGCCAATGGGCGTGCGGGGCCGCGGCGCCTCCGGCGGCGCGCGGCCAATGAGCGGCGAGCGGGCCGCGCTGGGCGTGGGCAGCAGGGTAGGCTGAGAGGCGGCCGTTAAAGGGGCCGGCGCTGCTCCGGTGCGGCGGGGACGCGGCGTCCCGGCACGCAGGGGTCAGCTCAAAGACAAAGGCGATGGCGGCGCGCGGCGGCGCGGCCCGGTGAGGCCATGGCGGCGGGCGCTAAGGGAAAGGCGGGGGCGGCGGCGCGGGCCCGGGGAGGGTGGGGGGCGCTCCGTGGGCCGCTTTTGTGCGGCGGGGGCGACCCCGGGGTGGCGACGCAGCCCCCGGTTTCCCTCCCCGGTCCATCTGCCGGCGGCGCGGCCGGGGGCAGTGCGGGCTCCGCCGTTATCCCCCTTCCGCCCCCCCTCCGGTAACCGGGGCCCGGGAGGGGGTCGGGCGCAAAATGGCAGCGCGGCCTCCGCGGGCTCCCGCCGCCCTTGGCGGCCCGCGGCGGAGCCCGGCGGGCCCCGGGCCGCGGCGGCCACAAGCGGCCCTTTGTTTTGCTGCCGCCCGGCGCTGAAGGTCACCGGAGCGGTGACAGGCGGCGAGCGCGGCCCGGCCCGGCCGGCAGCTCCCCCTCGGCCGGGCCTGGCGGGGCGGCGGGAGCGCGGGCAGCGCGGCCCGTCCTCCCCGCGCGCGTGACCTTGAAGGGCCGCTGCCCCGCGCGCCGCGGCCAAGGACAAAGTTTGTTTGCGGCACTTTGAACCGGGGAGGAAAGAGCGGGGAAGGAGCCGAGGCTGAAAAGCGAGGCGGGTGCCGGCGGCCTGGAGGGCACGGAGGACGCGCGGAGGTGGGAACGCAGTTAGCTGGCGACGAGGAGCCGGAGCGCGGCACGAGATGCTCCGCGTCGCCCTCGCGTCGGGGTGAGCCGGGTCACAGAGCTGCAGCCGTCTCCATCCTCCTCTTATCTTCATTTTTCCTCTCCAATTGTTAATTATTGACCTCAAAAGTGCTGTTTTGGAAGCGAGAGGCAGTTGGGTTTTGCAGTGTTTTTTGAGAAACGAAGAAGTGGGGCCTTGCTTGCCCCTCTGCGCTTTAAGGGAATCTGCCCGTGGACGTTACCTGCTAACAAAGAACGTGGTAAAGGATTAGACCTCCACCCAAGAGGTCTGCGAGCTGTCACGGCCCGTACGCGTTATTTTGACCATATTCATTGAAACTGAGGCTGGTGAGTAATATCACCTTTTCTCAGGCGAAGCTTCTTCAGTTTCCTGTGGCTTCGGGTTTGTCACATCAGCTTCAAATCTGCGAAGGAGGCAGAATGAGGAACGTGTCACCCAAAGCCATCTATTAATGCCAGGTGGCTGTTAAAGTCTGTTAGTGAAACAGCAGTAACTTCTGGAGCAGCCTGGGAGCCGTGGATTTTGCTGCTGCCATGAAGGTCACTGTCAGCATCTGCGCGCACAAGGGAGATTTGGTCTCTTAGAGGCAGATTTTCCACGCAGTTGGGATGAGTTTGGCCTCTCTGGGCCTCCGAAGGGCAGCACAAGGCAGGGAAATGTGCAGCTATTTTCAGATAAAATAGGAAATCCTGTGGGAGTCTTTATGGCACCCTGTATTTATCACATTTCATTTCCAAAGATTGCAAGAGGTTATAGCTGTGTAAGAGCAGCTTGATCTTTCTAGGTCAAGAGCGGCAGGAAAAATATAAAACTTTTAGTAGAGCTGTGACCAAGTGAGGAGCAGCTCCCTGGTGCCCAAAGGCCCCTTGGCTTTCCTGGTAGTTTAGCGTGCTAGATTTGTAGGCTTAGGAAACAGACCCTTATTGCTGTTTGAGGGTCTGCTGTGTGCGTATTTTTCAATATTTACCTAACTGACAGTGTGCATAATGGAGGTTTAAAGGACAAGTTTATTGTGAGAAATTGATGTCCCTGGGTTGAAAGCCCTAGTGACTGTGGGGAGGGGGGGAAGATGTCTGTCTGCTCCATATAATGGTGGTGGATGCCCGGGAGAGGTCACCTTTCCAGCCGCAGTTCGTGTATGTGTGTGTGTGTATATATATATATATATATGTGTGTAAATATTAATCAGGCTAGGATCTTGCGTTTATATAATGTAACATGGCATTTGCATTTTTAATAGCGCAGTCACATGAACCCATTTCCTAATTTCAGAACTTAGTAGCCTGTCCCTGTAGGAGATGAATTAAATTTGTGTGGTTGCTAACTTAAACTGCCTTTAATTATTGTAATGTATTAATTAAAAAAAAAAATGTGCTTTAGAGAGACAAAAATACAGCAACTGTCATGCAGGCACCGATTGCAAGATCGGACTCCAGGATACGTGACAATTCGTCAGGAGTTCCAGAAAGTTTTTTAGTTTTGTTCTGTAAAACTAAGACTTTCTGCATCCTGAGCTCTCTTGCTTGGGGTATTTTCTTCAGGTGTCTGCTCAGAGCCTGCTTTCCTATTTGGTCACTTCCTGATCAGTCCGGGTCACTCTTGTGTGTCTCTTCCGTTCACTGAAGGTGACCTGCAGGCGCCTGGATTTGCATGTTGATAGTGAAGGATCATAAAAAGCACAAGTGGAGGAAGGCCTGATGGGACCATCCTGTCTGCATGTAGAGCAGCGTAGATTTTGCTGATCTTAAGGGACAGAAACGATTGATTATAGGTTGGTACTGCTTTTCCCTTTGCCTCTTGTTTGCCATTCTTACTTTTCTAAGTAGTTTCTGCTGCTGTTTTGGTGTGTTTTAAAATGCCCCCCCTTTTTCTTTTCCCCTGCCTTTCCCGCTGTAGCAGATTGGTGGCTGAGCCTAAAAATGCAACAGCAGGGCAAAGAAACAGGCGGCACGTAGCACTGACATGAAAGCAGAACTTTGCCCCAAGTGTGCCGCGGCGTCCGGGCGCTGGAGCGGTGTCCTGTGAGTCCCGCGTGCTCCGAGGATGCCTGCGCCCTGCTCCAGTGCGGGGTTCACAGCAGTTGCCCCGGTCGGTTTGTTAAGCTGACTGACTTGGCTTTCAAAAGACTGAGAAAACAGGAGGACATTCAGAGGACCCCTTTTATATAGAACACTCTTAATTTAATGCAGAATTATTTGTAAATAATTCAGAGCATATGGAGACTAACATCAAAGAGTTCCCCACCCGTACAGGTGTGTGTTGCCCAGGAGATCAGAGCTTCTGCCCGGGAGTTGAAACAGAAGAAGAAATGGGCAAATGAAACCAAATACTAAAGGCAGAGCCCTTGTGCACGTGCGACTGCTCCATTTGAGCTTTCATGAGCTGCTGGGGACAGCAGAGGCCAAAGGGGCCTCTTAAACGAGTGCTTTGGTATTAATAGGTACCAAACAGATAGCGCAGACGCCTGACTGTTGCTGGATTTTGAAATATTTCAAATACTTTCTGAAAAAACAGAGCCCATAACTTTGTTAACACTTATTCTTGCTGCTACGTAGTGCTGGTGGGTCCTGGAAATATTTTTGGTCATGTTTTAGCTTCTTGACTTTAATACATCAAGTCTCTTTCTTCTGTGGCTCCTCGATGTCACTGCAGCCGTGACACTTCAGTCCCAGTAAGATGCAGAGAGCCAGGTACTGCCCTCATGATTTTGCGCAGTTTGGTGTCTTTTTCATTAAAATATAAACATGAACTATGGAAGACCAAGGCAGCGTAGTTTTGGTAAGGTGAGGCAGGTATTGCCCTTTTCTGGTTATTCCCATTAAAGGCACAATTAAAGGGAAGCAAATCAACAGTATACCAGGACTGGGGAATACTTTGCAAGATTTGTAGCTTATAATTTCTTCTGAATTTTATGAAGCTGCAATACATAGCATCACTTTAATGCTAGGGTTCTTGAGATCAAAGAGGAAGCATGCAACGTACGGTTTTGTTTTCAGTAGGTGCCAACTACTTTATGGTGTGAAGTAAACTTGACTGACTTGAACGCTCTTTAAGTAAAGAGCTTTTCCATTTCTCCTGGATGTTTAACTTAGGAGCCAGAGAGTCAACAGGATTTGTCTTAGATACTTGTCATCATTTGACTGGAATTCTTTTTCTTCAACTACTTATTTTGCTGGTCTACCCAAATGGTACTGCAAACAGAGACCATTTAATACTGGTTAACTTTTGAAAAACCAAATGTAGCCCTTTATGCCCTTTGATTCATAGAAAGGGAATTGAAATAACCAGCACAGACAGTATTTCAGATTATTTTGTTTTTCTGGTTTTCTTTTTCTTTTTCTTTTCTTTCTTTTTTTTTAAAGAGGTGTTTGCTTTTGTGTTGTTTTAATATTTGTAGCTTTTTTTCTGGGCCTGTTGCTGTGCTGAGAAGAGGTGGGTTCTTGGTTCGGTCGCACCGTGGTGGTTGGCGGTCTCGAGGGGACATTCGCAGCCCTTTTGAGACCCTTCTGCGCCGCAGCCCTTGGGGCTGCAGCGGCGATGCCCGGTCCAGCTGCCCCGTGGTGCCTCGGCGTCTCAGGGCGCTTTGTGCCACACTCTCCCAGCCTCTTCGCTGGGTTGTTTTAAACCTCTGCAAGGAGTTTCTGAGCCTGTTTAGTTCTCCTGCCGCTCCTGGTAGCAGCCGTGGAGCTGAGGTTCGTGTGCGGTTTGGAGGGGGGCTTGTCAACCTGCAGCGCACCTAGTGCAGCATTTTACATAACTTACGCTTTACATAATTGTGCAGGCAAGGCCTGAATATTAAGGTGGAAGAAATCATTGATATCAGCAACAATAAGGTGGGGTTTTTTGGGGTTTTTTTTTTGTTTTTTCTTGGTTGTAGTTCTGGCACCTTTGTGTTTCCAACTATGCTGTGAACCTATACCGCTTCAGCTCCGTCTGGAGAACGTTTAAAGAAACATGTTACTAGATACGTATTAAGTGACATATATTCTCCTTGTGAAACGAGTTCTTGGTTGCGAGATTGTTCCTCCTGATTCTGGCAGGATCAGGTGTCTGCGCTTGGTGCCGCACAGAGCTCCATCCTTAGCCGGGCAGGTGGCTCTGCCCATTTTACTTTTAAATCGAGGGAGAGACTCTCCGCAACTGGAGCGAGCTGTTCAGGAGGTAGCGCTTCAGACTCGGTGTCATAGGATGCCCAAACTAGTTTTTGTTCTAAGTACTCATTTTTCAGCTCTACGGATCTAGTTTTAGTTCTTCAGATGCCCAGATTTTTTTCTAGGTGTGGCATCTTTTAAATTATTTGCTCTTAAACATGGTACGTTTTAAAAAAATACGTATAGTACATAGTCACTGCATTGTTTTTTGTTTTCTGTTGCTTCCTAATAATTAGATTTCTTGTGAAGTCTATAGGACAACAGATATAGGACAACAAAACTGAGAGCATCTCAAGGAGAGGCATTTTTGGGGTAGTTCTTCTGACTATTTTTCAGGATGAGGTGGCTTAATGTGGCCGCTTCCCATGGCACTCCAGAAAGCCAGGGACTTTATCGGCAGATCTGAGGCTCTATGTCTGCACTCTTATTTTCTGCTGCTGTAAATTGAAGCTCCTTAGTCTTTGCCAAGTGCCAGGATTTTGTAAGTTTGATGTCTGTAAAGGGTGTTGCACTCCAGAAAGCAGAAGGGCTTTAATTGCAAAGTGTTGGTGTCTTAGTTCTTGAGATGCATTTGCTCATCTATGCTGTGAACACCTCAAGGCATTTCAGAAACAGGCTTCAGCTTTTACCTTCGGTTTCTTCTTTTTCACTTGCGAAGCAGGCGTATCCCAGCTCCGTCTGAATGTCCTCATTTCTTACTGGGTCTCCTCTCTGCAGTAACTTGGAGAGAACCCCTGGGGTTCTTTGGCTCTCTCTCCCTTGCTAATGCCTGTTTCTGTCTGTGTTTCTTCCAGTTTCCAGGATGTCCACGGACGGTGGCTTCGGCACGGCTGGCAACAGCGATGCTCAGCAAAGCCTCCAGTCCTTCTGGCCGCGCGTCATGGAGGAGATACGCAATCTCACGGTGGTAAGCATCGCTCTACGTAGGAGAGTGAAGAAATTGCATTAATTGATGATATTTGGTAGCAAAATGAGTCTTGATTTGGATATATTCTTGCTTCCTGTGGGATTAAGTAGATTTAATGATTTATGCACTGCAAGACGGCTTTAAAATCTGATAAATACACAGTGAATCTTCTGATTTTTTGCTACAACTGCGAAAATTTGAGATATGAGTTAAATGTAGTTGATTCATAGTATAATGAGATGCAGTAGATAAAGAAGATCTTCATAAAGAAATCTGTTTTGCTTCGTGTGATGTTTCATGAAATTTGTTTCTCTCTACAGAAAGACTTCCGAGTTCAAGAACTGCCCCTGGCTCGGATTAAGAAGATAATGAAACTAGATGAAGATGTGAAGGTGTGTTCATGTATTTTCTTAGGTAGAAGATGTGGACTCGATGCTAGTATTCAAGCTGAAATCATGATATTAAAAAAAGAAAGCAAGAAACCAGTGCTTCATTCATCATGTGACTGATAATGAGTGACTGATTAAAGTTTACGAACAAATGAATGATCTCCTTGCTTTTAATGGGAAGATTCTGTCTGGCACTTGACTTGAGGGAACAGTTTAGTTTGCACTTTCTGTTGGTTTTTTTCCCTCTGTGTGACACCATTCTTCTATTGGGACAGTCGTTAACTATGGAAATGAGATCTCAAAGAAGGTGTGTGTTGCTTTTCTATACAAGGGAGCTATTCTTAACCAATATTCTTAACACCAGCGTTAAATCAAGGCTGGTAGCTCTTCAGACTGCCAAACCCGCAGACAGACCTTCGGAGGTGGAAATTCCCCAAACTTCACTGTTAAACAATGCAACCATTCAGATTTGAATAACGCTATCAGGTTACTTTGACTGCAGGTGAAAGTGTCTGTCCTACTTCAGAATATTAATGGTAAATTTAAAAACTGTATGCGTGTAATTGCAGATGATTAGTGCTGAAGCCCCAGTGTTGTTTGCCAAGGCAGCTCAGATCTTCATAACGGAACTGACGTTGCGAGCGTGGATCCACACGGAAGATAACAAGCGCAGGACTCTGCAGGTAACACAGCTCTTCATACCTAGCCCTCAGCTGCTTCAGAAGCTCTTTCCAGCTCTGTTTCCATAATATGAGGTGTGTTTTGTAGACAGTAACTTTAGTACCCGTGTTTATCATTACAAACTTGTGTGCAAGACACAGTGCCCACTGTAACTGCAGCTTAAAGGCTTTTCTCTTAACAAACAACTAACCAAAACAAACAAGCAGAAGAAAAACAGAAAAACTTCTGCAGCTGTCAGCTATTGTGGCCCACTTTAATGACTCAGGATAGCTGTAGCTGTTGAACTTCTACTAGCTTGCTTGTTCTTCAGTAGTAATTCTAAAATAGGCATGCAGCTATTAGTTTGCATTGATGGGCTTACAGAGAAGAAAAGGCTTTTAAAAAAAATTCCCAACCCCAAAAATGTTAAGCTTTCTTCTGGATTGAGAAAGTTCCTCAAGAATAGTCAATTTTGAGGTGGTTCAAGAGTAAGTTGTAACCCTTGACAGTCTCTTGTTGCATGAAAATGTTTTGTATTTATTTTTAGTCTTAAATGTTTACCTGCACTACTCAAGACTAAAATTGCCGTTAGTTTAGGACCTCATTCAGAGATGAGACACTGGTTTTCAAAGACAGGTTTAGATCTTCTGAACCCTGATACAGAGATTGCTGTATCAGCAAGGAGACATGTCTGACTTCAGTCTAAATCTGTCCTGTTGAATGTGCATCTAGCAACTCCACTTGCACTAAATTAAGCTAATGCAACTCGCTTAACCCAGATTTGAATGTAGTTACTAGGAGAAGGATGTATTTGATATACGTATCACGAGCAAGAGGCTTCATAAGCAGCAAATGCTGACTCAGTCATGTTCTGCTAGCAGTTTTCAAGCTCTGATGAATCCTTTATTTTAGAATCAAACTTAAATCTTGATCCTAATATGTAAGACCTTGAATTGACTCAGGTTTTACTTCTGACCGCCTTTCTTTCCGCAGCTTTCCATCCGCAGCTTTTCTTTCCTTTCTTTCCATCCTAGAACAGCTGCTCTCTGCAGGGACAGTGCAGCTGGAGAAATGCAGCCTCTGCTTATCAAGTAGTTGGGCAGAGAATTTACAGTGGAGAGGTCTGAGTTACGGAACTGTATTCCCATGGAAATTGGATTGAACCCAATCCTGAGCACTGAGAATGAAATATGAGCTGCATCTGTTCAATAAAGGTTTTCTTCCTGGTGAAGATACTGTCTTGTAATGTATGCTGCCTGCAGAACGAAAGAAATGTCTCTTACTTGTGCTCTCTGTGTGATCATTGTTTGGCACTTAAAATGCCAAGACAATGTAAGGTTTAAAAACGTCAGCTAGCCTGAAACATTGAGGATTGATCGCTTTCTAAATTTTACCTATTCATTAGGCAGCGTAGGCATCTTTGTCTCAAATCATGTTCACCTGTATGCTTTATAAATTTATCCTTGGCTAATGAAAATGAGACTTTTAATAGCTACTTGAATTAGCTCTGCTTTTTTAGGTTGGCTTTGCAAGAATTTTAAAATGATGGAATAGCTTTCATTTTTGTTAGAAATTTAACTTTTTAGTCTTCAGGTTATTTCAGATCTTGAACAAATACAATTAACTCATGACTTATTGCACGCGAACTCTTTAGTCAGGTCTTTAATGACCTAATGCTAATCTTCAGATTTCTTTTTCAGGTAAGGTATGAAAATTTTAAATAGTTTTAAGCAAACATTTTTCTTGTCAGTTCCTCATACTACTCACTGACTCTTGTACATCCTTTTTCTGATGCACGTTTCAGCAGTTTGCTACGTGTATGCTTTAATCTACTTTCTGTTAACCCTTTTCCCTCCGATGTACTGAAGCCTGTTCTCGACATGTCTTGGGATTCTCTTGCCCTGAATAAGATTCCATAGTGTGTTCCGTCCTCCCTGCCTTTTTGCCCTCAGATTTGTAGACTCAGCAAATGTTGCAGCTAATACTTGATGAGTATAATAGCCCAAATTTGATAAGCACTTTTTTTGCTGAGCAACTTGGAGTTCCCAGCAGGAGCCCACAGTGCTGTTACTGAAGCAGAAGCTCTGTCTACCTGGATTTGCCATTTGGGATCCTGAGAAGAGGCTCTCAAATGGATTAATTAAAAACCTCTAACCACATATGCAGAGGCGAGATGGAATTTTGAAGCTGAAGAATGGTTTTCTGCTTTTGTTGTTATAGCGCAATGACATTGCCATGGCAATTACAAAGTTTGATCAATTCGACTTTCTCATTGATATCGTTCCAAGAGATGAACTGAAGCCTCCAAAGCGCCAGGTGAGACAGAAAAACGGTTGCTCTATTCTCTGTCCTTTCTTTTGTGTGACTTCATACCCTGATTGATAAGAAATTGGTAAAACAGTGCAGGATTTCAGATTTAAAGATGAGATTTGGGCCTCTCTTTCTTTATGTGCTGATTTGCAGTATTTTTCAGATCTTAAATATTTTTAATGGAAAACGGAGTTTGTAGTAATGGACTGGAGATTTATAGAAGTCTAAGTTGGGGGTTTATTTAAATGACAAAACACTTACTAAGTAGTTCAGAAAAATATTGCCAGCATTACATAATTAACTTTTAGAAATGTGCTGAGTCTACAACCTTAGACCAGTAAATGAAGAAGCAGGAGGCTTTGCTTAGGACTGCCACCTTTAACATCCTTTGGGGCAGTCATTGCTACTGTAAACATCCTTGACTGGAAGCTGTAAGGTGTTGGAAGAAGCTTTCAGTCGGATGTTTACAGCGGCAGGCTGCTGCGGTCATCCGAGCACAAGCCCTTCCTTAAAACTTCACAGGTTTGTGTTTTACAAAGCGCCTGTTCCCCTCTGTGTTTGAGACCCTGCCAAAAAATGAAATGAGTTGGGGTTGAAGCCCAGTCTTGTTACTTGAATGCACAAAGAAACAGGTCCAGCGCTCTGGTTGATAAATTTATGCTCTTCCCTTAAAGTCTGTTCTCTTTTGCTGCTAATAGTTTACCAGTTCAGTGGTTAAGCTGTTTATCTCTCTTCTTTACAAGTTGCCTGATAAAGTGGCTGGTTTACCATCCGTACACAATCTTCTGGGTAACAGCTGGAAACGGGAAGTAAAGAACCTTGCTCTCATAGTGCGATGGGCTGTGCTCCCATTCTAGACCTGGAATTTGGAGGTTGATGTGTTACTTTATTTTTGCTTTTCTGTCCATGTCCTGGTGCTGTTACTGAAGTCTCGGCCAAAGGGCAAGTGCAAACTTCATCCCTTCTGCTGGTATGAGCTCACATTTTGGTTTCAGAAACAGCGCGAGTGGCTGGTGAAGGTGGAAACTGCGTTCACTTGTCACAGCGCCTGCAGGAGGGTCCCTCCTCCCCCTGCAGTCAGCTGTGGCTAAAACCAGCACCGTAGCAAGAGCTCAGTGCAGGTGTGCTAGTGCCCGTTCTCAGCACGCCTGCAGAGTGGCACACATCGGAGTGTGGCACAGCTCCTTCCATTCCCTCACCGAGCTGTCTGCTTCGTCCCTGCAGGAGGTGATTTATCCAAAAATCATCAGTTCAGTATTACATTAAAAAGGCAAAAGCAGCAGCCCTCACAGCAACTGGCTGGTCTTTGTTATGTTTAACTGGGGGAAAGGGATTCCACGTTTCACTTCGTTCAACTTAGTAAGCAGAAACTACTCAGATGCAGCTTGAAGCAAAACAGGTGAGTGTTGACACTGCAAATTGAAAGAGTTCTTTTCTTTTGGGTGCCTCACTTGTAAATAGCATAGTAGTGCTATTTTTGTAGTTACTCCATGCAGGAGAGCAAAAACACCTCCCAGTTTCCTTGCTGGAGCTGTTGAATTCCCGATGAAAAGGAAGCTCTCATGTTTTACAGTCAAATTACTATGTGAGGTAGTAGTGTGTTACGTGCATGTGAGTTGCCGTGTTGACTTGTCTTGATGCATCACACCAGAGCTTTCTCTTTTAGAATTTAAGAGCACAAAGAACAGCAGAACCTGGTCATCCCTAGGGGTGAAATGGGCTTTAGCAAACTGTGTCTCACACTGGTCTATGCACTGGGAACACTCTTGAGTCGCTAGGAATAGTATGAATGGCAGGAGAGATTTGATGGAGAATTAACTACCTCCTAATGAGAAAGGCTGGGGCTTTTCAGTGGGAAATATTCCTTTGATTCAACAGCTTGGGAAGAAAAAAGGCTTGCCTGTAGGCTGACAGCCTGCACTTTTTGGCTTGGGATACAGTCTGTATTTTATCTCTACCACAGAAAAGGCTGTTTGACAAGTTAGTGTTGGTTACATGGGAGAGCTGGAAATGAAACCATGACTGTTATGTTGCTCTGGTAACTAAAGCTACAGCTTGAAAATAAAAGACCTCAAGTGATGGGACATAACCTAGTTTAAGCAAATTCAGGTTTAAAGACAATTTTGTCTGTAGCACATGCAACTTTAACCTGGAATAGATATTTATAGAAGTGCTCAGTCGCCTTAATTTTTTTAGGATTCAACTGGGAATTGAGGATTGCAGTATTCTCAAAATAACACATCTAAGGTTTTACAGAAACCACTGCAGCTTTTCTCCATGCAGTTTTATGATTAACTGGAGGTGCATGTCCTGTTGTGAATATATTTTAAATTTGTTATTCATCTCTCCCCAAAGGACTTGATAAAGAATAATCAGTCCATTTAACCTGTTTGGGAAGGACTGTGAATGTGGGGTTGTGGTGCTTTGCAGTACTGTTGAATGGTGCAAATGCTGGTTGCTCTGAGACTCGGGCTCAGAAGTCGCTTCTTGGCTGCAACTAGCAGTGAACAACCTTTTGGGTGGTCATTTTTTTTGGTAGGCTTTTGAAGAGCTTTCCGTTAATAAATCTTTAATAAATCTTTAAATCTTCTTTAATTGCTGTCACTCTAGGTGACTACTGGTTAAGGGAGAGGACTCTTTTTCAGGCCAGATGGCCCATCTAGATAATACTTGTTTAATTTGAATTCTTCCTTAATTGTCCAGTTAGATACAGTGAAGATTACCCATGAGCAAGCCTCTTTTAATGCAAGGCAGTTGAGCCGAGTTTGTAACTTGGAATCTCCCATGCTGTAGCACGTGTAAACATCCTACACTCTCAGCTGTGAACTTGAGGTGGCTGGGAGAGGATTGTTTACGCCTTCTGCCATGGAGTGAACATCTGTGAGCAACGTCCTCTGCAAGGTGCAAGAGCCCGCTTCTCTCGGGAGCTGAAGAAGTGAGATTCTCGAGTTTCTTTACACTTAATCCCCCAAATTCTACTCTTCTGGTACAGCTGGTTTGAGGTAGAGGTTTTAAGTGTTTATTCATTCCCTCTTTTTGCCCCTGTTTTTACATATTCTGCAGGAAGAGGTGCGTCAGGCTGTGACCCCGGCTGAACCTGTGCAGTATTATTTCACTCTTGCTCAGCAGCCTGCTGCAGTGCAGGTTCAGGGGCAACAGCAAGGACAACAGACCACCACGTCTACAACCACCATCCAGCCGGGGCAAATCATCATTGCACAGCCCCAGCAGGGGCAGGTGAGTCACATGCTGCAGGTCAGTGGAGCCAGTGAGATCCTCTGTTTGCCTCTGTAATATACTGCAGGATCCTCTTCTCACCACTGAGAACAGAGCTGTCTTGTAGAAATGTGTTTGCTGGTCATGTCCTTTGCAATAGAGGGAGGTGGTTGAGGTGCTGAATTGCACTGGTGCACTAGGCAGGGTAGAAGTAGCCTTTTTACTCTCTGTGCTATTGGTTGTGTTGTTTTATGGAAGTACAACACGTTGTTATTCTGCAACAAATGATGACAGCCACACAACAGATTGTCTTTTCCAGCTAAATGAGAACCCACAATAAATTTTGGGTTGTTTGGATCCTGTCAATTACATCTCTTTATTTTAAACTCCTTAAAGTTAGGGAGTAATTTTTTGCAAAACCATGAACAGCTACTGTAAGAGGCACAGTACAGATATTCATGCAGAAATTCAGCTTGTCTTGTGCTTCTTAAGCCCCTTGATTTTTTCTTTGTCTTGTGGTGTTAGTAGGGCTAACATGGCATCTTTTCCAGTTGAGCACTCTTTTGGCTGGAAACTTGTTCCAATTACCAAGGCTCTGCTATCTTCAGAGTTCTGAAATCTGAGTTTAAGTTTCTATTGACATGCATTTTCTTAAATATATTTGGCAAGCCTCTGAGCCACTCTTTGGCACAGTTACCACTCTGTAAAAGCAGAAAACAGCACTTTACTCCCTCTTGGCAGTATTGTAAGGATAATTATACAGGAGCTGGCCAGGTGTTCAGATACCTTGGTAATGAGGGTTACACATGTCCCAGTTTCCCTTGGTGGTTTAAGCATCAGCAAGCTGGCAGGGGTTTGGGAAGCACTCTGTCTCTTCCTACCTTTGTGTCTTGTGGCTGTTTCGTCCATGCTCTGGTCTTGCTTGGTCTTTATCCCTCCGTTTTGCCCTCAGACCACTCCGGTGACGATGCAGGTTGGAGAGGGCCAGCAGGTGCAGATCGTGCAGGCGCAGCCGCAAGGACAAACGCAGCAGGCGCAGAGCGGAACCGGGCAGACCATGCAAGTCATGCAGCAGATCATCACCAACACAGGAGAAATCCAGCAAATACCGGTAAGGCTTCACCAGTGGGAATGTGTCCTGTGCGAAGAGCGTCCACGGGTGTTTTGGCGTGAGACCATATCTGTATGCTCATCTGTATGCTCAAGAGGAAATTTGACTTGAGTGGTGTGTCTTCTGCCTTGAAGAGAGGAAAATCAGGTGTGACAGGAAGAGGGTAATAAATCTAAACCGTCTAGTGTAGATCAACTCCGTGCCCGCCAATGCTTCACCTTAATGAAATAGTTGAGATTAGGAACCAATAAATAAAATATTTCCTGGATAAGTCTTAGTCCTTTGCCACAATAAAGATTCAGTAAAGTGTAGTTGACATCTGTTACCTCTACTGAGTTTTACCTCTGCAATCTGAAGTCATGACCTGTCGGAGTGAGTGGGAAAGGCGCCACCTGTGAGATTTTAATAAACACTTATCCTGTAAAAATATTTCTACAAAATATTTTGACCTAGTTGAAGCTTTGGGCTCTGCAGAACCAGAAAGTACTTGTCTTTTTGACATCACTGTAGACCTGCTGGCCTGAAGAAGGTGATTTTGAGCACCCAACATCAGTAGTAAATTTCTGGCATATGTCCTAAGTAAACTTGTGGGTCAAACAAATGTCACTCTTTTTCCTCTGTAGCTTCTAATCACAACAAAGATGGGTCTTTTTCTTCCCATCTGGAAAATTTCACACCTGTTAAAGAAAAAATATCTGTCCAGTTGTGTGTACTTAACAAGAAAACCCAAAGGTCAGACCAAGTGACCAAGACAAGCATTTCACTTTGCCTTTGATTTCTGTTACGATGAAGCTTATCCACATCTGTGGTAAAAACTGTGAACTTTTACCCAAGTCTTGCTTGTCAAGATTTGCTAAGCTTCAAGCTTGTCCCTTCCGTATGTCTGGCAAATGTTTTTGCATTGACATAGCGTCTTGAACATAGTTTAGATTGTGAGTATTGCCAGACTTTTCTAGTTGACTTCCCACTTCTTTTCATCTCTTACGTCTTCAGCTGATTCCTACTGCTTGGCTTAGAGTTTTGGTCAGAAATGAAACGGGTTTGCCAATTCTTTACTAAATCTGTCTTAATAAGTGTAACTTTTTTTCCCCTCCTCTCTTCTGCCTTGTCCACTGCTTTTCTTTTACATTCTCTTTTCTTCCTTGTGGAATTCTCTTCAGAATACTTGTTCTTAAAAAAAACATTCTGGAAGGAAATCTCCAGTCCTTGCCCCTAAGTGCTGTAACAAAACTGAATGCAGCAATATCCTCCTTTGCCGCAGTGATGAAAGAACAGCTTCAAGCTTGTTTTCCAGATGTCTCCGCTGAACGCTCTAATGCCCTGCAAGAAAGGCACTCTGAGGTCTGCTAGGAGAAACAGGTCTTTAAACAGCAGCTGAGAGGGGTGCCGTAGCACTCTGCAGATTGCCTCTTCTCCACACAGGTGATTGTGCATCCTGGGATGGAGTATAAGCCTGGAGGTTTGTTAATTAGTGTCTCCCTTTAGCCAGGCATGTGCTGGTACCTTCCTTGTGCCTGGGAACACTTAAAAACAAGTAGCTGTGGCTGGTGCTGGGATGCTGCTCCTGGCCGTGCACACGAGGCAGGAACTGTGAGGTGCCCGTGGGCAGTGCCCTTCGTCTGCAGGAGAGCTCAGCGCGCTGAGGTTTGCAAGGCCATAATATGGAGTCACTTAAGAGTTTTGCTGGCAGTGTTTTAGTGAAATATTCCAAATTCTCACTTCCATATCCAGCTGAGATACTATTTTTACTGTAGTTTAGAGGAATCCTCTTAATCTCACAGCATGCTGAAGAACCAGAGCTACTGCTGGGGAAATCTTTCTTCTTGCTTGCCAAAAGCAGTTTTTGGTGCTCTAACTTGGGAATCACCAGTGGTGAGGAGCAGAACTTGGTCTCTTGAACACTCTTTGTCCATTCTATTCTTCCTGCTGTGCTTTTATTTTTTTTTTATTATTATTATTATTATCTTAATGGTATAGTTAGTGTGGTCTTCTGATCGTTTCTTTTTCACTCTCTGCTATTTGTCAGGGTTCAACTAAGAATCTTTCGTAACACAAATACGAAAGTTTGAAACACTCTGGAAAAGCTGGCAGTACCTACGGCACTTGCTTGAACGTTCAGAGAATCTCTCTGCTGTTCTCTGCTAGGTTTGCACATGTGCCGCATCTTCTGCTCACTTTCATATTGCAATTTACTGTATTTGGGCAACAGATTGCCTGTTGGAAGGTGACTTTTATTGTTATTTCTTCTTTCCTAAGCTTGGAGTAAAACTGGAAGGAAATGTGTATATCAAGTAAGTGCTGGTCATTCGTTTGCCCGCATTGGATTTCATCTATCTGAGCTAGACCTCCCTGGACGGGCCCGTTTGGGCTTTGCTCTCACTGCTGGAAGAACGCCCTCTAAATCACGTTCACCCGTGTGGTTAGTAGTTAAAACCTAAGCAGGAGGCCTTCAGTGTAGAAAACATGCTCTGCAGGCAGATCTCCATGCAGAAACAGATTCTTTATTGAAATGTTTATGCTTATGTGGAGTTTATTTGCTCTTGGAATAATATTGGAGCTTTCAGACACAGCTGGTGAAGTCAGCAGTGCTTGTCTTCATGCCAAGAGCATAATTTCTGTTCTGGGCACTTCCAACCTTCGTCAGTTTGTAGAATTTTCAAGTATTTCATATGCAACCTTCCCCCCTTTTTAAACTTAGAACAAGTTTTTGTGTGTAATTAGTTTTAGGTTTATAAATATGAATGTTTGAAAGTTAAGTAACCCAATGAAAAAAGTGAATAGTAATGTTAATGACACTGTGACTTTTTTATGGCTGTATTGTGTATTAGTAGAACTAGCTGTTTATATCACAGAAAACGCAACCTGAGAGTTGAGGTTATCCTGATGACACCAGCTTCAAATCCTCAAGTATTTAGCCCTGTGAGGTGAGGGTTATAGTAAATAAAGATTTGCATTTAAACATGAAACACAAAGCATTTGATGCAAAGTACTAGATTTCTACTCAAAGCTTCCAAATACTACTGTCTGGTAATGTCACTGGGTTTTGTCATCCCTGCTGTCTTTTTTTTTTTCCTTGTATTTTCTTTATTGTTTTTGACAGAATATAAGAGTGTTGTCATGTGCAATTAACTCTCATAAGGAGTTTTCTTTATATGCAATGATGCATCAAAGAAGTAATTCAGCTCTCATAACAGAAAAGAAAAATAAATGTTCCTTAGGCTCTCAACACTGGCAATTAATATGCTTTAGCTACTAACTGACCATTCCCATTTTGGAAAAAGAAATAATGTGCTTCCTCAGGGTTTTACTTCAAGATCCGCTGGAGCTGTGCGGGCTTCGTTCTTGCTTTGGCAGGGTGATAGTTACTCATCTCAACTGGTAATCAAATGAAGCTTCCCAGTGTCATCTATTACTCTGGTTTCTGTTGTGGAAACAAGAAGGCAAGTTTGTGTGTGTTCAGGTTACACAGTTATCTGTTTAATTTTCTTTCCCTGCCCCCTCCGCTTGTCTCCAGGTTCAGTTGAATGCTGGCCAGCTGCAGTATATCCGCTTAGCCCAACCCGTGTCAGGCACCCAGGTAGTCCAGGGGCAGATCCAGACGCTTGCAACCAATGCACAGCAGGTATGCACTGTAATAGCAAGGCTGACATTAACTATTAAAATATTGTTCCCTAGCCTGAAACTGCAAATTCCAGCCATGTTTGCCAACTCTTGGAGTAGGATTCCTCTCTTCCCGTTACTTCATCAGAGTAATAAACCAAGGAGCGTAGTGCAAGTCTCCTGTATGTATATGTGAAGGGTGCATGCATGTGTATGTGTCTCGCTGTATAAAGCTCATGCTGCTTCTTAGCTGGGTGCAGCCAAAGCTTCGGTTCATCAGCGTTCTCTTCACTTCTGCTCCTTCTGGCTGGGTGAGGGAAGAGCACGGTGAGCTCTGAGGAGAGCTCCTGCACAGGTGACACATCAGGAGCAGTGCTGCTGTCCCCGGCCGTTCCATGTTCTTGCCAAGGCTGGTCTCTAAGGGACTCTTCTGTCTCAGAGGATAGGAAGGCCACCGCTCTGCTGCAATCTTGGAGGCCACGTTCTCCTTACAAAAATCTGAGAGGAGATGCTTGTGTTTGGTTTGGAATGTCTGAATCCCGTGTTCTTTGTTCCTGACTTGCAGTTAGCACCAGCATGGCCACGGGCAGGCAGCCTAAGCCTTACCTTACCACGCGGTGGTGCAGCAAGGTTCAGGAGCCTGAAAGCTCCTGAAAGGCAGCGGCAGAGTATTGTTAATGGGGTTCTGACCCTCTCCAAAATGCTCTCACTGATTGTCTTTCTCTCTCTATTGCAGATAACACAAACAGAAGTCCAGCAAGGACAGCAGCAGTTCAGCCAGTTCACAGATGGACAGGTAAACGCTTGGCGCTCACGGGTACCGCGTCCCCTCAAAGTCAAAACCTAGAGAGACTCTTAAGCTCTGCATGTTCTAGCAAACCAGCGGCTCCTGGTGAAACAGTTACTGCTACCAAAGCTTAACTGGAAGAGCGGGGTGAACAAATGTTGTGCCAGTCTAATTCAGGTGATTTATTTTGCTACACTTGCTCCAAATTAATCTGGTCTCATGCAGTCTGGCTTGGGTCCATTTTAATCCTAACCAGTTTAGGAATCCAGGTTTTAAATAACTCTCAACCGCTGTATAAATAGTCTGAGCTCAGTCTAGGCATCAGAAATTCACAGAATTATTTTGTTACAGTTTAGCACCAAATGTCTGGGGGCAATTTTGGATACGGTCTTGGGGACAGATTTTACTTGGACCTTAGAGGCTCTATTAGAGCCACGCTGACCTTGTCAGGCCGAGCATTTGCTTTGAGGGCGAGCAAGGCTGGATGTGATGGGAACTGATGGCCGTTTCTGCTCCTTGCTTCTGTCCCTGCCAGCAACTCTATCAGATTCAGCAAGTGACCATGCCTGCAGGCCAGGACATTACGCAGCCCATGTTCATCCAGTCCACCAACCAAACCTCAGACGGCCAAGCCACGCAAGTGACCGGGGACTGAGCGGCCGCCGGAGCCCGCGTGCGCCCCGCGTGCAGCAGCCTGACGTTCGCCACGGCGCCGTGGCCCCAGCGCCCGCCCCGGCGGCTCCGCTGCCCGCGCCGGGCCTGTCGCAGGCTGCGCTCCCCGGCAGCGGCGCCTTCCGCTGGCACCTGCCAGAGAGTGTCCAGCAGAACTGACAAGGATGCAATGTTTTTTATTTTATTTTTATTTTTTAGAAATCAATACTTCAGCGTATTCAGCTGCTTGTCCAGCCTCGTAAAACTGAAGCGAGTTAATCAAAAGGAATTTGTAGCATCTCCTTGAACAATGTGTAAAATGTTTTTTATCTAGTAAAGTTATTAAAGGTACTGCATCTGGTTCGTCCGAAGAGCTTTATTCCTCGTGTTCTGTTTGTAGTCCCGTTGGAATGGAGCTAGATGGAGTCTTCCCCTCCTCGTGGTCATTA
>PTEX01000061.1:3198732-3211828 GCA_003342815.1 Eudromia elegans | reverse complement strand
GGGTTGCAGGGATCCCAGGTTGCAGGGATCCCAGGGTTGCACACCCTGGGGGGCAGCACCCCGAGGCACCGGCTCCCACGGTGCGGGGGGTCCCTAACCCAGGGCTCTCCCCCCAAGGCCGCCTGGCGCCTCTACTCGACGGACGCGGCCCGCGGGTACCTGACGGCCACGTGGTGCTACTACGACAGCCTGCTGCCCTCCCTCAGGTAGGCACCGCAGGGCCAGGGCCGCGGGGGGAGGAGGAAGAGGAGGAGAAGGAAGAGGAGGAGGAGGAGGAGGAGGAGGAGCACGGGCCGCCTTCCTCCGCCTGGCACGTCCCGCTGTGCCGGAGCCCCAGCGTGAAGGGTGCCCAAACGCCTGACTTCCCCCTCCATCATCACCATCGTCATCACCACCCATCCGTCCTGCCCCCCGCCGAGCTGTCACTGCTTCGTTTTAACCTTGGTTTTGTTTTGTTTTGCAAAGGCAGGTTCCTAAGAGCGCGGGACACGAGCCCCTCGCGCAGCCCCCGGCCTCGCCCTTAGGAACTGCCTTTGGGAAGGAGGGAGCCGAGCTCTTCCCGCTCCTGGTTTTGCCCTGGTTTTGCTGTGACCCGCGCAGAGGAGGAGCCGGCTCTGCGCTGCCTTTGCTTTGCTCATCCTGTTTGCTTTGGAAAGTTTAATTTCTCCATGTTTTTATTTGACCCCAACCCCAGAGAGCTGGTCCTAATCTTTGAGCATTTGCACCGAGCCCGCAATGGAGGAATTAGGAATTCAGAGGTGACAAAATGGCCGGACGGAGCCCCGCCGCCTTATCCGTCCCTGCCCTCCGGCCAGAAAAGCGGCGGCCCCGCGGCGGGGGCCGGGGACAGGTAGGGTGCCGCCGGCCGCCGCGTCCCCCTGCTCCGGGCGTCTGCGGGCGGCTCCGCTCCCACGGCCTCCGCCGCTCGCGCGGGGGCTCCGCAGCCTCCCCGGCTTCGGGAAGCCTCTTGAGGGGTTCAGCTCTGCTGAGCCCCGAGTCGGGGGCAGGAACGGCCCTGGGGGCGTTGCAGAGGTGAAGTGAGTGTGCACGAAGAGAGCGGAGCGTGCACCGAGCGACCCGAGTGTGCACAAGGCAACCTGAGGGTGTGCGAGGGGAGCCAAGTGTGTGCAAGGGAAACCAAGTGTGCGTGAGGTGACCTGAGTGTGCACAAGAAGACCTGAGTGTGCACAAGGCCAACCAAGCTTGCACGAAGCAAACCAAGTGTGCACGAGGTGAACTGAGTGTGCACAAGAAGACCTGAGTGTGTGCAACATGAGCTGAGCGTGCACAATGTGCTCTGAGCGTGCACAAGGTGCTCCGAGTATGCACGGGGCCCTCTGAGTGTGCACGGGGCCCTCTGAGTGTGCACGGGGTGCTCTGAGTGTGCACGGGGTGCTCTGAGTGTGCACGAGGCTGCAGCAGACACAGGCGGAGGTGCCTGGGATCCGCGTGCCCACGCGGCGGAGCGGAGCTGCAGCTGCAGTCGGAAGATCCCACAGCTGAGCCGGGCGCTCCGTGTGGGGCGGTCCCGCGGGAATCCTCCCTCGCGCTGATCCCGGCGGAGCGCCGCCCTGGAGCTGGAGGAGCGCTGGAGCGCGCCGGGGCTGCCCAGGCCGCAGGAGCCCGGCCGCGCGGGTGCTCCCTGGGGCAGACGCAGGTTTCCGAGGCTGGGGGGGACGAGAGGCTGCGGCTCTGCTGGCGGCATCGGTGCTGCTGCCGCCACGGCCCCCGGGAGCCCCGTGTGCGCCAGGGCCGGGCGGGACAGGCCGCCCTGCTCCATCTCACCTTGCGCCTCCTTCTCCCGCGGCGCCGGGAGCCTCTGTGCCAGGATGAGCCCGCAGGGAGGACAGGGAGCCCCGTGGCGGCTCCGTCCCTGCTCCAGCCGCGCCGGCGCTCCCGAGCAGCCCCGTCCCCGCGCCCAGCACCTCCTCTCATAACATCTCCATCTTCTCTTTGTCCCCCCTCACCCGCCCCCGTCCCCCGCGCCGTCCCCGCGGCAGCTGCAAGGAGGAGGACGCGCGGCCGCCCACGTGCTTGCGGCTCAGGTAACGCGCGCGGAGCCGCCGGGCGCGCCGCCGCTCGCCCCGGGCAGCACGCGGGCGCCGCAGCGTTTATGTGGGACCCCGCCAGGCCGGGACGGCCGCCCCTCCGCTGACGCGCTCTCTCTCGTGTCTGTCCTGCCCCCCAGCCCCGTCCTTAGCGGTAAGCGGAGGCTCTTGCGGATCCGGGTGCCCTGGAGCTGGAGGTAGCGGCCGCGGCGCGGGCTGCTCTCGCAGCGGGGTGCACGGAGGCCCCGCGCCGCTCCTGCTCGCCCTGCCCGGCCCTGCTCCCCCGGCTCCCTTCCCTTGCCCTGGGGCCTGTGCCCGGCCGAGCTGCTCGGATAGAGCCTGGGGGCTGCGCTCGAACCTGCCATGGAGCCCCCGGGCCCGGCTGTGCCGGCCCGCGGCTCTGCTGCAGCGCAGCATCCTGCAGCACGGCCTCCTGCAGCACAGCCTCCTGTAGCAATGCCTCCTGCAATGCAGCCTCCTGCAGCGCAGCCTCCTGCAGCGCAGCCTCCTGCAATGCAGCCTCCTGCAGCACTGCCTCCTGCAGCGCAGCCCCCGGCTGGGGCGAGCGAGGCGGCTCCCAAGGCCGCGTCCTCCGCAGCTCTGCTGCCGCTCTGCACCGCCCTGGGGCCTCCCGGGGCCTCCTGCGCCCGGCACTGGAGGCCAGCGCTGCTCCCAGTGTGCCGTGCATCCCAACACACTGTGCATCCCAACACACTGTGCATCCCGGCACACTGTGCATCCCGGCACACCGTGCGTCCCAGTGTGCCATGCATCCCGGCAGCCTGTGCATCCTGCCACACTGTGCATCCAGACACACCATGCATCCCGGTGTGCCATGCATCCCAGCAGGCTGTGCATTCCGGCAGCCTGTGCATCCCAGCACACAGTACATCTCGACACGCTGTGCATGCCATTGCCCTGCGCATCCTGGCAGCCTGTGCATCCCAGCACCGTCCCCTGGCCACATGTGACCTCAGCTGGCCGTGTTTTCCCTTTTCCTCTTTGCTGCAAGTCCCCCAGGCCTCGGCTCGCTCCATGCGCCTGCGGGGCCGGGATTGCCGCCTGGGCCGCTGCTCCCCGTAGGTCCTGCATAAACGAGCGCCGTTGTCCCCACATGGCATAGGGGCGGTGTGGGGAGCGGAGCAGCGGGGCAGGGGGACAAGGGATGAGAGCAGAACCCCCCGCTGCCCCCGGGTGCACGAGCAGAGCCCGCCCGGCATCGGGGACCGCGAGGAGGAGGATGGTGGGGTCGGCACTGCCTGGCTCTGCTCTGCGTCCTTGCCAGCGTCTGTCTGCTGTCTCTTTGCTCTTGAACAAAAACCACGTTTTTTAGCCCCAAAGTGGGTGGCTCATGCCCATGGCGGGGCCGCCTCCTGCGCCCCCAGCCCCACGTCCCCAACCAGCCTCCTTCCCCTGCAGCACCAAGATGGGCATCAAGGAGCGCATGGGCCTGGCGGGCTCCATGCGGCAGGGGGGCCGGGGCCGGGCGCCGCTGGGGCTGCCCCTGCACCGCTCGCCCAGCACCGAGGACGTCCCTGAGGCCGCCAGCCCCAGCAAGGTGCCCAAGAGCTGGAGCTTCAGCGAGCGGAGCCGCCTCCGCGCCTCGCTGCGCCTCAAGGCCCGGCCCGCGGCCGAGGGTGAGTCCGGTGGCACCGCGGGGACGGGCACCGTGTCCCGCGTCCCGCGTCCCGTGTCCAGCGCCCGCCCTGCTGCCCGCAGCCGACTGCGCGCCCGATGACAGCAGCGAGGACAGGGGCTTGCAGGGCGAGCCGGGCGCCGAGGACGTCCTGCCGGCCGTGAAGAGCCTCATCCGGGCGCTCAGGTGGGGGCCTCCCGGGGGCTGCCCCTCCACGGGGAGGCTCCGTGGGGCTCCGGGAGCTCCTCCTCCGCAGGGCTCCGGGGGCTGCCTCTCCACGGGAGTCTCCGTGGGGCTCCAGGGGCTGCCCCTCCACGGGAGGCTCCGCGGGGCTCCTCTGCTCCAGCGCCGCTGCGTCCCGCAGGATCCTCAAGTTCCTGGTGGCCAAGAGGAAGTTCAAGGAGACCTTGCGGCCCTACGACGTCAAGGACGTCATCGAGCAGTACTCGGCCGGCCACCTGGACATGCTGGGCAGGATCAAGAGCCTGCAGACGCGGTGAGCCGGCTGTCCCGCGGGTGTCCCCCCGCTCCCGGCCGGGGGACCCTTCCCCGTGCCCTGCGGCGGGCCGGGAGCCACGGCCACGTCCCTGCGTCCTGCGCGGTGCCAGGGTGGAGCAGATCGTGGGCAGGGGGGCCGTCCCCGTGGACAAGAAGCTGCGGGAGAAGGCGGAGAAGCCGCCGCCGCCGGAGCCGGAGGAGGAGCCCAGCATGATGGGCAGGGTGCTCAAGGTGGAGCGGCAGGTGGGGAGCGGCGCGGGGCGACTCGGGGTCCCCGCGGGGCCGGCGCCGCTCAGGGGCTGCCCCGCAGGTCCAGTCCATCGAGCACAAGCTGGACGCGCTGCTGGGGCTCTACTCGCGGTGCCTGCGCAAGGGCTCCAGCATCTCCTTCAGCCTGGGCGCCGTGCGGCAGCCCTGCGCCGAGCCCGACGTCACCTCCGACTACCACAGCCCCGTGGAGCACGAGGACCTCTCCGTCTCCGCACAGACCCTCAGCATCTCCAGGTCGGCCAGCGCCAACATGGACTGAGCCGCGGGGCCGGGAACGCCGGGAACGCCGGGAACGCCGGGGCCGGCGCTGCCCTCCTGGCCCTCTCCGTTGTACTTGAAACGCGTCTTCCAGCCGGCGCGCTGCCCACGCGGGCACCGCGTCTGGCACGGGGCAGGACCCCCAGGCTGCCTCCCACTCCCGGCGTGCCGGGAACCCCCCTGCATCCCGGCGCTCCGGGAGCCAAGCCGGGGGCTGCTGATCTATGCAAGGCTGCGCGGCCGCCCGGCCCCGCGCGGGGTTTGGTCCACGTAGCGCCCGGCCGGGTGGTGGCCGGGAGCTCCTCCGCCCGGGGCTGCAGCCCTGGGCTGCCCTGCGAGCCCCTGGCAGCGCAGCGGAGCCCTGGGGACAGCTCTGCATCCCCGCGCGGACGCGCAGCCACGTCTGGATGTGCGGCAGCGCGGCCCGCGGGGACGGAGGCGACGCGCATCTCCCCTGGCCCCGCGGGGGGAGCCGGGCACGCGGCTCCGTCCCCCGTGTCCCCGGTCCCCTGGTGCCACCCTGCGTGGCGGCAGCAGAGCCGACCGCCCGGGGAGAGCAGCCACCCTCACGGTAGTGCCAAAGTGTGCCCGGGGCTGGGGCTGCCTCCTGCCCCCCCAGGATTTCCAGCCCCCCCTTTCCCATTGCCCAGCTGGGGGAGCCGCCCAGGGACCCCCCTCAAATCCTGCTTGTTTCCCCCGTCTCGTTCGTGCATGCGGCAGTCGGGGCTGCCCTGGAGCCGCTCGCAGCCTCCCTCCGGCTTGTGGCTGTGCCCAGGGTGCGCGGCCGGGGAGCTGCTGCCCCGGGCACGCGGGATGGTCCCGGTATCTGCGTCCCAGGAATGCAGGATGGTCCCAGTGTCTGTATCCTGGGAATGCAGGATGGCCCCGGTATCCGCGTCCCGGGAATGCAGGATGGTCCCAGTGTCCGTGTCCTGGGAATGCAGGGTGGTCCCGGTGTCCGCGTCCCAGGAATGCAGGGTGGTCCCGGTATCCGTGTCCTGGGAATGCAGGGTGGTCCCGGTATCCGCGTCCCGGGCACGCAGGGGGTTCCGGGGCTCCTCGTCCCCGGCGCGGGGCTGCATGCGCCAGCTTTGCCCGCACCAGCGACTGACTCGTAGGACTCGTCCGCGGGGCGGGTGGCCCCTGCCGCCCCCCCGCTGTAGTTACCTCACTTTATTAACTTATTAACTTATTTGTTTCATTAAAATTTGGAGCAGAGGCCCCGGCCGCGCGGTGTTTGTGTCCCCGCTCTCCCGGGAGGTGGCACTCCAGCCCCGCGGCCGAGCCTGCCGCCAGGGGCCCAGGCGTCCGGGCGCCCTTCCCGCTGCCTCCTCCTCCAGGAGCCCCAGCCCGGGGGTCCGGCTCTCACGCCTGCCCCATCCAGCGGCTTCCTGCGCCCAGAGGCTGCAGGCCTGATGCCACCACAGAGGGGCCCATGGAGTGCGACTGGAGCCTGGGAAGTGCAGGGGAGGGCAGGGAGACCCTCCTAGACGGCGGATCCTCCATTCCTGCCTGGCCCATGGACACTGCAGGACGCGCCGCGGCCCCCAGGCCGGCACGGAGGGGAGGGAGGCCGGGAGGGAGCCGCTTTCCCCGGCCGCCTCGGCAGGAAGCCGGGCTCTTGGCAGGTCGCTCCTGCCTTTCCGGGCTCTGTCTCGCCGGCAAACACGTTCTTGGCAGGGCCGAGTGCTCCCGGGCCCCGCCGGAGCTGCCCCGGGCGCGGGGCTGTGCGGGGAGCGGGCGCCCGGCTGCACCCGCGGAGCCCCCGTCCCGCCAGGCCCGGGAGCCGCTCCGGGCCCAGGCACAGCCGGGAGAGCCCCGTGCAAAGCGGCTGTCCCGGTGCCCGGGGCCTTGCACTGCTCTGCCCTCCGCTCCTCCCAAAGACAGGGGTATCCGCACGGAGCCGGGGCTGCTCCCGGGCTGGGAGTCTCCGGCTCTGGAGCCGAGGCCTCGCGCGGCCGCCGGCTCCACGTCCCGTGTGTGCCACCCGCCGGGTGGACTTTGCTCTGTGCCAATGCAGCTCCCTCCCTCCTGCCGGCGCGGCGGGAGAGGCTCCAGCGCCTCTGGAGCAGAAGGAGACGGGGCTGGACGGGGCTGGGCATCGGGCAGCTCAGGGAATTGCGCTGGCGGAGTGGAAAATACCAGCGCCGGGGACTTGGCGAGGCGTGACGGGGCCGCGCGGCTCGTCCTGCGGCTCTCCTCGGGGTCAGGACGAGCTCCCGCAGCGCGGATCCTGCTCCCGGCAGGAGCCGCTGGTCCCAGGAGGCAGCGCAGCCTGGCAGGAGCACAAGGACACGGAGCCGTGACCAGCGGTGACCGGGGCACTTCTTGTCCACCGAGGGTCTTGGAGAACGCGTGACTCACCCTGGATTCCTGTCCATCCTGTCACGGAGAGATTGTGTTTTCGGAGACTGCCGGACTCCGGGCTGGACTCAGTTCCTTCCGGAGCTGCTCGCAGCCCGCGGCCCTTCCCTGCTCCGCGCGCGCAGGAAAGGGCCGTGCCGAGAGCCCCGGCCGAGCAGCCAGGGCGGCCCCAAGGGGCTCCCGTGCAAGGGCCCCCTTTGGGCCGGGTGTCCCGTGGCCCCCAGGTCCCCTGTGTGCCTGGCCTGGCTCCCGTGGGTGCCCGCAGCACCTGCATGCCTGGCTGCAGCCTGGCATCCTCCAGAAACCCTCTGCAAGGGTCGGGAACCGCCAAGTGCAGGCCAGGAAGTGAGTGCCAGGACATGGGAACACTGCCGAACGGGTCCTGGGGGGAACCCTGGGAAAACCAGCTGCGTTGGGAGCCCTGGCAGCCGGGGACGTGGGACCCGCGCACCGGGACCGGCTGCCCACCCTGGGTGGCAGCGGGGTGTCCCCGCCGGGGTGCGCGGGAGGGCCCGGGGGGTGGCGGGGCCGCGGGGAGGGGGTCGGCGGCCGCGGTTCCCCCGGCGGCCCGGGCAGCTCCGCGGCTCCAAGGTCACCTTCGCCCGGCGCCTCCGCCCAGGTGCGCGCGGCGGCCTCGGGACCTTCCGCGGCGGCGCCTCCCTCCCGGGCCGCGGCCGCGCTCCGCGGCGCCTCCCCGCGCCCCCCCGCCCGGCCGGGGCGAGGCCGCGGGGGCCGGGCCGCTATAAAGGGGCGGCGGGGCCGGAGGAGGCGCTCGGCGGCGGCGGCGCGCGCGGGGCTCCAGGTAGGGTCCCGCTCCCCGTCCCGCTCCCTTCCCTCGGGATGCGCCGCTCCGTAGCCTGCGGAGCAGCGGGAGGGGGGGGCCCTGCCCCGCGGTCCCCCCCGAGCAGCTTTTCGCCTTCCCCGCGCTCCCGGCTCCACGGCGCGGCTCCCCCGGGAGCGCCCCTTCCCTTCCCTGCGCTGAGACCCGGCGCCTCATCACACTCATCGCACCCGCGGCGGGGCGGGCGGCTCCGCACGGGCGGCCGGGGCTGCAGCCGTGTCCCCTCCTGCCCCTCGGGACCCCCGTCCTGCCGGGGTGCTGCTCTGCGGGGGGCAGGTTCCAGATCTGTGTGGGCACCATGGGGAAGTCGGTCCCGGGGCAAAATAGAGGGGAAAAGGTGAATCTGAAGCTTTCAAGCACCCTGCAGATGGGGGTGGGGGGAGAGGGGTGGCTGCAGGGTGATGCTCCCAGCCCTGGCGCCGTCGAGGGGTGGGAATCCGGCAGCCTGGGGGGTCCCTCCTACTCCCCCGCTCATCCTCCTCCAGTGCCCCCGGTGGGGACGTGTCACCCAGCCCGCGCCCCTCTGCCCTGCAGCAGGACCCGGGTGGCACCATGCGCCTGCTCTGCGCCCTGCTCCTGCTGCTGCCCGCGGCCGCGGCCTCGCGCTCGCGCCGCGAGCTGGCGCCGGGCCTGCACGAGCACGGCGTGTACGACGCGGGCGGCTCGTACTGCGCGCGCGGCGACGTGTGCTGCCGCGGCCGCGACGACGCCTGCACCGTGCCCTACCTCGACACCGTCTGCTACTGCGACCTCTTCTGCAACCGCACCGTCTCCGACTGCTGCCCCGACTTCTGGGAATACTGCCTGGGCATCCCACCGCCCTTCCCCGCGGCGCACGGTAGGGCCCGGCCCGCGCTCCCCGGGCGCGCAGCCTCCTCCCGGCCTCCCCGGGCGCGCGGCAGGGACTCTCCTGCTCCCGGCCCTGCCGGGCATGTCTGGGCCCCGCACGTGTTGGCCGGGCCTGAACCCACGCGGGGGGCGAGCGGGCAGCACAAGGAAGCCTAAGAAATCCCGGCGGAGCAGAGCGGGCGCGGGGTGAAGCCGGCCCTGTATCCGTGTCGGGACAGGCAGCAGCGCCGCGTTAACCCCCTCCGCGCCGGCCCTTCCCGCGGGATGGGGACGGGGCGGGACGGGGCGGCAGGGCCGGGCGGTGGCCGCGCGCTCAGTGCGCTCCCCGCTCTCTCCGGCGCAGGTTGCACCCGCGGCGGCCGCAGCTTCCCGAGCGGGGCCACGTACCGCGAGAACTGCAACCTGTGGTGAGTGCCCGGCCGGGGAGCGCCCGGGGCTGCCCGCGCTGGGTGGCGGGGAGCGCTGCCAGGGCCTCTGCTCCGGATCCGGGCGTGGGGAGCGCAGCCCCCGGCGCCTGGATGCGCTCCCAGGGTTCGGAGGGCGCCGCCGCCTCCCCCGCGTTAGCGCGCGGCTGCCGCGGCCTCCCCGGCGCAGGCACCGCTCTGCAGCCGCTGGGGTTTGTTTTGGCCACACTGGTCCATGGGCAACTTGTGCAACGTGCCGGGACCCGCTGGGCGCCTCCATCCGCCCTTGGCTCGAGCCACGCGCGGCCGCGGTCGCGCCGCGGCTACAAGGAGCTCTGCTGGAGGCAACGGCATCTCCGGGCGGGGAGGACCCCTGGGCACGGTGGGGGCGCCGCGCGGGCCAGCAAAGCCCTGCAGCCAGTGGCCCCCAGCAGCGCGGTGGGCACGGGCTGTCAAAGGCAGCACCGGGCGAGGAACGATGGGTCCCGGCTGCAGCACCGGGCCCCGGGGCTGCTGCTGCCCTGCCGCACTCTCCTCCCGCTCTTGGAATGTGGGGAGTTCCTCCGGAAGGGCCCTATCCAGCCCCTGCCCCCGCCAGGAAGCCCGGCAGAGGTGCACGGAGCTGGGGCTGCGGGCCCAGGCGTCCGGCGCCCGCCTCCGAGGGGTTAACAGCGCGGGGCCGGGTCAGCGGGGCCGCCGGCCGGAGCCGCCGCGGGGCACGAGGGCTCCCGGCGCTTACCGGCTTTTTCCATTGCCTCAGCGGGCACGCGGGGGGAGCGCGGCCAGCCGGGGGGGGGCTCTGCACCCTGCGTCCCAGCCTGCTGCGTCCCCCGCCGGGTGCCACCGCTGTCCCCTGCCGGGTGCCGCTGCTGTCCCTGCCAGGTGCCACGTGGTGCAGGTGCAGGGCCCTGGCAGGGTGACGGTGCAGGGAGCGCGTCCTGCTGTCCCCTCCCCGCCCCTCACCCTGCCCTCGGGGACGTCTTGGGGGCACCGGGACCGAGTGCCCAGCGCCGTGGCCGCGCAGGGCGCTGGCCGGAGCTCTCCGGCCCTGGCGCGCAGCCTTAAAAGGGCAGCGGGCGGCGGGCGGCGCGCCAGGCAGCGCTCGGCCGCGGGGGGAGCCCGGCCCGCTGCCCCCTCGCGTGGCCACCGCCCAGGGCCCCGCGGGGCTGCCCCCGTCCCGGCCCCGCGGCCTCCCCCGGGAGCGTCGGGGCCGCCCGTGCAGGGTCCCGCTCGCGGCCTGGCTGCGTCTCCCCTTGTTTGCCGTGCCGGCCCCGCTGCCCTCGGGCTCCGGCAGGGAGCGGCTCCGGGGGCCCTGCCCGTGGCCCGGGACCCTCCTGGAGCGCCCAGCGGGCTGAGGGGGCCGCAGGGACGGCCCCGTCCAACCCCGTCCCGCTCGTGTCCCCCAGCACCTGCAGCCAGGGCGGGCGCTGGGACTGCGAGGACCAGGCCTGTCTCATGGACCCGGAGCTCATCAGCGCCGTCAACAGCGGCAGCTTCGGGTGAGAGGCGCCGGCCGCGGCTGGCGGGGCCGCGCGGGGCCTCGTGGGGCGCCCCGTGGGACACCCGCCCGTCCCGCGCAGCTGGAGAGCCACCAACTACAGCCACTTCTGGGGCATGACGCTGGACGAGGGCATCCGCTACCGCCTGGGCACCTTCCGCCCGCCGCCCGCCGTCATGAACATGAACGGGCTGCACGTGAGTCCGCGCCGAGACGGCCGCTCAGCACATTCCCCCGCCGGCCGGCCCGCGCCGCCGCCGCTGTTGTTTTATCCCCTTCGCTCCTTGCGCGTTTCCCATCGGAAAAGCTGCTGCCGGAGCTGCTGAGTCGGCAGAGCGGGCGCTTGGCGGGTGGGATGAGCCCGCGGGGTCCCAGCCGGCCCGGGGGGCGTGCAGGGGACACGGGGACACGGCGGAACATCCCGGGGCGGCTCCTGGCGCCCCCATCGCACACGGGGCGGCTGCAGCCCCCCCGGGCCGGGCGGCTCCACGGAGCCGGCACTCCCCGCGCTGCCCCCCCGGCTGCCGCTCCTGTTCTGGAGCCGCGTCCCGAGCCCGGCCTCCCGCGGGAGCTGGGGGGCTCCGCTCGGGGTGGGGGCGGCGGGACGCGCCCTGAGCCCCGCGCCGCCCCCAGGTGCCCATGGGCTCCAACGAGGTGCTGCCCCCCCACTTTGACGCCGCGGCCAAGTGGCCCGGCATGATCCACGAGCCCCTGGACCAGGGCAACTGCGCCGGCTCCTGGGCCTTCTCCACGGCAGGTGAGGGCGGCGGAGGGCCGCGGCGGGGGCACCGCGGGCCGCCCCGTGGCTCCTCGTCACCCCCGCCCCGCTCCAGCCGTCGCCTCCGACCGCATCTCCATCCACTCCATGGGGCACATGACGCCCGCGCTGTCGCCGCAGAACCTGCTCTCCTGCGACACGCGCAACCAGCGCGGCTGCGGCGGCGGGCGGCTCGACGGCGCCTGGTGGTACCTGCGGCGCCGCGGGTGAGTCCGTGCGCCGGCCGGGGGCCCCCCGGGAGCCGCGGGGACGCTCCCGGCAGCCGCCGCCGTGCCCCGCGCAGGGTGGTCACGGACGAGTGCTACCCGTTCACGAGCCGCCGGAGCCGCGCGCCCGGGCAGCCCTGCATGATGCACAGCCGCTCGACGGGCCGCGGCAAGCGGCAGGCGACCGCGCGCTGCCCCAACCCGCGCGCCCGCGCCAACGACATCTACCAGGCCACCCCCGCCTACCGCCTCGCCGCCGACGTGAGTGCCGCCCGCGCCGGGGTGGGCTGGATTCCTCTGCGGAGCCGAGCTGGAAGCGGCGCAGGGGAAAACCCGCTGGGCCCCGTGCGGGTGGCCCTGACCCCAGCCGGAACGCGGGTGCTGGTGTCGCCCTCGGCGGCAGGGCGCCCGGTTTTGGGTGCAAAAAGGCTGTTGCTGGAGGCTGCGGGGCCCTGGGGTCCCGTGGTGCCCCCCATTCCCACCAACTGGCTGCTCTGCTTGCAGGAGAGGGAGATCATGAAGGAGCTCATGGAGAATGGGCCCGTGCAAGGTAGGGTCCCCGGGCAGCGCCGGGGAGCTCCAGGTGCCACCGCGCGGGTCCCTCGGCTCCTACAGCAGATCCCGGTGGGAGACTGGGGCTGTCACCCCCCCCACTCACCCTTGGAGCGTGAATCCTGGAAACTCCCGGAGCGGGGGTGGATCTGGTGCCGCCGAGCCCCGTCCCCGCCGAGCCCTGTCCCCCCGGAGCCCTGTCCCCTCCGAGCCCCGTCCCCGCCGAGCCCTGTCCCCATCGAGCCCTGTCCCCGCGGCGCCCTGTCCCCCCGCGGAGCCCCGTCCCCGCGTGACGTCGCTGCTCCGCGCAGCCATCCTGGAGGTGCACGAGGACTTCTTCATGTACGAGCGCGGCGTGTACCGGCACACGCGGCTGGCCGAGGGGAAGGGCCCGCGGCACCGCCGGCACGGCACGCACTCCGTCAAGATCACGGGGTACGTGGGGCGCCCCCCTCGAGTCCCCCCCATGATCTCCATGGGGCGCCGGGTGCCCCCCCGCTCATCCGCCGCCCTCCCTGCTGCAGGTGGGGGGAGGAGCAGCTCCCTGACGGCCGGACCCAGAAGTACTGGGTGAGTGCGGGGGGTGTCACGAGTTTGTGGGGGCTCGGCCACCCCCCCCCCCCGGCTCCCGGGGGATTCCAGCACGAGGGCTGCAGTCCCCTGGGAGCGGGGTGGGACGGGGGGGGGGGCCTGGGAGGGCTCTGAGCGGACCCCCCCCCACCCCAGACGGCCGCCAACTCCTGGGGGAAGGACTGGGGCGAGAACGGCCATTTCCGCATCGCCCGCGGCGTCAACGAGTGCGACGTGGAGAGCTTCGTGGTGGGCGTGTGGGGCCGCGTGGGCGCCGAGGACCTGCAGCACCGCGCCTGAGCCCCCGGCCCCCCCGGCCCCCCC
>PTEX01000061.1:3171793-3191741 GCA_003342815.1 Eudromia elegans | reverse complement strand
GCAGGGCAGGGCGCTCCCGAAGCCCAGTGAGGAGCAGGGCAGGGCGCTCCCGAAGCCCAGTGAGGAGCAGGGCAGGGCGCTCCTGATGCCCAGTGAGGGGCAGGGCAGGGCAATCCTAACGCCCAGCGCGGGGCGAAGCAGGGCAGGGCGCTCCGGCGGGAGGGAGCCCTGCGCGCTGCAGCCCCGAGCGCCTCTCGGCGCAGGAGCTCTGCGGCCCCGCACGGCCGCGGGAAGCAGCAGCAGAGCCTCGGGGCTGCAGTGCCGCAACGAGCAGGGGAATCACAGACCCACCCGGCCTGGGAAGACCCCGGAGAGCGCCGAGCCCCACCGCGAGCCCCTCGAGGCCGCCCTGCTGGGCCATGTCCCTGCGGCGGCTCCAGCACCGCCCCGGGCAGCCCGTTCCGACCCTCCCCGGCGCGAGCGGAGCCGCTTCCCCGGCCCCTGCCGCGGCTGTTCCGGAGGGGAGGGCCGCCCGGCCGCGGCACGGGGCCTCTCAGCGGCTGCGGCCCCCCGCGCCGTCCCGCGCCGTCCCCGCTCACTCAGCATGAGCACGCAGGTGTCGCTGCGGAAGGGCTGGCAGTTGCTGTTGAGCAGCGCGGCCTGCAGCTCCCTCGCCGAGATGAACCCGCTGCGGTCCGCGTCCACGGCCTGGAACCACGCGAGCGCCTCCGCGTCCACGCCCGCCGGGGCCGCCCCTGCGCCGGGAGGGACCCTCAGCGGGGAGCCCACAGCGGCGCGGGGGCACCGGGCGCGGGGGGAACCGAGTGCGGGGGGAACCGAGTGCGGGGGGAACCGGGCGCGGGCAGGGGGAACCCGCGGTGCCCCGGCCAGCCCGGCGGGACATCCACGGGCGCCGTGCAGGGCCAGGGCCCCAGGGCCTCCCGCCCCGCCGGGGCCTAGAAATTCCCATCGGGACCTCCCGGACCCACCGCGAAACAGCCCGCGGAGGCGGCGCCGCCAGGACCCGGCCCGGCCCCGCAACACGCCCGCGCCCGCGGCGGGGCACGGCGGGGGACACGGCGGGTGACAGGGCGGGGGGGGACGGGCAACGTGGCAGGGAGGTGGCAGGTGACGGTGGGGACACGATGGGTGACGTGGGGCAGAGACCATGGGCAAGACGTTGGGGACGTGATGGGCGACACGGCAGGGAGACGCTGGGCAACGTGGCGGGGACACGGTGGGGACGCGATAGGCAACGTGGCGGGGACACGGTGGGCAAGGCATTGGGGCCACGGTGGGTGACAGGGCAGGGTGACGGGGCAGGGTGACAGCGGTGACGGGGCAGGGTGACAGCGGTGACACGGCCGCCCGTGCGTTGCACCGCGCTCGTCACCCCTGTAGCTGCTGCACCCGGGTGCCTCGGGAGAGGGACGGTGGCATCGGGGGACGGGAGCAGAGGTGGCTCCGGGGGGGGTGCTCCAAGTGACACCCAGGAAGCGCCTGAGGGAGTGCCACGGGGAGGGGACACGGGGACACAGGAGGGGACACAGGAGGGGACACAAGGGGGGGACACAAGGCGGGCACTCACCCGGGGGGCCCGGCGGGCCGCTGTCCCCCATGACGCCGACCCCTTTGTCGCCCCTCTCGCCCTTGATGCCCGGCAGCCCTGCGGGACGCGGAGCGGGAGAGTCCCCAGGGCGGTGGCACCGCGTGGCCGCGGGTCCCCCCCGCGCGTCCCCCCGGTGTCACCCACCTGGCGCTCCCGGCAGGCCCTGGCGGCCCTCGCGGCCGACCTGCCCTGGCAGCCCCGGCGCTCCCGGCGCTCCCGGCCGCCCGGGCGCCCCGTCCTTGCCGGGCGGTCCCGGCCGGCCCGGGGCGGGCGCCACCTCGGGCACCGGCCGCAGCCGGGCGCTGTAGTAGGCCACGCGCTCTGCGGGACACGGCACACGGGACACGGCACACGGGACACGGCACACAGGACATGGGACACGGCACATGGCACATGGGACACGGGACACAGAACACGGTCACGGCCACCCCGTCCCGGCGGCCCCGCGCCCGCCCCCGGCGCCACTCACCGTCCAACACCTTGTCCAGCTCCTGCCGCACCAGGCGCCGGATCTCCTCGTAGCTCACGGCGTCCGCCTGCGGAGCCAGCGCCCGGTGGCCCCGGTGGCCCCGGTGGCCCCTCCGCCGCCCCCGGCCCGCTCCTCACCCTCATCCCGGGCGGCCCCGGCAGCCCTGGGCTGCCCGCGGGGCCCGGCGCGCCCGGGGGGCCCCTCTCCCCGGCAGGGCCGCGCGGCCCCAGCGGCCCCATGGAGCCGCTCTTGCCGGGCCCACCCGGCGCCCCGGCACGGCCCTTCTCGCCGGGGTAGCCCCTCTCGCCCGGAGATCCGGCCTCGCCCTGCAGAGAACCGGGAGAGCGGCGGGATGGAGCTCGGAGACCCCCGGAGCGGGGCCGGCCGGTGCCGAGCTCCCTCCTCACCTTCTGCCCGGCGGGTCCCGCGGAGCCGGGCTTCCCCGGGGGCCCCTACGGACACACGGCAGCGGCGGCAGCGGGAGCCGCGTCCCGCCGTGCCCGTCCCCGCGCCGGGCCAGGCGGCTGCGCCGCCCCGGTACCTCTTTGCCGACCGGCCCGTCTGGCCCCGTCTCCCCCTGGGAAGGCAAATGGAGGCGGGAGCTGGAGCGGGTCCCTGGCACCCGCCGCGCACCCAGCGCCGGCCTGGCACCCACCGGCGGTCCGGGGTGTCCCGGTGGCCCTGGCGCTCCCGGCATTCCTGGCAGCCCTCGGTCGCCTGCGGATCCCCGCTCGCCCTTCAGTCCCTAGGGAGAAGGCGGGAGGGAAGTGCCGGGCGGTGCCGGGTTCGGGGAGTGGAGCCGGCTCCCTGCCGGTCCCACGGGATGGGGCGGGATGGGGCGGGACGGGCTGGTCCATACTCACCACTCCGGCGAGGCCGGCGGGGCCCGGCTGCCCCGGGCTGCCCGGGGGACCCTGCGGAGCCGAGCGGGACGGCGTTGGCATGGGGAGGGCGCCGGCCCCCGCGTCCCGCGGGCAGGAAAGGTGCCACTTACCACCAGCCCCGGGGGGCCCTGCCGGCCCTGCGGTCCCATGGGTCCGGGGTCCCCCTGCGAAGGCGGCGGCTGAGTGGGAACGGGACCGGGAAGGGGCCGCTGGAGCCCCCGCTCTCTGTGTCCCGCTCACCTCTGCGCCCGGCCGGCCTGTGCTGCCGGGGGGGCCGGGTTGGCCGCAGTCGCCCTAGGGGACAGGGGGACGTCGTGGGGACCCGTGGGCGCCGTGGGACGGCCCCGCGCGGCGCCGCCGGCCGCTCACCTTGGCTCCCGGCAGACCCGGGTGCCCCGTCTTGCCCTTGAAGCCCTGCAAGGGGAAGAGCGGCCCGTGGGGAGGGGGCGGCAGGCGCATCCCGGCCGGCGCGGGTGGCACCGCGGGCGGCGTCACTCACCGGCAGCCCCATCATGCCGGGCGGCCCGGGGGGGCCGGGGTCCCCCTGCGGACACAGGCGGGCGAGGCGGGGGGCTCGTGCGCCCGGGGCCGCGCGGGGGCCGCGCGCGCCGCGTCCCCCCGTCTCACCCGCGCTCCCGGCTTGCCGTCCTTGCCGTCCAGCCCTTCCACGCCGGCGGGGCCCTGCGGGCACGCGGGGGTCGGGATCGCGGCTGCAGGGGCTGCGGGAAGGGCGGCTCCCGGGAGGGCCCCTCGCAGGCCAGATCCACCTTACCTGGATCCCGGGCGGCCCGGGGGGGCCGGGGGGCCCTGGCATCCCCGCGGGGCCGCGCACGCCCTCGCTGCCCTGCAGGAGCCAAGGGGAGCGTCGGGAGCCGGGGCCGCAGAGAGGAGCTCTGCACTGTGGGGACCCCGCTCTGGCACGGGGACACGGGGAGCTCTGCCCCGTGGGGACCCCGCTCCGGCACAGGGACACGGGGACACGGGGAGCTCTGCCCCGTGGGGACCCCGCTCCAGCACGGGGACACGAGGAGCTCTGCTCCATATGGACCCCACTCCAGCACGGGACATGGCGCGGGCGCCCTGGGTCTCACCTTCTCGGCGGTGGGGCCCGGTGGCCCAGCTGGCCCCACTTTCCCTGGGAAGCCGGGAGGTCCCTATGGAGAAGAGTGACGTGAGGAGAGGGCCCCATGTGGGAGAGATGGCCCCAAAACTGAACACGTTTGCCCAGGGCTCACACGGCAGCGGCCGGGCGCCCTCCGCTGCATCCTGCATCCCACAGCCCAGCAGCCGCCCCCCATCCCATCCCATCCCATCCCATCCCATCCCATCCCATCCCATCCCATCCCATCCCATCCCATCCCGGCCAGCATCCTGCATCCCACATCCCGCATCCCGCATCCCACATCCCACATCCTGCATCTTGCATCCCACATCCCATGTCCCGCATCCCACATTCCGCATCTCATGTCCCACATTCCACATCTCGTGTCCCGCATCCCGCACCCCGCGTCCCGCACTCACCGGCGGCCCTGGGAAGCCGGGCTGTCCCTGGAAGCCCTGCGGGGGGAGGAGAGGGGCAGCGCGTGGGGCCGGGGGCCGCGGTGGGGCCTGGGGCCGCGGTGGGGCCGGCCCGGCGCTCCCCGTGCCCGGGGCACACTCACCTGGTCGCCCTTCTCGCCGGCGCCGCCCGGGAGCCCCCGCTCGCCCCTCGGCCCCTGCGCAGCAGACGGGGCGGCTGAGCGGGCGGGGGGGCACCGGCCCCACAGCCTCCCCCCCAACCCAGACCGATCCCAGGACCCACCGCTGGTCCCACGGGACCGGGGACACCGTCCGAGCCGGGGGGACCCTGGAGAGGGAGAGCAGAGAAGGGCTCCGGTGGCCGGGGGGACAGGAGGGACACGGGTGTCCCCTGTGCCCCGAACCCTGCCCAGCCGTGGGTCACTCACCGGCTCCCCTTTCTCCCCGGGGGGGCCCACGTAGCCTCGCTCGCCCTTGATGCCCTGGGGAGGAAGCGGGTGAAGGGGCCGCGGGGGCACCGAGGATGGATGCGGGAGCGTGTGGGACCCCCGGAGCACGGAGGGGACATGGGGGACATGGGATGAAGGGCATGGGGGCTGCACGGGGCATCAGGGACAGATGGGGGCAGAAGTGGGGATCCCCAGGGGTCCAGTGGAGAAGGGATGGGGCAGAGGGAAGGGATGGGGCAGAGGGGACGGATGGGTCCTGGCTGGGCCATCCGGCTCCCGGGCTGGGCTGTGGTGCTCCAGGATCCCGTTCCCGCAGGGCGCATGTACTCACGGGAAGGCCGGGAGGGCCCGTGGCGCCCGGGTATCCAGGCTGCCCTGGAGGTCCCTGCAGAGGAGGAGGATGAGGAGGATGGTGCCGGAGGGCCGGGGCGGCGCGCGGGGCCCATGGGCTGCACTCCCCCACTCACCGGCTCGCCCTTGGCTCCGGCGAGTCCCGCGGGGCCGCGCTCCCCCTGCAGACCCTTGGGAGAGAGGAGCAGGATGCAGGGGGGCCGGCAGGGCCCCCACCCCGGGCTGCGCCCACCAGGGCAGGGCAGGGGCCGTGGGATCAGGCCCCTGGTGCCACCACTGTCACCAAGCGGGTGTGGCCTTGGGGGCCCAGGGTGGCCACCCCAGAGCGCCCCGGGCACTGCCCGGCTCGCGATGCACCGGGACCGCACCGGGATCACCCCGAGACTGCACCGGGATCACCCCGGGATGGCACCGGGATGACCCCGGGAAGGCTCCAGAGCCTCCGCGTGCTCGGGCAGGCGCCGGAGCAGCGGCTCTGGGCGCAGGTTAGTGGAGGGGGTTACGGGGCTGCCGGGTGATGCGGACAGGACACGCTGCCACACACAGACCGTGATGTTAACGTGCCGTTAGCACACGGGGACATGGGGACATGGGGACACCGGAGTGGGACACGGCCAGCAAGGGCAGGGGCCACCTGTCCCTGCCTCGGCGCTGTCTCGGAGAGCGGCTCCACCGTGGATGGAAAGAGCAGGATGAAGATGAGGATGAGGATGAAGATGATGATGGATTTGGGGTAACGCCAGATGAGGCTGTGAGGATGAGGAAGATGAACCCAGGCAGCTCCAGCTCCATGGGGAGACCATGGGCCTCTTTGCTCCACCCAGGAGCAAGGAAGGAGCCCGGGAGCCGGCGGGATGGGGACCGGGCAGCTGGAGCAGGGCCGGGTGTCACGGAGCCACCAGGTCCCTGCCGAGTCGGTCTCAGGGACGGCCACCACCCCCAGGGGAAACCCGGGCCAGGGAGGCAAGAGGCTGCGACGCAGGAGCCTCCCGGCCCCGGGAATGACGTTCCCCAGCTCGGGAAGGTCGTTCCCAACCATGGGAACCCCGTGCCGTCCAAGAGCCCCCGCATGGAGCTGGAGGAGCTGGAGAGCATGAGATGGGCACGTGGAGGAGCGGGGGAGCGGCCGTGCCGGGGCGCGGGGCGCCGAGGACGCAGCCAGACAAGCGGCAGCGGCAGCGGCGCGGAGCGGAGCCGCGCGCGTCCTTACGGGCAGTCCGGGCGCGCCCGGCGTTCCGGGGAAGCCTGGGGGGCCCTGGGGGGAGAAACACGCGGGTCACGGGCCGGAGCCGGCGGCCGCTCCGGGCACGGGCAGCCTCTGCCGCGGCTCCGGGCGCGCAGGATCGGGAAGGGGCAGCGCCTTCGCCTCCACCTCCGGGCTCGCAGCAGCCGAGGCCTTGTGCCCGTCTCCGTGGCCTCGGGGTGGGGACGGCCCCTCGCGGTGTGCAGCCTGGGGCGCTGGGGGTGTCCGAGCCCCCTGCCCCAGAGCCCCACGTCGACGGCCCCTCGCGGGGGCGCGCGGCCCCGGTACTTACGACAGGACCAGGCAGCCCCGGGGGTCCCCGCAGTCCCGGCGAGCCCTGGGCGGGGGACATGGGTGCCGTGAGCTGCCGGCACCCCCCGCGGCAGCCCCCGGCCCGGGCGGCACCTACCTGCTCCCCTCTCTCTCCAGGGATGCCCGGGGCGCCGGGGTGCCCGGGCTCACCCACGCAGTCCGTGTCGGGGCTGTCGCCCTGCGGGAAGGGGCCGTGGCAGGAGGCGGGGGCCGCGCGGGCGCGCCGGGGCTGCGGGCGGCGCGGGGCACTCACCCGCGCCTCCTCCGCCCGCGGCAGCTGGGCCAGGCACTGCAAGGAGGGCGGCCGTGAGCCGGGCCGAGCGGGGGCCGCCCGGCGCCGCGGGGCGCGGAGGGGCCGGAACGTGCCCGCGTGTGTGCCATGTTGCATCCCTACTGCACGTGTGTGTGTGTGCCGCGGTGCACCGCCAACGTGTGTGCGCACGCCACACTGCACCACCACCATGCATGCATGCATGCGCTGCACCGCACAATCACCATGCAGGTGTGCAGTGTTGCACGTGTGTTCCATGTTGCACTACTGCCATGTGCGTGTGTGACACGTTGCAGCACCTTTGTGCATGCGCGTGCTACAGTGCACCAGTGCTGTGCATGAATATGCTGCACGGCACCACTACAATGCATGCACGTGCTGTGCTGCATCACCACCATGCATGCGTGTGCTGCACTGAACCAGCACCGTGCATGCGTGTGCCGCATTGCACCACTACCGTGCACATGTATGCTGCATTGCACCACTATCATGCACACGTGCTGAATTGCACTGCCACCACGCACACGTGTGCTTCATTGCACCGCCTCTGTGCACACGTGTGCTGCTTTGCACCGCCATCGTGCACATGTGTGCTGCATTGCACTGCTGCCATGCACACGTGTGCCACATTGCACCGCCACCATGCACACGTGTACCGCATTGCACCACCACCGTGCACACGTATGCCACATTGCACCACCGCTGTGCACACGTGTGCCGCATTGCACCACCATCGTGCACATGTGTGCTGCATTGCACTGCTGCCATGCACACGTGTGCCACATTGCACCGCCACCATGCACACGTGTACCGCATTGCACCACCACCGTGCACACGTGTGCCGCATTGCACCACCACCGTGCACACGTATGCCACATTGCACCACCGCTGTGCACACGTGTGCCGCATTGCACCACCATCGTGCACATGTGTGCTGCATTGCACTGCTGCCATGCACACGTGTGCCACATTGCACCGCCACCATGCACACGTGTACCGCATTGCACCACCACCGTGCACACGTGTGCCGCATTGCACCACCGCCGTGCACACGTGTGCCGCATTGCACCACCGCCGTGCACACATGTGCCGTGTCGCGCCCCCATCACACCGCCCGGCTCCCCAGGGGCCTCCCTGCCGCAGCCCCCGGAGCGCCCCGGGGCGCCGGACACTCACGCGGACGCAGCTCTCGCTGCCGGGGGCGCCCGGCCTGCCCGGCTCGCCCGTGTCCTCGGCGGGTGCCACGAGGGCGGCCTGCAGCTGCACGCAGTCCCCACACAGGCTCTGCGGGACGAGGGCAGCGTGAGCGCCCGGCCCGGCCCCGTGCGCCCGGCCCCGGCCCTGCACACCCACCTTCAGCACCTCCATGTTCCTCTCGGCCACCACGGCCAGTGGCCCCTGCAAGGGACACGGATGAGGAGGAGGGAGAGGAGGGTGAGGAAGGGCCCGGCGCGTTCCCGCGCGCGGCACTGCCGCTCCCTACCAAGTCTCCAGCGGGCCCCGGCAGTCCGGGCAGGCCGTTGTGTCCCGGGATGCCCTAGAGCCGACAGGGAGCTCCCATAGCACAGGCTCTGCCGGAGTGGCCGGTTCCCGGCCCGCGCTCCCAGCCCGGCACTCACCTGGCGTCCAGGGGCGCCAGGCGGCCCGGGGGGTCCTGGCGCTCCGGGGGGACCCTGCAAGACCCCAGAAAAGGGGTGGTGGTGAGGCGGGGGCCGTGGGGCAGTGCTGGGGGCAGCACCGGGGCAGCATGGGGAGCAGCAACGGGGGCAGCACAGGGACAGCACGGGGACAGCACGGGGGGCAGCACGGGGGACGGGGGACAGCACGGGGGGCAGCATGGGGGGCAGCACGAGGGACGGGGGGCAGCATGGGGGCAGCATGGGGGGCAGCACGCACCTGCGGGCCAGGCTGCCAGGACACGCTGTTCCAGAGTCCAGGCGCTCCCTGGGGCAAGAGAAGGGCAGAGCGTCGGCTGGGGCCAAGCGGGTGTGCGTGGCAGCGGCGGCAGCGGCGGCAGCGGTGGTGGTGGCAGCGGTGGTGGTGGCAGTGCTGGCAGCGGTGGTGGCAGCAGCGGTGGCAGCGGTGGCGGGGGGCGCGCGGCGCTTACCGGCATCCCCGCGGAGCCGCCGTCCTGCCGCCCGCTGGGCTGGCACAGACACTCGCCGGCGTCTCCCTGCGGGAACAGGGGGGTGAGGGACATGGGGACAAACCCGGAGGGCCCCGCGCCCGGCTGGGGTGGCAGGGACCCCGGCACCCACTCACCTTCTCGCCGCGGGCGCCCTTCTCCCCCTGTGCAGGAAAGGCAGAGCCGTGAGCGCGCCGTGTCCCCGTCCCCGTCCCCATTCCCGTCCCCGTGTCCCCACGTACCGGCAGCCCGCTCGAGCCGGGCAGCCCCGGCAGCCCCTGCCGCCCATCGCGGCCCTGCGAGGAAGAGGAGGGCGAGGAGCGCGGGAGGAGTCCACAGCTCCTCCCCGAGCCCACGAGGCTGGCGATGCCCCCAGAGGGCAGGACCTACCGGCGGCCCCGTGATGCTGGTCCCCGGCGGCCCAGGGGGGCCCGCGACACCTTTGGGCCCTGGCGACCCCTGCAGAGATGGGGAGCAGGGATAGGAGCACCCGGCACACGGGACGGGGGCAGCGGGAAAGGCCGGCGGCAGCCTGGGGACCCCGCCTCACCTTGGCGCCTTTCTCTGCTGCGGGGCCTGGGCGTCCCGGAGGTCCGGGAGGGCCCTGGGGACGGGAGGTGGCATTAGCTGCCGTGACGCCCCAGTGACCCACGCAGGATCAGTGACACCGCGGGGCAGCGGAGCCGCCCCAGAGCTCTGCTCTGGTTGGGATTAGGTTCCAACCCCAGCGCGGGGCGAGGTGCATGGGAAAGGAAAGAATTCCCTCCAGGAACTGGGAGATCCCGTGGCTTGCAGAGCTGGAGGTGCATCAAGTAGCCCAGTGTGCTACTTACGGCTATTCCAGGTGGTCCAGTCATTCCAGGATCTCCCTGGAGAACAGAGAGCATGTGAGCTGGTCGAGACGCTTGGCTCAGCGTGGCATGGCATTGCACGGCACAGCATGGCATTGCACGGCACAGCATGGCATTTCATGGCACGGAGTGGCATTGCGCAGCATTGTGCAGCATTGCACGGCATTGCACGATGCTGCACAGCGTTGCATGGCATTGCACAGCATTATGCAGCACAACACCGCACGGGGTCGCAAGGCACAGCAAGGCATTGCACAGCATTGCACGGCACGGCACGGCATGGCATGGCATGGCACGGCACAGCCCCCCAAGGCCCCGAGGGCTATGTGCCCCGCTGTGGGGCTGGGCGCCCCGCACTCACCGTGGGGCCGGGCTGGCCGATCCCGCGCGGGCCCCGCTCGCCCTGTGGGCACAGAGGGGTGAGCGGCGCCGAGGGCCCCGCGCCCCAGCCCCGCGCGGCCCCCACTCACCTGCAGCCCCCTCGGCCCGGGGGGGCCCTGGCTCCCGGGCGGGCCCGGCTCGCCCTGCAAGGCACACGGTGAGCGCGGACGGCGCCGTGGAGCCGCGGGCAGAGCGGCACCCACCGCCCTGCCCGGCACCCACCGCCCTGCTCGGCACCCACCGCCTTGCCCGGCACCCACCGCCCTGCTCGGCACCCACCGCCCTGCCCGGCACCCACCGCCCTGCCGGGCACCCACCGCCCTGCCCGGCACCCACCGCCCTGCCCGGCTCGCCGGTGCCCGGTGCGCCCGGCTCCCCTTTGGCGCCGGGTTTCCCGGGGATGCCGACCACGTCCGAGAGGTCCCCTCGGAGCACAGGGCAGGACTCGCAGGCGTCGCCCTGCGTGGGACGGAGCGGGGCAGCGGTCAGGAGGAGTCGGGGGCGCCGCGTGCGGGGCCACGGGCACCCCGGCTCTCACCTTCTCGCCCTTGGGCCCCGCCGGGCCGCGCGCGCCGGGCTCACCCACCAGCCCCGGGGCACCAGCCGGGCCCGGCATGCCCGGCTGCCCGGGGCTCCCTGCGTCCCCCTGGCCGAGAGAGGGCACGAGGCTGGTGTGGGGGCGCCCGCGGGCAGGGGCACGTGCAGCCCTCGGCGCTGCCGCCCCCGGCTCCGCCGCCGCCCGGGGCCGCTCTCACCTTCTGCCCTGGGGGACCGGCACCTCCGGGTTTGCCCTGGGGACGTGGAGCAGCCGGTGAGACCGGGACGGCCCCGCGGTGCCCAAAACGGGCACCACCAGAGCACCCTCCGCCCGCGGCACACGAGGGGCCACTCACCGCTCGTCCCGGCGGTCCCGGCACGGCCACCGCGGCGGTGGCTGCATGGAGGGGCTGGGGCGCGGGGGGGCCCTGCGTGCACGGCTCGCCCTGCGGGGGGGACCCGGCGCGGTGGCAGCGCGGCCGCCCCACCGCGCCCGGCCCTCCCCTCGGCCCGGCCTCCCCCGCGCGGAGCTGCACGGAGCAGCCCGTGCCCGAGCTCTGCGCAGCGCCGGGCGAGGGGCGCCCGGGCACGGGGGGCTCCCACCTTGTCTCCCTTGACGCCCTGCGCTCCCGGGTGGCCCTTCTCTCCCGGCAGCCCCTGCACGGGGAAGGCGGCGCGGAGGTGAGAGGAGCCCGGGGCCAGGACCCCCCAGACCCTCCCGTGTCCTCCCCGTCCCCACTCACCCGCCGGCCCGCGGGGCCCTCCTGGCCGCGGTCGCCCTGCAGCAGAGCGGGAGCCGGGTTAGGGTTACGGTTAGGGTTAGGGTTAAGGTTAAGGTTAGGGTTAGGCTTACGGTTAGGGTTGGGGTTAGGGTTGGCCGGGGAGCGAGGGCTGCGCCCGGCGTGGCGGGACGGGGCTCACTCACCTTCTCGCCCTTGACGCCGGCCAGCCTGGGCAGCGCCACCGCGCCCTGCGGACACCCCGCGGCGTCACGCGGCGTCCCCCGCCATGGGCCCCGCGGGGACGGGGACACTCACCGGCGGCGGCCCCGTCACGGGGCTCTGGAGCAGCGCGGCCAGCACGCCGGGGTCACACGCCACACACGAGTCACCCTGCGGGGACGAGGGCTCAGGCGGGCGCGGGGCTCCGCGTCCCCACGCTGGCGCCCGGGGGTCGGGGGGGCCGCACTCACCTTCTCGCCCTTTATCCCATTGATGCCGGGGTCTCCCTGGGGAGGAAAGAGGGGGCCGGGCAGCAGCGCCATTCCCCCCCCAGCTCCAGGGGCCAATCCCAGCCCCGGGAGCCGATTCCCCCCGGGAGCATCTCGGTCCCGGGCCCACGGCGGGGCCGTCGCCCCTGCTCTGCAGAGCCCCTGCGCCCGTGGCGCCAGCAGCACCTACCCTGTCCCCTTTGGGGCCAGCGGGGCCGGCTCTGTCCTGGAGGAGGGGGGGCCAGGAGGGACGTGAGGGAAGCACCGTGGGACCCGGTGCCCCGCCGTCCCCTCCGGCCTCGCGGGCGCTCACCGCAACGCCATCCTGGCCCAGCGCTCCGGGCGCTCCTGCGGCCCCCGCGGACACGGGGCACGGCTGGCACGGCTCACCCTGCCGGGATGGGCACCGTGACATGCGGCCACCGCCCCCCTCCAGGGAACGGGGCGACAGCGGGGGAGGGGGGCACAGCAACGAGACCCCGGGGGCGGCACCCACCTTGTCACCTTTCGTCCCCGTGGCACCAGGGGGACCCTGTGGGAGGAAAGAGGCAGGAGGCTGCATATGGGAGCAGCCGCTGCCCATGGATGGGGATCCGGCACAGGACAGGGATGCGCGGCTAGGAACGGGAATCCAGGGATGCACCGGGGACGGTCCCAGCCACAGGTGAGGACAACGGCTGCCCCCTCCACAGCAGGCTTGGATCCCATGGGAGCAGCCAGGAAAGCTGCCCCCCACCAAGGTACTCACGGGCTTCCCAGGGGATCCTGCAGCTCCAGAGTCACCCTAGGGGTGGGAGGAGGGGGCTGAGCCCGCGGGCGGCGCTGCAGGAGCGGGAGCGGGACGCGGCTCATCCCGGCGCACGGACACACTCACCTTGTCCCCCTTGGCTCCCGGGGGGCCACCAGGGTCACCCTGGGGGGAAGGGACGGCGTTAGCTCCGCGTGGGGCTGGCAGTGCCCGCATGGGGCCTGGCACGCTCCCGAGGCCCGGGCATCCTTACCGGCTTCCCAGGAACGCCGATCCCTGGAGCTCCCGGCTGCCCCGGGGGTCCCGGCTCGCCCGCGAGCCCCTCGGGTCCCACCAGGCCGGGGTCGCCCTGCAGGGCGCAGCGGGCGCTGGGCACAGGCACCGCGGGTCAGTGCCCCAGCCCCCCGAGCCCCCTCCTACCTTCTGGCCCTTGGGTCCCATCACGCAGATCTCACCGGGACGGCCCTGCCGGAGAGGGAGCAGAGTGAGGGCCAGGAGCGCGGGAGGGAGCAGGGAGAGCAGCAGGAACGCGGGAGAGAGCAGGGAGAGCAGTGGGAATGCAGGAGGGAGCAGAGCGAGGACCAGGAGCACAGGATGGAGCAGGGAAAGCAGCAGGAACACGGGAGGGAGCAGGGAGAGAACGGGGGATATGGGAGGGAGCAGGGAGAGCACCGGGGACGGTGACTCGTGGATGAGGCAGCCCCGGCGGCAGCGGTGCCGGGCGCTACTCACGTCGCGGCCCGGGCGGCCCGGCTTGCCCTGCAGGCCCCCGTCGCCCTTGTCGCCTTTCTGGCCCTGCAAGAGCCGCAGTCAGGAGGCTCCACTCGGGAAACGCAGGAGCTCCCTGCCCTCCATGCTGCCCCATGGAGCCTCGTGGCTGCCCCCGCCCAGCACTGCAGCCCCCATCCCCCGAACTGCAGCCCCCCTGCACTGCAGCCCCCCACATTGTTGCCCCATCCCCTGCATTGCAGCCCCCCCATCCCCTGCGTTACCCAGAGGCCACCGTTACCTTCTGCCCGTCAGCGCCGGTCGCTCCGGGTGGCCCCTGTGAGCGGCAGAGACGGCGGCGTTAGCGGGACGGGGGCTGCGCGGGGGCCCCCACGCGGGACACGGCACCCGCACCGTGGGGCTGCCACGGGAACCCTGGGCAGGCGCGGGAGCCACGGCACCCATGGGGCGGCACCCGTGGGGCTGCACCCACCAGCACGTCCCATCCCGGCCCCGGGGCTGCAGGGAAGCAGATCCCGGTACTCACCGTGTCCCCGCGCTGCCCCTTCTCACCCCGCGGGCCCTCGGCGCACTGGGGACAGAGAGGGGGTCAGGGGAGCACCCGGGGGGGGGGACACGCGCCAGGAGGGGGGGGGTCTCACCTGCACGGGGCCCTCAGGGACCGTCCGCACGCAGTCGGCACCCTGGGGACAGGGGAGGGCGCAGGGTGAACGGGGCGAGCAGGGGCCGCAGCAGCAGCCCCCGGGCCGCGTGTGCCCCCCACCCTGCCCACAGGACCCCTGGGACACTCACGCGCTCGCCCTTCTCCCCCTTGGTGCCGTGGGGGCCGGACAGGCCGCGCTCGCCCTTCCCGCCCTGCAAGAGAGGAGGACGGGGCGGCTGGGTCGCGCGGGGACCGGGATGCTCCATGGGGACCGGGATGCTCCACGGGGACCGGGATGCTCCAGGCAGGGTGGAGGGTCTCCATGGCCGCGTCCCCGCTGGAGCCAGGCCCTGCATGTCCCCGGGGCGGTGACAGACCTACCTTTGGGCCTGGAGGACCGAGTGTGACCTGGGGACAGAGGAGACCAACGTCACACGTGGCCCCAGCTCCTGGCCAGGGTCCCTGTCCCCGCCGCCACCCCCGCCCCCCTGCCGTGTGACTCCGGAGGGAGGCTGCCACAGGAAGGGTCCCACATGTGGAGAGCAGCAGGGACCGTCCCCAGGCAGCCAGATGCTCCCGGGACGCAGGCCAGGAGCGACGGGGACGGCGGCGGCGGGGACAGAGCCACGCTGCGCCAGCACGCGGGGACGTCACCGGATCAGCTGCGAACGGCAACGCCGCCCGGCTGCCCGGGAGGGAGAGGGGACACAGGGCGCCGTGTGGCACGGCACGGTGCCATGCAGTATGGCACGGCATGGCATGGCATGACATGGCACGGCACGGTGCCATGCAGTATGGCACGGCATGGCATGACGCGGCACGGCATGGTGCCATGCAGTATGGCATGGCATGGCATGGCATGGCATGGCAGGGCACGGCATGGTGCCATGCAGTATGGCACGGCATGGCATGACGCGGCACAGCACAGCATGGCACAATGCGACACTTACGTTCGCGGAAGCCGCGGGCAGCGAGCAGGGAGGGCACTGGAAGAGACACGGCCACTTGTCACCTCCCCGTCACAGCTGTGTCCCCCCAGGCCCCCGCGCGGGGCAGGGGAGGGACATCCCAGCACCCCCGTCCCGCCGGACTCACCTCCTGGCCGAGCGTCCCCGGCCGCCCGGGGGGGCCCCGGTAGCCCTGCGGGGAGGTGATGGGGAGTGGGGTGAGCAGCAGAGCGGGGTGGCCCCGGTGCCCCCGCGCTCCCCGAGGCCCGTGCGGGATCCAGGAAGGTGGCAGGGCTGCATCCCGGGATGCAGCCGCATGGGCGGCGCGCAGGGGCCGCTCCCCCGCTCCGGCTGCGCTCCGGAGCCGCAGGAGGGAGCGGAGGCCCCTGCAGGCCTTGGGCAGCGGGGACGGGGCAGCCCGGGGCCGCCTCCCGCTCAGGGTGCGCGCGGGGCCCCTTGTGCCCATGTCCCTGCGGCTTTGGCAGCGACCGGAGAGGCCCGTGGGCAGCGGGGACCGACACAGGACACGGGCTTGCACCGGAGCACCCGCGGGGCCGCCCTCACCTTGTCCCCGAGGTCACCCTTGAGGACGGTCCTCCCCAAAGCCCCCGCCGGCTCCTGTGGAGAGAGCAGAGCCCCGCGGGCCACGGGCAGACCTGAGCACCAGGATTTGGACCCCCATGGGGAGCTATCAGGCTAGACCTGCTCGGGCACCCATGGGTGACAGTCGTGGGACACCCACAGGTGACATTGCCCCAGGCTGGAGCCCTTTGTGGAGGAGCTGCCAGGACCCAGCGCACCCGGCTGGGCTGCAAGGAGTCTCCCTTCCTGCCCCTGAATCCCACTCCGCGGCTCTGGAAAATGTGAGCCGGGGCTTTTCCAGGCTGGAATCCGTGCGGTTTTGCACCGCGCGGATGGCGCCGGGCCCAGCGCGAGGGCCGGGGGTGCAGACGGCACGCGACGCTCACCGAGCTGCCCGGCGGCTCCTGCAGGCAGAAGCAGCGCGTGAAGAGCCGCCCGGGGCCGTGCGGGGACATCTCCACGAGGCGCCCGGGGCCGTGCGGGGCCGTCTCCATGAAGGGCCCAGGTCCGTGCGGGGCCGTCTCCTTGGGCACCGGCTCCGCCTGCCGCCGCGTCTTGGGCGCGTCCGCGGGGCACTGCGGGAGGCGAGCGGGGCCGGGCGCCCGCGGTCCGTGGGCAGCCCCGCGGCGGGGGGGGCCGGCTGCGCGGGGCAGCACCCCAGGCACTCACCCCGCCGGCCGAGATCTCACAGCAGCCCTCGTGCCGCGCCAGCGCCGCGTCGCAGTAGAGCTGCGCCTGCTGCAGGTCCAGCTGCGGCGGGAGCCGCCGGCGTGAGCGGCGCGCGGGGCCGGGGCCGCCACCGGCGTCGCCCACCCTGGCACCCGCTCACCTGCACCGGGGTCCCGCGCGCCGCGTCCAGCCCCAGCAGGACGTGGCCCTCGGGCAGCAGCGCCCGCCGCGGCGCCAGCGGCTTGGAGGAGATGAAGCCGCAGTCGATGTGCACGGCGGCCGCGCGGCGCTGCACGCTCAGGGCCACCTTGTGCCAGCGGCCGTCGAAGAGGGACGAGACGCCCTTGCCCGTGAAGACGGTGCTGACGAAGGCGGCCCCCGGCGCGCGGGCCTGCAGCTCCAGGCTCTTCTCGGGGCCGTGCAGGGCCAGCGAGAGCTGCGCAGGGAGGGGACGCCTTGCAGGGGCCGTCCCCAGCGCGGCCGTGCCCGGCCCGCGGTGCCCGGTACCTGCGGGTAGCCCTGGCGGTCGGTGGCCTGGAGCAGGTACCAGTCCTGGCTGCTGCTGTTCTTCTTGAGGCGCAGGGTGAGCACGAGCGTGAACTCGGCGGGCAGCCCGCGGGGGAACAGCTGCCTGCAGGGGGACATCACCAGGGGCCGCACGCCCCCCGTGGGCTTGGTGACACGGCCCGAGCGGCTGGACGGCTCCAGCGGAGCGCGCGGCCCGGGCACCTCCGTCCCTGGGCAGCTCCAATCCCCAGCACCTCCAACCCCCAGCACTGCCATCCCAGTCACCTCCAACCCCCAGCACCTCCATCCCTGGGTACCTCCATCCCAGGCACCTCTGTCCCCACTCCCTCCATCGACCCCAGCTGGCCAAGACGCTCCTCCGCGTCCCGTCTGCTCCGGCGCAGACCCACGGGAAGGAGCCCAGACGGAGCCACGAGTGCCAGTCCCGAAGCCGGGGCCTCCCTCCCTCCCTGCCCGGCACGTCCGTGCCCATCTCGCCCCAGAGCCCTGCAGCTCCCTGGAAATATTTGCTTTGGGCCATGGCGCTGCCAGCGGCTCTCGGCTCCGTGAGCCAGCGACTGTCCAAGCCACCGCTCTGGAGCGGGGCCAGGGCGGGAGCTGCGGGCCCGGAGTGGAGCCGAGGGCACCAGCAGGATCACGGGATTGGATCAGAGCCGAGGGCACCGGTGGGAACGTGGGATCAGATCGGATCTGGAGGTGCCGGCGGGAGCGCGGAACGGCGCTGCCCTCCACATCCCTCCACGTTTCCCGTGTGCTGGCACTCGGCCGCGCGGGCACCCAGCCAAGAGCAACCCCGGCTGCCGCATCCGCCCTCGGAAGCCACCCGAGGACTCGGCTGCGGAGGCGGGAGCCTCAGTCCTGCATCCCACGCTGCCACCCTCGTGCCAGCACCCCTCGGCAGAGCCCCTTCCTGCCCCGTCTTTCCCCGCGCCCGCCTCCGGAGCGCACGGCGTTCCGAGGGCTCGCCCGGCCCCGGCGCGCCTGCCCAGCCGGGAGAGTGGACGTGGCCCTTGCGCAAGGCCTGGCCGCGGCCCCGGGAGGACGGTGACGCCGCGGGAGCCGCGCGCGCCCGGCACTCACTGCGTGGGCCGCACGAGCGGCGCGGCGCCCAGCCGCAGCACCAGCGGCCCCGTGGGGTTGCGGATTTTCTTGACGGCCGAGAGCTTCAGCAGCTCGAACCTCTTGATGAGGTTGAAACCTGCGGGGCGCAGAGCGGGAGGGAGAGGCGGCCGCTCGCCGCGCGGGGCCGCGGCCCCATGCGCTCGGCGCAGGACGCAGCGGCTGCGCTCCCCTTACCCGTCACATTGGCGTACTTGTCCCCAAGCAGGTCCTCATCCCGCAGCGGTGGACAGAGCTCCTCTGCAGGGCAAGGCCACATGTCACGCGCTGTCCCTGGGGCCGCCGGCTCCTTGCAAGCCGCCCGCCTCGGGAAGCGCATTCGGAACAGCCGGGAAGCGCGCTCAGATCCAGTCGGGAAGCACGCTCGGATCCAGCCGGGAAGCGCGCTCGGATCCAATCCCACTGAAGAGCCCGTGATGCTGCCGGGCACAGGCGCCCCAGGCTCCCAGTGCGGAGAGAACAGGCAGGACCCGCATGGGGGGACAGGCAGGACCCGCACAGGGGCCAGACGGGACCGGCAGGGAGGCTGAGTGGCGGCCAGTGAGCTGGAAACGGGGAACGGGGACGGGCAGGAAATGCCGTGTCAGGCACGGCCGCGCGGAGGCTCTTTGCGAGGGCCTTGATGTATTTATGGTTTCGGCAGCGGCTCTCCTCCTCCGCTGGATGTCCCAGATGTGGAGCGGGGATGTCGGCTGGTGCCCAGCACGACACCCCGGTGCTTCCCCTGCAACTCCCCAGCGCGGGTCCCCACGGAGAAGTGGGATCGGGGCCTCGTGCGCGCTGCCCGCCATGCCAAGAGCGCTTGGAAAGGCCGGTCCAGCACCCGGGGGCTGCAGCCGGGGCAGGTGCTGGGGGCCAGCGGGAGCTCCCGCCCTGCCTGACGCAAGCCGGGCCGCGGCTCCTCCCCGCCGGCCGCCTCCGGAGCCGGAGCCCCCGCGCCGGGAGCACCGGGAGCGCCAGCGGGAGCAGCGGAGCGGGGCGGCCGGCGGGACCCGGCAGGGCTCCACTGCGGAGCCCCTGCACCCGGCACAGCCGCGGCCGCCCCATCCCCTCACCTGCCGCGGCCGCAGGCGGCTCCTGCCCCTCGCAGGCGCTGAGCAGCCCGGCCAGCACCAGCGCCCACACGACCCTCATGGTGCCAGACGAGGACCTAGCAGGGAGAGAAGGGGCAGGACAAGGCGCTGGCACCCGGGCACCACCCCCGGCAGCTCCTTGGTGTCCCCTGCGGAAGGGGCATCCGCGGGAGCTGCCTGTGCCCAGAGAGCGTCTCCTTTGGTGCCGCAGGGAGAAGGGGGCCGGGAGCTGCCCCTGCCCATGGGGTGCCCAGCTTGCGCGGTGCCCATGGGGTGCCCAGCACACACAGACCCACGGGGGCCGGGCAGTGGGGCTGGGCTCGCCCACTGCTCCGGTGCTGCCAGCGGAGCCACTGGCTCCAGGAGGATCCACGGGATCTGGGGGCCCAAGTGCAGCCCTGTGCCCTGCAGACACCCCAGCCCGGGGGGCAATTGGGGATCCCCGGCCCCCACACTCGGGGTTCAGCCAGCCCGTGTGCCGCAGACCCCCGCCCCACATCCTGCCCACGGCCGCACGCGTCCCCAGACGTGTCCCCAGCACCGCCCCGGCGCTGCCCGCACGGGAGCCCCGGGTGGGGCGGTGGCCCCCGCACCTCGTGTCCCGCTCCCGCGGGGGTCCCGCCGCTGTCGCAAGGGTTGCCCCGGGCCGCCCCCCCCTCCCGCTTCCTGCCACGAGGCGCGGGGGGGCCGGGGCCGCCGGGGCGCGCGTCGCCCTCGGAGCCGGAGCGGGGGCCGCGTCGCGGCCGCCCCCCCGCACGAC
>PTEX01000061.1:3159719-3171451 GCA_003342815.1 Eudromia elegans | reverse complement strand
CCCCGCCTCCCGGGGGGGCCCCTCCTCCCCGCCCTCCTCCTCCTCCTCCCGCCGCGGGGTGCACGGGGGGCTCGGACCTGCATCCTCGGCCGCCATGGGGACCCCGACCCCGACCCTGACCCGCCACCGCGCTCCGAGGCGGCGGCCCTGGGGGGCCCCGTGCCCAGGTTGTCTGGAGCCCCTCGGGTGCTGCCCTTCCTCCTGCTTGGGGACACAGCGGGGACAGGGACCGGGTGGCACCCAGGCAGCTCCCCTGCGGGAGAGGGGGGGATCCCGGAGACGGGATCCTCCGAGTGCTTCCAGGACACCCGGCTCTTGCAAACCCTCAGGTGTCCAGCTGGGACAGGAGCAGCCCCTGTGACAAGGAGCCCCAGGGCTTGGGGACACCCCAGCCCCGCACGAACACGGGCCCCACCCCAGCGGGCTCCCGCCTTGTCCCAGTGGTGGAGCCGCCAACTTCCCAGCACGCAAAGGCCGCATGTCCAACTGCCCGGGCACCGGCAGCCCCGCGAGCGGCTCCAGGGACGCCTGGCACCGCTCCTGGCCCCGCGGATCCGCAACGGCCTGGGGGGGGTCTCGACGGGAGCCCCAGCTGGGACAGGGTGGCCCGGCCACCCCCTGGGCCGGGGCATCCCAAGCGGCCCTGGGTTTTCCAGGGGCTGCCCTTGCCTGCTCCGCTGCCCGGCTCCGGCGTGGACGGAGACGCTGCCGCTGCCCCGCGTCCCCCTTCCAAGGGCTTTCCCGCCACGCTGGAGCAGGAACAGAGCAGCCGAAACCCGCCTGGAACAGGCGCCAAAAGGGAGCGAGGGAGGGAAGGAGGGAGGGAAGGGGAGGGCGCCGCGGCCCCCGCCACGTCCAGGCCGCGCCGGCTCAGGGAAGGGGCCCGGCCTCCAGGATTCCCGCGCGGAAGCGGCCGCCAACGCTCCCACCGGCAGCGGAGCCGCTTCCCAGTGGCCACGCAGGGGCAGGGCTGCGCCGAGCGGGAGGGCGCCGGCTGCAAGCGCCTCGCCGGGCACCGGCACCGCGTCCCGCATCCCGCATCTCACATCCCGCATCCCACGTCCCGTATCCCGCATCCACGGCCGCCTCTCTCTGCAGCCATGACACGCGCCGTCCCTGGCGCACAAGGGACACGCGCCTTCACTAAGCACGCCCTAATTAACAGCTGATATTAATTATCCAGCCCTTGGTAAATAAGGCGTCTCGGGCGAAGCGGGTGCCACGTTGGAAGCACTGCTTGACTCCCCCCGGCCTGAGCCGGGGACACGGAGCCCTTAATTCTGTCACTCGCCGCCTGCTGCTGCAATTCAGGGTAATTAGAGCAAGGGGGCACGAAACACGGCCCAGCTCTCCCCATCCTTTCCATCCGCTCCATCCACCACCTTCCTGGCGGGCGGCGGCGCTGGGGCTCCCTCGGAGCCGGAGCGGAGCCTTCCCGGAGGCGGCAGGGCTGAAGGAGCATTCCTGCCGCCCGCGGAGCCAGCACGGAAAACCAGCCACGCTTCCAAGAAAGCGCCGCTCCGGCGGCCAAGAAACCTGATCCAGAGCAGAGCTCTGCACTTTCCAGGCCCGGGATGGCTCCTCTCGGATCCCGAGTGTCCCGAGGCAGCCGAGTGCAGCATCCCGGCCCGGCCCCGCAGTTGGGCGCGTTCCAGCCTGCTCCGCAGGGAATTCCTGCGGCCGCGATTCGAGCGACTCAGCATTTATCTCGGCATCAGGCTCCCAGATTCCCAAATTTGTGGTGAAGGAAGCGCCGGGGCAATTTTCCCTGGGTTTGTGCAGCCGCTTCCCGCCAGCAGCAGCAGCAGTTTCGCCTCTTCGGGGGGAGACGCTTTGGCGGGATGGAACAGAGCAGCCGGGGGAGAGGAGGCCCTTCCCGCCCGGCCTTTCCCATCGTTTCCACCCCCGGGAGGCTGGGATTTGGTGGTGGCAGCAGCGGCTCTGCACACGCTGCAGCTCTGGCCCCTTGCAGCATGCAGGGGGATTTGCAGCGAGATTGCAGCGGGATTTGCAGCAGGATTTGCAGCGGGATCACAGCAGTCAGACCCTGCTGCTTCCTCCCCCCCAGCACCTCCCCTTGCCGGTGCCCCCAGCCCGCGGGCGCCGCCTCCACGAGTAATTGCCAACAGCCGCCCGGGAGAGCTGGGGAAGGAGGGGACCCTGCGTGCGCCCCGCAGAGCCCCCACCAGCTCCTGTGTCCCCCCTCTCCCAGCAGGGTCCGGGAGGCTCCAAAGGGGGTGGAAATCTGGCCCCTTCCCAGCGCGGCGGCTCTGGAGCCCTAAAGTGGAAGCAGCTGGAGCTGGTGGGAGCCAAGTGACGGCGGCGGCTCCGGTCCCTGGCCCAGGCCAAGGGGGACAAGGAGACACCATCCCTGGGGGGCAAATGTTGCTGCCAGAGCCCCCCAGGGTCCAGGGAGGGCTCAGCTCGGCCCTGCTCCCTCGAATCCTCATTAAATTCACTGAAATCCATCTCGGGCTCCGTGGGATGACAAGGACACATCGCTGCCCTTGGCGGGGAGGTGGCTGCTGTCCTGGCACCTGGAGGTTCCCGCTGCAGCGTGGGTGACGCTCAGGGTGCAGCCCCGGTTCCTGCGGTCCCCCCGTGCACGGCAGGGACCACGGGCGCAGGTTGGCGCTCCCTGCCCGCTCCCTGCTCGCCTGGGGCGTCACCGGCCAGGGAGCTGGCAGGGACGGAGCTGCCCGTCCCCAGGGGGTGGCCCTGGTGCATCCAGCGGCACAGGATGCTGTGGGACACGAGGACGCCGTGCGAGCCACTGCCGCAGGACGCGGGGCCAGGAGCCTCTGGATGGATCAGGGAGCGCATGGGAGCGCACGGAGCAGCACGCGGAGCAGCACGCGGGAGCGCACGGAGCAGCACGCGGAGCAGCACGCGGGGCACCACGGAGTGAACTTTTATTTCCAACGACGACAGCACCTGCCCCGTGACGGGGGCGGTGGGGGCGGCGGGGGGCGTCCCCGCCGCGGCGCGTGCACACGGTGCACGGCGTGAGGAGCCGTCCACGGGAAGGCGGGCGGGCAGGCGGCCCTGCCGGTGCGCGGGTGCGCGGGTGCAGCGTGCGGGGCCGCGGGGCCGGGCCGGTGCACGGGGCTCTCACACCTCCGTCTGGAAGTCGCCGTCGGGGCCGTCGGCGCCGTCCCAGGGCGCGCGGCGCAGCTCAAGGCGCTCGCGCGGGCCGCGGGGCAGCGCGCCCAGCGTCATGGCCTTGAAGGCGCTCCAGGGCTTGGGCGGCGCCACCGGCTCCTCGGGGCCGCCCGCGTCCTGCGGGCGCAGGGAGGATGCAGCCGCGCGGCCCCCACGGCGCCGCCCGCGGCCCCCACCCCGCACGGGACACTTACGGCGGCCGCGCTCCTCTCGCCGCCGCCCGACGAGACGCTCCACCGCTTCTCCCGCTGTGGAGACACGGCCCGCTCAGCGCGGCCCCGGCGCGCGGCACGCGGAGCCACGCGGGGACCCTCACCTTGGCGGTGCCGGTGGCCGGCGCCCGGTACCGGTCGAGCGTGTGGAACTTCTGGTTGAGCTCGTGGTAGAGCTCGGAGTGGCGCTTCCGCGTGTGCATCACCTTCTGCGGGGCGAGAGGGACCCGCCGCGGTGACGCCGGCCCGGCCCGCGCCCCGGCACCCCCATCCTGCATCGCGGAGCCGGCGAGTCCCGGTCCCGCCCGGGGGTCCCGGGCATGGGGCTCACCTCGAAATCCAGGTCCGAGTAGCGCAACCGCTTCCTCTGGCGGGGCCGGAGCGGGACCGAGGGAGGGACAGGGACAACAAAGCAGAGAGCTCCTTACACACCGGGAGCCACCCGGCCGGCAGGGGGATGTGCCGGCCCCTCTGCCCAGGGAACAACGCGAGCGCCGCGCGAAGGCACCGCCCAAGCAACGGGACAACCCGTGCAAACTAGCCTGGGCAGGCTCGGGCATGCTGACGCGTGCTTGTGCACACTCGTACCCGCTCACACATGCTCGTGCGCGCTTATGCACGCTCCTGCACATTTATGCATGCTCCTGCAAGCTTGTGCACACTCGTATACGCTCATGGGTGCTTGTGCATGCTCCTGCAAGTTCGTGCACGCTGGTATGTGCTTGTGCACACTTGTGCACACTCTGCACCCTTGGACCTCCTCTCGCGGGGGTTCCTCCCCTCCCACGCCCAAACCGGGACGCGCGCCCGGGCGCCGCGCTCACCTCCAGGGACCCCACTTTCATGGCGGAGCCGGGCACGGTGCGGGGCATGGTGCGGCTGCGCTCCGACAGCTCCGACGCCAGGATCTGCCGCACCGAGGGGTGCTGCTTGAACTGGAGCCCGTAGGGGCGCTTGAGGGTCCCGTAGGGCTGGCTCAGGCTCGCGGCGACGGGCTCCACCGCCACGAAGCCGGGGTAGGCGTCCCCGTCGGCGCCGGGCCGCCCCGCGCCCTCCTCGGCGCCCGCCTTGCTCTCGTCCCGCGGGAAGGGCTTGAGGCTGCCCGCGCGCCGCGGCAGCACCATGTAGTCACTCTCGAGCGGCGGCTCCGGCGCGCGCAGCCAGCCGTACTCCGCCGGGCGCAGGCCGCCCTCCGCGCACAGGAACACGGGGCCCGGTGCCTCCAGCCCCGCGCTCTTGGCCGGCGCCTCGCTGAGCTCGCCCAGGCCGGCCACCACGTTGGGCGTCATGGTGGGCACCTGCACCAGGAGGCTGCCGGGCGGCGGGATGTTGCCGGGCAGGCTGGAGAAGCCCAGGCCGCCCTCGGAGCTGCTGCTCAGCTTAGGCTCTTCGTCGCCGTCCAGGGAGATGCGGGACAGGGTGCCCGTGATGGTGGCGGGGTTGCAGGTGCTCACCTCCTTGAAGAGCACTGCGGGCGGGAGCGCGTCAGGCGCGCGGGCGGCACGGCCGGGGTCCCCGCGCTGCGCCCTACCTGTCTGGCACGCCAGGTCAACGTCCTTTTCAAAATCTGTCTATAGGAACACAGGAAGAGGGGAAAGGGAGGGGAAGGGAGCGGGGAGAGAGGGGCATGAGCGCGGCCGGGCGCTGGCGCGCGGGGCCGCGCGGCCGCGGCGCTCACCAGGATCTGCACCTGCCCGTTCTTGCAGGAGTCGGGCGAGTTTTCGTTCTCCTCGCTCCTGCACCCCCCCACCTGGCACTTCACCACGTCCTGGACCTGGGGGGACAGGGGCGGTGAGGGGCCGCGGGCGGGCGCGCGCCGGGGCTCGCCGCTCCCGCTCGCACCTCGCGGCGCAGGAAGCCGTGCACGGTGATGATGACGAAGCCCTGGACGGAGTTGAAGACGGCGAAGAGGACCTGGAAGAGGATGGAGCGCCGGTCGGTCATGGCGAGCACGGCCGACATCCAGGTCAGCGCCAGCAGGGGCAGGACCACGCAGGAGCTCCACAGCGATGCCCTGCGGCAGGAGAGAGGCGCCGGGTGAGCCGGGCGCCGCCGGGACAGCCTCGGAGACTCCCGACTCGCTGCGGCACGGCGGCTCGCTGCGGCACGGCGCCTCCCCGCGCTCGGCGGGGCTGAGCTGGCGGCAGGGCAGCTGGTGCGCGGAGCTGCACGGAGCAGCCCGGAGCGCACGGAGCTGCACGGAGCCGGTGCACGGAGCTGCACGGAGCAGCCTGGAGCACGTGGAGCTGCACGGAGCAGCCCGGAGCGCGCGGAGCTGCACGGAGCAGCCTGGAACACGTGGAGCTGCATGGAGCAGACCAGAGCTCCACAGAGCTGGCGTGCAGAGCTGCACGGAGTCACACGGAGCACACGGAGCTGCATGGAGCCAGCGTGCGGAGCTGCATGGAGCAGCCCAAAGCACGCGGAGCTGCATGGAGCCAGCACATGGAGCTGCATGGAGCAGCCCGGAGTGCGTGGAGCTGCCCGGAGCCGGCACACAGAGCGGACCAGAGCAGCCCAGATTGCACGGAGCTGCACGGAGCTCGTGTGCAGTGCACAGCACATCCCGGAGCACGAGGATGCAGCACGCAGTGGATGCGCTCCAGCATCCCTGCCAGCGCACAGCGGGTCCCGGCTCGGGAGCGACCACGAGCACGGGGATCAGCAGCGTGCTGGGAGCTGCTCCGGGTTCCAGCGCCCCAGGGACACGTCCGGTGCTGCCACGCCGGGACGGGAGCTCCCGGGGACCGCACAGCCCGCGGTGTGGGCGCTGCCGTGCACCGCGCAGAGCGGCGGGGCGGCCGCAGCGATGAGGTGACGTGCGGGAAGCCATGCAGACGAGATGGCCGCGCCGCCTCCCCCCGTCGCGCCCCGTGCCGGTGCCCGGTCGCGGTGCCCGCGGCGGCGGCGGGCACTAACATGGCGTTGCTGGCGGTGGCGGAGGTCCCGGCGGCGCTGGACACCACGCCGCACTTGGTGCATTTCAGCAGCAGGCTGCCGCACGGCGGGGGCTCCGGCCTGCGCCGCCCCCACGCCCCCGCCGGCACCGGCACGAGCGAGCAAGGATGGATGCACAGACAGACGCATGGATGGATGGGCAGCACAGAAAGCGAAGGGGGCAAAAAGAGAGAAAGAGAGCGCGGGGTTAGTGGGGCGGCCACGGCGGTTAGTGAAGCCGGTGGGGGCTCCGCGGACCCCCTTCCTGCCGGGACACGCCGGGCGGCTGCTGCCCCGGGCTCGGCGCCCGCCGCGCACAGGGGACACGAGCTCTGCGCCGGGCTCAGCCCGCGGGCGGGGGCAGCGCGGGGCTGGGCGCCGGGGGCAGCCGCCGGCCCGCGCCCCACTCGTCCCCTCGCGGTGCCCGCGCGCCGGGCGGCACTTACCCGGCTCGCTGCTTTTTGGACTTATCTGAAATGCCGTCCCGGGCCATGAGCTTGTTGAAGACGATGATGCCCACGAGCATGTTCACCTGGGGCGGGGCAGAGCCGGGCTGAGGGTGGGCGCCGCGAGCCCCGGCCCCCCGGCACCCGGGACGGGCCCTACCAGGACGATGACGGCGGCGGGTCCCACGAAGGCGTAGAGCAAACCGCCCTCCAGCGAGAGCCAGCAGCTGCGGGGGCAACGCGGGCCATGGGCGCGACGCCCCGGCCCCCTCCCTCCCGCCCCGGGTGCCGTGCCCGGCCCGCACCCCGGCCCACGTACTAGCTCGCCGTGCCGTAGCCCTTGGTGCGCGTGAAGCCCACGGAGACGGCGACCACGAGGGCCGGCAGACCTGCAAGGAGCGGGCACAGGGCTGCGGCCGCCGCGGCGCGGGCACCCCCCGCTCGCCGGCGGCACCGGCCCCGGGCGCCGCCCTCACCCCAGCCCAGGCAGAGGAAGCGCTTGCGGAGCAGGCGCGCCCGGATGCGCCCGATGACGGCCAGGTAGGACTGCCAGGCCTCGGTGAGCACCCAGCAGAAGGACGAGAGGAAGAAGAAGTGCAGGAAGGCGGCCGTCATGGTGCACACGCCCTGCGGGGACGCGCCGCGTCAGGGCCACCCTGCGCTGGGGCCCGCGGCGCCCGCGTGCCGGGACGCAGCGTCATCTGGGCCGCCCGGCACCGCAGCAGTTAAACTGCCCCGGGCGGACCGGGTCTGTGTGGGAGCCACCAGTGCAAAGAATTTAATCCCAAGATTGAGTTAATCCAAGTGAAATCTGCTCCGGGGAGGCGGCAGGGCCGGCGCTCGCGGCCGCAAGACCTGGCGCGATGGGAGCGGTCACGGCGCTCGCCGCGCGGCCGGCTCACTGGCCCCACGTCACGCACCCACAGAGCGCACGAGCCCGCCAGGCTGCCCACGGGGCCCTGCAGCGCCCGCCCCGCCGCACCCCGTCCCCATGGAACGACCCCGTGTGCCCCGGCCCCACCGGAGCGGGGCGGATCCCGCCCGGAGCCGAGAGGCTCCGGCGCTCCCACCTTACTGAGCATCTGGGACTGGCCCACGAGGATGAGGACATTGGAGGCCAGGATGGAGACGCAGAAGTTGAGCAGGATGATGGAGCGCTCCGACTTGATGAACCTGCGGGCCGGGAGCGCCGTGGAGCGGGGACGGCACGGGTGGCACGTCCCCTCGCACCCAGGGGCGTCCCCGCGGTGTCCCCGGCGCGGCGCCGTCACCTCCAGAAGGCAGCGTAGATCACGAGCAGCGTCAGCAGGGCCACGCAGGACACGGCGCAGCCGATGACGAGCGGCACCGACGGGGCGCCCGACGGGTCCATGGCCTGGCGGGGACGGGGCAGAGGCTGAAGCGCCCCGGGGCCGGCACCGGGCTCTGCGCCCCGGAGCTGCCCCCACGGGCCGGGGGCCGCGTCTCGGCGCTGCCCCGGTGCTTCCCAGGGATCGCTGCCCATCTCCTGGCCGACGGGGACGTGGCTGGAATAGCAATGGGGCCGGGCGGGCGGGAAGGGGCCCCGGCTGCACCGCCCCCTCCGTCCCAGCACACGTCCCTGTCCCTCCCCTCCCCGCAAGGGACCCCCTTGTGCACCCAATGGCCCGGGCAGCGTCCGGCCCTGCACTGGTGCTGCTGCCCAGCAAAATCCCCATCCCTCGGCACGGAAATCACCCCCTGCCCCAGGCAAGATGGAACCGCCGGCGGCCCCGACCGCCCGCCCGGCACCTACCAGGTCCCTGGGCAGCTGGGCGAGGACGGCGAAGGTGGAGAGCTGCCGGCACTGGCACTTGGTGTGTGCCGGGAGGGTCTCCAGGGTTTGGCAGCTCTCCGCGTCCCAGTTTCCCAAGCCAGCATCCCTGATTAATGGGACGACAGCGAGTGGGAGAGCGATTGGAAATGATCGAACGCGCGCGCAGCCCCTCGCGCCTTGGCCGGCTTAACCCTTCGTGGGCACCTGCCCGGGGGAGGCTGGGAGATGGGATGATCCTGAGCCGGACACGGAGCAAAGGCCGCCCCCGGGGCCCCCACATGGATCCCCAGCAGCAGGAGAGCGCGGAGGGTCCGTGTAACCCCTGCAGGCTGTGCAGGAGGGAGGGGCAGCCAAGGGGATGCAGGGGTGCAGGGATGGTGGGATGCAGGGGTGCAGGGGTCCCGGGGTGCAGAGTACGGTGCTGCCGCTTGCTCCGTAGAGCCAGGGGGTTCCAAGCGCCACCTGTGGCTCTTCCCGGGTGGCAGGAGCCGGGCCCTGTTCCCCAGACCTCCCTAGGGAGGTTCCCCCGGCCAAGCCCCGGGGGCTGCGCCGGAACGGACGCCCCGGGCTGGTGAGCGCGGAGCAGGAGCCGCTGGGAGCGCGGAGCGGGAGCGGGAGCCGTGGGGAGCGCGGAGCGGGAGCCTGCAGGGCGCTGGGGCCGGGGGGACGCGGCTGAGGAACCACACGCGGCAGGCGGGAGGCGCCATCCCCAGCGCCAAGCAGAGCGAAACCGATACCAAAGACGGGATAAAGAGCCCCCGGGCCCCTTGCCGCCCGGCCCGCCCGCCCCCGTGTCCCCTGTCACACTCACGTCCGCGAGTAGTCCCAGGCGACGCACTGCGGGTGGGACGTGCCCTGCGGACACAGGGACGAGGGGCTCGGCGCGGCACGAGCCGGCGCGGAGCCCGGGGCCGGGCGGCGAGGGGGACACTCACGTTGACGACGTGGGACAGCTCCACCAGGACGAGCGGCGCCGCGGGCCGCGTCGGCGGCCGCACCGTCACCGTGAGCACCTTGGAGGTGACGGCCAGGGGCGTCCTGCGCACGCGGCGGTCAGCGGGAGCACCGGCCCGGCCCGGCCGCAGCCCCGGCCCCGCGCTCACCTGGGCGGCGGCAGGATGAGCCCCAGCGTGCGGTAGAGCACGGCCCCGATGACGAAGTGGGACGACTCGTCCATCTCTGCGGGGTGGGACGCGCGCGGCGCCGTGAGCCCGGGCTGCACGCGGCCACGGGCACGGGCAGGCTCCCCCGTGCCAGAACCCGCGGGCACGGGAACCCGACGGGGCCCGCAGGGAGCCTCGAGCACGCGCACATGGGTGTGAGCACATGTGCTCGCATGTGCATGCTTACATGTGCTCATGCGTGTGCACAGCCCTGTGCTCGCCCATGTGCATGCTCACCCATGTGCACGCTCATACGTGTACATGTTCCTCCATGTGCATGCGCACACGTGCACGCTCACACCTCCATGCTCACCCATGTGCATGCTTGCACATGCACGCTCACGCATGTGCGTGTTCCTCCATGTGCATGCTCCCAAGTGCATGCTCACTCGTGTGCATACTCACACGTGCATGCTCACACGTGTGCATGTTCCTCCATGTGCATGCTCACACGTGCACGCTCACACCTCCATGCTCACCCATGTGCATGCTCACACGTGTACTTGTTCCTCCATGTGCATGCTCACACGTGCACGCTCACACCTCCTTGCTCACTCGTGTGCATACTCACACGTGCATGCTCACACGTGTGCATGTTCCTCCATGTGCATGCGCACACGTGCACGCTCACACCTCCATGCTCACCCATGCGCATGCTCACACATGCTCGCTCCCCCGTGCACGCTCACGCCCCCGTGCCCGGGCTCGCGCGGCCCCCAGAGCCCCCTTACCGGCCGAGGGGAGGCTCAGCACCTCCTTGGGGATGAAGAGCTTGTCCTCGGAGCTGCGCGCCCAGTCCTTCATGCCCCGGCGCCCCTTCATGGGGAAGTTGATGTCGCTGGAGACGGCCGAGACGGGCTCCCGCTGGATGCTGATCACTGCGGGCAGGGCGGGCGTCAGCGGCGCCGCGCGGCCCCGGTCCCAGCCCCGGCCCGCGCGCGGCCCCGCGCTCACCCAGGTTGTCGGTGACGATGAGCGAGCTCTGGAAGGCCTTGAGCGCGCCGCCCACCAGGTGGATGAAGTCCTCCACCACCTTCATGAGGTGCACGGAGCCCGGCGAGACCTGCGCACGGGGCCGGCTCGGGCAGTGGCCGGCACGCTGCCGGCGGCTCCGCGCCCGGCCCGGTGCCCGCTGGGCACGCGGGTGCCGCCCTGCTCCCGGCTCACCTGCTGCGCGTCCTCCCACTTGTCCCGGTTCTTGGCGTCCACCATGTAGCTCACGACCTGGAAGAAGCGCTGCGGCGCCGGCGGGTGAGCGGCACGGCGGCGCGCGGGGCCCGCGGGGCAGGCGCCCGGCGCTACCTGCACGTCCTCGGCGGACGGGGTGTAGGTGGCCCTCTTGAAGGTGTCGGTGACGTTGCGCAGGATCTCCACGGAGAAGAGCAGGTCCCCGCTGTAGTAGGTCCTGCGGGCCACCAGCTCGAGCAGGCTGCGCACCACCTGGGACATGCCCTCGCCCGCCAGCACCCGCTGCCCCTTGGCCAGGTGCTCCCGCAGCTGGCGGCGAGGACAGAGGCGTCACCCACCGCCCGCCCGGGGACCCGCTGTGTCCCCCAGTGCCACCAGGGGTGCTCGCTGCAGGAGCCACAGCGGGGAACATGGCAGGGAGAGGGGACGCGGCGTGGGGGTCCCCGCCACCTCGGTGTCCCCATGCACCCCATGCGCTTTAGGGGTCCCGGCGCTCGGGGGGGTCCTGCCCCGGCGGGCACCTACTGAGAGATGCAAGTATCGGTACTCGTGGGAGACGCAGCGGGCGAAGCTGGGCAGCCCCCAGTGCGCCACCCCCTGCGCGCTGAGCAGGCACCGGCGGCTCGCCGACCCTGCGCGGCCACACAGAGGCACGGGGTCGGCACCAGCCCCGTGGGGCCGCCCCGCGGCGCGGGGGGCCGGCGCGACCCCCGTGCCACCCCTCACCGGTGGCGTTGGGGGGACACTTGTTGTAGATGACGTCGCCGGCGGCCGTTTTCTTCCACGTCATCAGCATCACGTACTCGTCCTTGCACATCTCGTGGAAGGC
>PTEX01000061.1:3107007-3132546 GCA_003342815.1 Eudromia elegans | reverse complement strand
GGGAAGGGAAGGGAAGGGAAGGGAAGGGAAGGGAAGGCTCCGTGGCGGGGGGCTCGGGAGGCGCAGCCGAGGCGGCACCGGAGCCGCGGTGCCCCGCGCGGGCAGCTCCAGTAATGCAATTAATTGCATTAGGGGCTGCTGGATTATCTAATTACGAACGTGCCTCGCTTTGATTTTCCCTTTAATTAATTTGCTCGATCTACGCGCAGCAGCATCTGCCGGGGCGGGAGCGCCGGCTCCTGCGGAGCCGCAGCCAAAGGCAGCGGTCGGGAAGGGGCCGCGGGCAGGGACAGGGCGGCTGCTCCGTGACTCGGGTCCCCTGCCCCTCTGCACGAGGCCGTGGGGACCCCCTCGGGACCCCACGGGAGCCCACGGGAGCCCACGGGAGCCCGGCCGCCAGACCTCACTAGAGGGCAGCAAAATGCTGCTTCCCAGGGCTGGGGACACGGGGGACACTCGTCACAGCGGCCTGGGGTCCCCGCGGGGCTGGGAGCAGAGCAGAGCCCCCAGTGCCACCGCGCAGCACGACCTGGGGATCCGGCGGGGACCCGGAGCCGCTCCTGGGCTCGGCCGGCCCCTCTCCAGGGTCCTCCGCAGCCTGACGGGAGCTGCAGGAGCCTCCGCTCGTGTGAACCAGGGCCCAGGATCCGGATTTTTCCACTCGCATCGACCTTTTAACTAAAAAAGCCAAACACCATAAAAGCCCCAAGCCCCGGGTACATACAGCGAGTGCACTAAGTGCACAAAGCGCTCCGCGGCGCCGCTCGGACCCCCGGAGCCCCCTCCCCGCGCGCAGCTCAGCAAACCGCCCCTGCCCCGGCGTCCCCGCGCGCCCAGCGCGGCTAAGAGCCCAAACCCGGCGCGCGCCGCCGGGGATCGACCCCAAGCCCTCCCTGGAGCGAGCCCCGCGCCCGGCGCGCGCCCTGCAGGGGGATCCCGCGGCCCAGGGTGTCCCGGGAAGGGCGCGGGACGCTCCGCTCCCGGGGCGGCTGCTGAGCCCCCAACCTGCAGGATTCTCCCCTGCCCAGATTAACGCAATCGCCGAGTGACTCATTTGTCTCCTCGTGTCCCCTGATCTGTTCCGAGCCCTTTCTCCATTCTGCATTTCGTGTTTCCCTCTGGAAAAAGCTGGAAACGCGCAGGGCCTGGGCTCTGGCCTGCAATTCCCAAGCAGCAGAGGAGCAGGGCACAGGAAAACAAGGGGGAAAAGGACCATCCCTGCCTGCCTCCCCCACCCCACCTCCCTGCCATCCCTCTGCCACATCCGTGTCTCCTGCGGGAGAACCCGGGTGATAGGAACCCCGGGAAGCGCCAGGACTGGGGCTGCAGAAGAGCTGCCTTGACCCTCGGGCACGAAACCGTCCCCAGAGGCGATCCGAGAGGCGTCCCCAGAACCGTCCCGAGAGGGATCCCGCAGGAAAGGCCACCCGGGGCTTGGGGCCATGCCGGGAAGCGCTCGGGCGCCCTGGTTCGCCCAGGAACGGCATTCCCGCAGGCGCCTGCCCGAGGCCCGGGCGGCTCCTGCAGCCCCAGCTCCGCTTTGCTCCCGGAAATCCCCCCCCGCCTTCCCCAGGGCTCGGCCGCCTCCTCGGGGGCCAAACGGACCCTGTGCCGGGCGGAGCAGGGCCGGGTTCTGGACCCGCGGCCGGGATGGAGCCCTTGGAGCTGTGGATCCATCCCTGCCGCCGGTTGCCATGGCAACGGACCGCTCCCAGGAGGGGGGGCTCCTCGCCGGCTTTCCGTTCAACAAAGCCCGGGATGGATCCTCCTTCCTCCCCCTCTGCGGACACGGGAACATCCCAGATCCGCCTCTGGCCCCTCCGCTGCCTTTGCAGGTGATCCGGGACAGCTCCCAGAGCAGCATTTCCCATGGGAGCCCAGGGCGCATCCGCAGCCAGCCCGAGGCCCGAGCCCGGGACAAACCTCCGGGCGCTGCATCCCAGTCCGGAGCGCGCCCGGCCCAGGCGCTTCACAACCCCCCCCCACGTGTGTTAATTAACGTGTGTTAATTAAACGGCGATCAGGCGTCTGCACGGAGCCCCCACCCGCGGACAGGAGTGCCAGGACCGGCTCCCAGCACGCTTTCCCTCGTGCACCTGGGAAGCTCATGGAAGTTGGTGCAATGGAGACCGGGGGCCTCCCCTCCGGTAACGCATCCGGCACCGCAGCCGGACGGGCGCCCCGGACAGCCTGGGCTGGCAGGAAGCTCTGCGACTGCCCCTCCTGGCACCCCCAAGCGTTTGCCCTTGCACCGTCCTCGCCGAGGGACTGGGAATCATTTCCCGTGTGTTTTCCTGCATCCGTGGCCTGTCCCTTGGCCCGGAGCCCATCATGGTGCCTGGCAGCGGCACGGCGGGTGCCACCGCGCTGGCCTGTGACCACCCGGCCTCGAGGACCCGGCCGCTCCGACGCACCCGCCCGCGAGCCGGCCACGGAACCCGGCCACGGAACCCGGCCACACGGAGCGGCAATTTCCTCTGCGGCGTCTCCGCGGCCCCCAGGGCACAGCCGGGCAGGTTCCCTGAATCCGCATCACCGGCACCACTGGTCTCGGGAGCAGCAGGCGGGATCACCAGCCGAGCTGCGGCGCGTGCGAGGGATCCGGGGGCAGGAAAGGGGAGAAGAGCACCAGCGTCCCGCGCGGCTGCGGCGCCGCGGCCCGACGGGCAGAGCACCCGTCCCCGAGGAACCGCGCTGGGCAAGGATGGCGCCGGCGATGCCGCTCCCGCTGCTCCGACCCGCTGCCGTTCCCAGGCTCCGGCAGGGGAGGCGGGAGGAGCTCCCTGCTCCTCCTGCTCCTCCATCACCCCGCACCACAGCCGGGCCGGCTCCGCGAAGGCCGTTTCCTTGGCAACGTCTCTTTCCTTTTAACTGGAATCCTTTTTCCTTGCCCCACTCGGCGGCTGCGAGACCAGGCCTGGCTTTGAACCCCCCTTGCCAAGACACAGGCGAGTGGCCCTGGGAGCACGGCCCCGACGCCCTGCGGAGAGGAAAGGCTGCTCTCCTCCCAGGACACAAACACGCGGCACGGGCTACCCGCAGGTAAAGGGAGTCTCGGGAGCCAAAGTTAGAACTATCTGAGATGGAAGTGGAAAGAAAGAAAATGAACAGGAGACACGAAGCTCCTGTCACACAAGAGCATCTCCTTTGCCATCAAGCCTGGCAAATACCACCGTGGCATTACCTAAGTTATCCTATCTATTCCACAGCACCGCCCTGCGCACAGACGGGACCGGACTGGGATCCAGGACTGCAGAGAGTCTCTCATTGTTGTCACCAAACAATAGCCCAATTCACGGCCTGCCAGGTGGCACCGGGTCTAGTCCGGGGCACAACGGCAAGTTTGGCAGCACGTCCTTTACACGTCTGGGGACAGTCGTGTTTGTTTTACACGCGTTTATTTACTTGTGCTAACAGATACCAACAGCCGAGGCCCTCAGAGGCGGCAGCGCTCCCTGCGGCACCGCTTGCTCTTCTCCCAACACAGACCCTCGGCTCGCAGTGGTCGGGGGGCCGCCAGCGACCCAGGCCTCAATCACGGTGCCTCCCGGTATTCTTTCCTCAGTTAAGATTGCCAAGTGTGTATTTGGTAAATAGCATGTGATAAACCAGAGCAAAACTGGGGGAAAAAGGCAAAGTTATACATACCGCATGTAAAATATCTTTTATTGTTCTTCCAAAGGGCTCGGGTTTTGGTTCCAGCTCAACACCTACCCCTCCAACCCAACACCTGCCATTTGTCACAGCTCCTTTAACTACCAGTATTTCATTTTTATTAAAAACATCAACGACTTTAATGTGCAGGAACAGTTAGAACATTAGCTTCTAGTTTGGGAGGGGAAGGTAGAGGCCAGAATTAGGTACTTTCGGCATCATTTACCTTCCACATGGAATCCAACATTACCAGATATGTTATTCCCCTAATAAAGGCATTGACATCAAAGACACTTTCGCATTTCCTTTATCTGTTAAAGAAATCAGGAACATTACACATCTTAAAGGGAGGAAGGAACTTATTACAACAACAAAACTGAGTCAGGGAACAGGACCGAGCTTTGCAGGGTGCAACGTTTTGCAGCCACAAACCTACCCGCGGGCCTGTTGCTGTATCCGTAAAGCGAGGGACTGGACAAGTACCATTATCTTTTTGCTAAAATTCATAGATCCCTTTTAGGAATGAGGTTACTGGAGCGTGTTCCTTGTTTTCCGAAGGTGTTGGTGCAGCTACGCCTAGGGGCCCAGCTCTAGGAGGGGCCCAAGTCCCGCGTGGGCAGCTCGCCTCGTGGCGGCGGGCGCACGCAAAGGCCTTTGGCTCCACATTAACCCATCCGAGGCAGGAAGACCCCAGCCCTGTCCTCGGCGCCGAGTGTTACAGACATAACGCCACATCGAAAGCAGACGAGGTGACTGACGGGGCAGGGCACTAAGCTAACCTGGGTTTGGTTAAGAAGCCCGGCTCAAAGCGCTTCTTGGAGGCTGCAAAATGACACATCGCGATGAACCCAGCGAGGACACGGGTGGCTCTGCACAAAGCAGGCGCTGCTGGCCCGCGAACAGCACGCTCGGCCCTCACCGCCCGGCTTCCAGCCCTGCCCATGCACACAGGCCCGCTGGCGTGCGGGCCGAGCCGCCCTCCAGAGGGGTCTCAGACAAAACAAGGCAACCAGTGGTTAAACCGCACCCGGAGCGCGGGCCAGGCCGGGCAGAGCGCCCTGGAAGCTGTCGTGGAGCACACGTGGGTACTAGCTCAGCCCCAGGCACAGCAGAGGGAGAGGCTCCCGTCCCACCAAGCCCTGATTTACCGTGTTCGGTAAGGCAGAGAATCCAGACAGGAGCAAAGAGCCTTTTTCCCTTCCTTATGACAGACAAGCTATTTTAAGTCTTTGCCTGAACCCCTCCTTGGTCACCTACGACACGTTGAACACCAGTCTTCTGCCAGATGAGATTTTCTATTTAACAACAGAGACACGACATTTTAGCCCAATTCTTTGGGGAAATATGACTTAGATGCGCACAAAATCACAGGCCCACACATTCATTCATAGAAAACACACGCACAGTTTAAAATACCATCTCCCAACCCTCCAGAAAGGCCTTTGGCAGATCCAACAGAGACCCCGGGCAGTGAGGCTAAACCCCTCGGGAAGATCCTCATGCCCGCAGAGCCTGGACAGCCTGTGGACACGGAGCACAAACGGCACCGAAGCGCCCGGCAAGCGCCCAGGCTGAGCTCCACGTTGTCGGACTGCTCAAACGCCAACAAACCTCCTCGTTTCCGTCTGCCAGCTCTCAGTAAGGAAGAAAAAAAAAGGAAGGAAAATAAAAAACTCCATTTAAGAGAGTCCCACGGGAATTAATGTATCAGGACCTACCTAACTGTGGGGTACTTTCCTCAAATCAAGAAAATAGCTACTGCACAAGCCAATGCTCTGCTGGTTTTCCTTAAGACATAAAATTTACTTTATTTCTTTTTTTTTTAAAGTTAAAAATACAGAAGGTTCTGAAAGTGATTTTCTCCTTGCAGATGTTCAAACTGCAGCCTGAGGAGAAAATAATCCTTCACTGAAATGTTTCTCTTTTTTTATTTTTTTATTATTTAAATCATCACCACCATTAGGACAGAGGTTGAGGAGCACTGACTCCACCACTCATTTGATGACGTAGTTTTGATTCCAGATTCACATTTCCAGGTGCCAAGAGTCCAGAAAACAGCCATGATAAACTTCTGCCTTCGCTTAGCATTTCTTTCTATTGAACACAGCAGTGACCGTTGGCATCTTTGAAGCGTAATCGCATCTTAGGTCGGTATTTCTCAAGGTAAAGCAGCTGTTTAGAATTGAAAGCTCCCCTCCTTTTCCTAAAACAAACAGAACGAAGGCTAACATCAAAAGTACTGCTTCAATCACCATATATATTTTAAAGCAGACCAGTCACTTTCCTTCAAAGCCTTCCCGTACCCATATGGTGGTATCTGGGCTTGGTTCTTTACCCAGTTTGAGGAAGGATAGGCCAGACCAGCCATGCAGTTCATTACCTAAGAACCAATGCTGAATCAATATCCAGCAACCAAGTTTCAGTGTATGTTCTTGGATTGGGAGAGTTTGTTTCCAACGCCAGCAATACTCCCTGAGCAACATCAGGGTTAACCTTCCTTTGAAGGTGCATGCATTACTCCATGTATTAGCTAAGTAAAACCATGACAGTCAAACAAGAACAAATACATGGTATTCAAAGAATTCAGCATAAACATGAAAGCTGGAGTACCTAGGAAAAAAAGGCAATTAAGGAAGGAAAAAAAAAAGGAGTGTCCAATGGCTTGATAAGTGAATCAGGAAATGTCTTGTAAATTGTTATATTTAACTTACTGTCTTATAAACTGAACTGCATCTTCGTACTTCATTCCACATTCAATGAGAGCAAGTGCAACCAGGACAGGAGCCCTAAAGGAGAAATCAATATTTAAGCAAGATCTGGAGAACCAATATATTGAATCTCTCAAAATACATCAAAATGAATCTATAAACAAATACTAAGAGTCTTCTCTTTAAATATCATCTATAAGAAAACAACTGCCTGCTGAGTATTTAATGCAGAATCCCTTTCAACAGCTCTGCTTCCAGCACACATCTACAAACCCCAAAAACAACAGCTCCTTAACATTTGGCATAAAACAGTAATTGTAAAATTTTATATTTTCTCATTTCTCTATGGTATAAATTTCTGCTTTGCTCAAAAAAGGCTATAGTATCTTTTTAAGCACTTTGTTTCTTAGGAAATACAGATTTAGTAATGACATAGGTCTACATGGCATTTAACAGATGACTTCTATAGATTAATCTTCCTTGCTGCATGCTATAAACAGAATCGGAGAACTCCCAGGGCAATAAAACTTTCTGCTTTGGGGTTCTCCCTTTGGACATCAGGTAAAGTATTAGCTCTTCAAACGAGCTGAAGTCATAGCAGATAATTTTCTGTTGGATTGAACATTCCCCTAAACATCCACAGGTGCCACCAGCACCTCCAAGCGCAGAGCTGCAAAGGCATTTGGATAACTTGTGCTCACAGCTAAACAAGAACCGGTTCAGGCATTAGCAGAAACAGCCCACGCTATCGCTGCCGTGCGGCACCTGCACAAACAGAAGAAATCGCTTTCCAAAGGAAATCATCCGAAACCTCAAAAGCACTAAGCACTTCCCACCCACCACCGCCCCAAAGCTGTCTCTGTTTTCTGTAGCTGAGGCTTAACTGCCTACTGCAGGTAGATGTTTTCCAGATTAAAGCACAATCTGTTTCCCCCCTGCCCCTTCTGCCGGAAGGAGCCCGAGAACAGCAGCCAAAAGCCGATGCCGACCTTCCCAAGCCTGCCACGCAGTGCACGGCGATGCAGCACCCGGGCTCTTCACGAAATTTGCTTTTCAACAGGTTTAGCCAGTCATCAACTATCTGATTCGGGGGTGGTGCTCCATCATCGAACGGCCAGTCCTTGGACGGAAAAGAGACACTGGGCGTAAGTTTTCCTGAAGCAGTTGCCGACACACAGCTTTTAATGCACAATCAACAGCAGGGTAACCATATCAAAGAGGAGGAAAATATTCATTCAGCCAAAAAGAAAGTTTATAGTGTGCAGCAACCAATTAATTAGGTTTTTTAGATTTTTTTTTTAGAAGAACAGCTGCCTTTGAAATCTCATTTTATTCAAAATACATAAAAATCGATAGACATTTCAATTAAATACTTGAGATGGGAACTTTGTAGGTTTTTGTCTGTGGCTGTGTCACAGCCACTAAGGTGTTTTCCAGTTAAAAACAGTCATAAGCAAAAAAACACTATGCAGGGAAAGGCAACAACCAAACAGAATTTATTACTTCTTTTCTGACTACAGAAGGGGTTGCCAGTAGTTAAACCACTTGCGCCACACTAAATATCACCAGCATGGCTGGAAATCAAAATCACATGTGGGGAGCTTCCCATTCTCTCCAGGCCACAGCTCCCTGCTGGAATGTGTGCTAAGTGGAGTACTATGCGTCCTAAAATTATACCCAAGTCTAACAGGTCACATGTTTCATACTCTTCTCAGAAACAGGGAGTGCTGCAGAAAGGGCACTCCTAGGTGCAAGAGGAAAAATGATACCTAGCTATTTAGCACTTGTCATTAGTGGGCTGCAGTGCATATTACAAAAGAGATTTACAGCCAGATTTTCATATTATTCAACCACCTCTCCAAACGGTAAGATGGCTGCTCTGAGCAGAGTCCCCTCCGTCGCTGGCTGGCACTGTGCTTTTCAATTATCATCCCGGGCACAGGGAATAAGAGGTGATATTCTCTGAAGCCTAAAAGAGCCTGCAGAAACTCAGCGAGCCAAAGGAAGGTGAGAAAACCACTAGACTTTCCATTTTGAAATACACTTAGTGCTACCCTGACACTTCCTGTGGAGCACGTACAGGTTCGGACAAAAGTTCTCGGCTAAAACGCATCTTCTGAATGTGTTAGCACCTGCAATCTTGCAGGCTGCAAATCCACCCCACAGCACGACAAAACCAAAGAGCTTCCTAAATTATGATTAATCCAGACACACAAAGTCTGAACCTAATGGGCATCGAGAACACCTTTTTAAAGAAAAATGGAAACTAAAAATATTTGAGACAAAACAGCAAAATAAAAGGCTATAGAAACAATGCTGTAAGGTAAAATTTGTGCTTCCTAATGTAAGTCTTTACATGATTAAATGATTTAATTTACATTGCTAACTATATTAATTTAGTACCAGCGTTTTCCACTGACAGGGAAAGATGTATGGACTGTCAAGGGATCAGGCATTGCCTACCGCAAAGAACCCACATATCATTTCTACATCTTGGTTTAAATTAGATTCAAATAATTTCCTTCAGACACCGCATACACAAGGTTACTGTGTTACTTTAGCTTGCATGTTACCCATCATGTCCCCACAACTCTTGTGCTGGCTGGAATCAATGACAGTCCTTATTTCCCCAAAGAGCAGCACTTTATCATTACTGATAAACTACTGACATTAAGTCAGCGCTGATAAAACAGCGGTGTACGGGATACTGCCCAGAATGCGACACAAGAATAATTCTGGGAACAGAGAAGCAATTGCAGCTAAGTTTTGCAGTTTTTCTCTTGCTTACGAGCTCTGTCAGCCTCACCTCAGAATTCCTGTCAGGCAGCACAGGAAACAAATTGCTAAGCTCCAAGAGCAAAACAGTCATTAAAAACCAGAGCGATGCACCAAGCTTGTACAAACACAAAGCATCTCTCTTGTGCCACCCTCCAGGAGCTGAAAAGGATGATATGCAAGGATGGATTATTCTTATTTACGCTTTACTTAGGGCACCACTGCTCAAGAGACGAGCTCTGGGTTTGTCCACCGGCCATCGCAGCAGCACTAGTGACGCAGGACCAAGCTGCTCTAGCAGCAGCACCAGAAGTACGGTGACAAAGATCCCTTCCTCCACAATCTACATGGACCTCACGTGGAACCCCAACCAGGGCGGCAAGACACAGCACAGGGGCCAGAGCCTGCACGGAGCAGACTGTTGCCACCAGCGTGGAACTTTCCCACCTTCACCCGTCCCAGCGCCCGTGGTTACACAACGAGTGTCAGGTGCCGCGAGGTCACATCCCTAACGTGGGTGAAGTTGTGGTCGTTCTGCTAAGTCAGGAGGCAAAACACCTGATTCACATATGACCCATGAAGAAAAAACTGACATGAGACTAAGAGTGAATTGTGCCTTAGATCCTTAAGGCAAACAAACCCGTGGCAGCCTTTTGCTCACCAGTCAGGACAAAAATGTTTCAAGGAAAATCAACAACAGTTTTTCTGGTGTAACATTCCTCTGCAGACAAGACCTTCCCCAGGAACTGAACTGTGAGAACTGTGCAGAATCCCACAGAAACCAAACCCATCTCCATCTCCCGCCTCCCCGACTTAATCCCTGTTGATAAACATGCGTATGCAGTACTACTACTTCAAACACGGTACATCTAATTCTCTGGTTTCTCACTACGCCATCTGCCAACACAACTCTCTAGCTGCCACACTACCCACCCTGCCAGAATATTATTTTGCATCATGGCATGAAAGGAGGCTTTGCTAAAACGCTCTCAGTTTCAGGGGTTTTAGTAGGCTTTTGACCTCAACACTTTTAAAATAGACACTAATCTCTCTGAGGCAGTGTATTTAATCTTCATTATTTTTACAAGCAAATATTAGCTTTAAATAGTGATGTGTTATTTTCTCAGCCAGCTGGTAATTCGATGCCATTTCTGAAGAGAGCAGAACGCCGTTTTGGAAATGTGTGTGTTCACAGGAAGGAAAAGCTACACGGGGGGCAGGCACGTTGATTACTACGTAGACTTAAAACACCAAAATGCCAATGCACTACAGGGAATTTCGACGGCAATGAGTGGGATCAGTGGTGACACTAGCAGCAGACCTTCTCCATCACCCCTCGTGGTGCCCAGCAGCTTTGCACTCCCCACGGTTCTGCAAGGGAATAGGGAGAACCACTGAAGCGGATGCAGAGGGGCCGGCTGAGGCAGACGCACACCTACACAAGAGATTCCAAGTGAAAGGCTCTCCATCGCAAGGGTCCTGAGCAGAGCTGGCTGAAACAACATTCCCAGCCTTTGAAAAGCTTCCTCAAAACCTGGTTTCAGTTCAGTTTTTATTACCACCAAGTTTTCAAGACTTCTTGAGAAGCAAAACCCTATTTCAGAAGTGGCTGCTCCCAGCAGAGCCTCCCACCTGTCCAAGGCACCAGGCCATGACATTCCTGCCACTGCCACTCACGGCTTGCCAGGATGTCAAGGTCAGTTGGTCCTGGCCGGGCCGCGGCAGAGGTGGAGCCCTGGGAGGTCGGCCTGAGGCTCGTAGGAAGGATTCAAGTCTCTGCTCCATCACAGAAACACAAAAATACTCCAAGCTGCAGCTTAAGACAGAGCTCCCACATGTAGATCCAAGATTCTGTAGATCCAAGACACCAGAAGTTTAATGCTTCTCTTTTCTACTCTAATTTTAGAAGTATTAAAGACAGAGGTTTCACAGCAGTGTGTCTGGGAACAGTTATGATGCCCAGTTCCAGAACAGGTCCTAGACTGTATAAAGCTAATCCAGAGCAACAGCTCTAGGAGCCTGGAAGCCTTGGAATGATGGATTTTCCAACAACCCTGAGGCACACTTGGTTGCCTACAATGGGAATAGGTGCTTAGCAAGGCTGGGAGACAGGAAATCTGACTGATCTGGATGTAGAAGCTCCACAAACAGGTCAGAGAAAAGTCTTCCTCCTTACATGAACCATAAAAGCGCTCCTCAAACTGGGCCATAAAAACCAGGAGGTTACAGAAGACCAGCTACCTGCAACAAGGCGGCTAGATGCAGCTTCTGGCACCACAACTGAGATTAGTCACTCAGTAAAATAAACTGATTGCATCTGACATGCTGTAATAATTCAGAAGCATTGCCTGGAAAAATACTGCCTGCAAGCTTTACACAAGCACACACCTACTACAAAACCCTCCCCGGAGATATCAAGCGGTACTGGATGTGATGGAGTTGGACAGCCATTGCGTAACGCTGAGGTGAGGAGCCGTTCCGGGATTCCACTCGCCCAACAGGGAAGACGCCAGCAGCCACACTGCGTTGCAGGCCGGGGTAAGGAGGCTACTGCTCTCCTACTACAGACAGGCAGCAAACACGCAGCCTATCGTGTATCAGCCACGGGCTCAAAGGAGAAAGGGTATCTTTCGACTAAGAAAAAGGAGTTGGATCTTCACTCCGAGAGAGTCAGTGGTAAAGACGCTTGTCTAGGGAAAAAAACCAAACCAAGCTGTACGAAGCAGGAGGTTGAACAGGATGTAAGTCCTGCAAATTCACACAGGACTCGTATCAACCTGTTCTCTAAAAGGCCACTAAACTATCTGTGCAAATCCAGACATCCCAGAACAGAAGTTTCTATTCTAAAGGAAATGTTTGGGCCATAGTAATGAATTTGAAAACACTTTTCACAAAATTACAGCAAGTTTCTCAAAGTCATCCTTATTTGATGTAGGGAATCACACAGTTTTTGGCCAATCTGAAAGAAACCAGGGCATTATTGACCCTAAAACATTAAGCCATCTCCATCACTTGCAGACCAGTGATTTTCTTCTAGTTTTAGAGAGTTTTTAAAGGTAACTCACTAGAACCTGGATTCCTTCTTTTTCAATAGGAGCTTGATCATAAGTGGCATCACAAACTCGCACCAAGGTTGTCACTCCATACTTCTTCAGCTCCTTTAAGAACAAGGAAAACATGTGAGCACACTGACAGAGTGAGAAATTAAAGATTTTTTTCAATTGCTACAAAACTTAACACACTATCCTGAGTCAGCAGTACTGCAATCATTCCACAGTTCCACAGAGACTAGACAGTGAAGGAGCAAGCACCAAATCAGAACAGAGTGTTTGTGACCTACATTAGGATAAGGGTTACAAATGGCGAGAATAAATGTGAAATAACTCTGAAATATTCTTCTCTAGGGAAAGGCCAGAGTGAGAAAAAACCTGCATATATAAAAGAGCAAAATGAAAATAGCTGGTCATACTCTCCACGCAGCCTCCTCTTCTCTTTAAATAGAAGCATGGAACTGCTTGCTTCAGCCAGTGTTGACATTTCGAGGCAGGGAGGAACAGAACACACACACCACCATACTCCAGCTTCCTTGTAATGCACTATAAGTAGCACATTGTGCGAGATAAATAATCAGGAGATCAAACAAAAGCTGCTCCATTTCACTTTGAAGGTTCACACAGCAAACAGAATTTCCTCTCCTGTTTGGACTGAATCATTTGACTTTTAACAATTAGCAATAATACTTAGTCCAGCCTCAAGACTCCTGAAGAGTCTTGAGAAAGATAATCTACAGTAACACGGAAAAAAATAAAGAGACCAAAATAATATGAGTTTCAGACAAAATTAACCATTCACATCAAAGTGGACTCATGGTGAAGAGCCTGTTGCTAAATGACGGAAATCTCAACAGCTGCAGACAGACATCAGGATCAGATGACAGACTCTTATCAGAATGAAAAGACCTACACATGCAAGATAAAAGTCCTCCGGATAGACTAAGGACACTAAGACTGAGGCACAAAGATACAGCAGATGTGGAACAAAGTAGAATGCAGAAGCAAGCTGTACTAGTGTTTCTCTGATGATACCATCTGTTACTTTTTCAGAAAACTGAATATTAAATTTTGCAGCATTTAAGACCTCCTGGTGTCAGTATGATGCACAGCCCATAGTAGCTGGCTCTCTGCCCATACTCACACCCAGCGGGGTATTATTTTTAATGAACAAATTTTAGCACCCAATATCTGACTATGCTGGGGGTGGGAGGACAATTTGAGAAAATTTCTCCATGAGTTCAACAACAGTTTTTGAGCACTGCAGTTCATCCTACTCTAAAGGCCAAGAAAGATCAGAAACCAGTTAGGGTCAGAACACGCAGTCCTTCAGAAACCTGGACAAGGAAGATGTCAAAGGGTGCACTTACATCCTAATACAGAACCTCTCAGTTAAAGAAATTTAGGGTTTGAAAGAGATTAATTCTCTTCCCATAGTGGTAGGAGAATGCAAACAATCTACGACACAAAAAGAAGTGCCTTAAGTAACACGTAAAATACACTTAAAGCTCTGTGAACAACAGGTGTGAAGAATGAGGTTTTAGTATCTCTGCAAAAAGTTTTGGTACATAAGAAAAGAAGGATGTTCATTTGACTGCCTTACCTCTGTGAACTTGTTGAGAGTTGCATTGGTTGGGTTGTGAGTGATCAGGAAACGCATATTCTCATAGGTAATTTCCACTGGGGCTGGACGGTTCATAATGGCAAAAAAAATGTGTAAGGGGCAAAAAAAAGAATCAGTAACTTCTGAAACGTTTCACAGCAGAAAACATTTAAAAGACCACTAGAATGCCTGGGATTGATCAGAGCTTGCTTTGCCGTGTTTGTTCCTTAAAGACTTCGCTTCTAGAAAAGCGGCTTTGCTTTAAAATCCGCTTGCCTTCAACTTAGGCCTCGATTACTGCAGGTGGTATCCTTCAGACTCCAAAACTTCTGACTACATGCAAGACTAGGCAGCCTGTTCTACATTTAGGCACTGGTGAGGCAAAAAAATAAGGGCAGGTTTTCTCTCCACTTTGTTTTCTTGATGCTTAGTTTTGCTAGAGTCAGTAAAAGGAATATGCTTCCAATATGCAAAAGATATCCCATATATTTGAGAGTGTTCGCTGTGTCTGGAGTCTTCAAGGCAAAGTGATTATGGCACGTAAACCCCCTGCACCCAGCTCACTTGTCAGCCAGGGTGCTGTGCTGGGCCTGGCAGAAGTCTGCCCTCACTCTCAGAATCGCCATAAATGTGCGACGGATATTCCAACAGAACACCTAAAGAGAAGAAAAAGAGCATGTAAGAGGAATTGTTTCGCATTCCAGAAACCCCAAATACCAACTCTCCTGAAAGTTCCAACTATTTGTACGGTTAAGGGCTAAAAAATTTCTTTTGAGACTTTCTTTTTGATCATCTTTTAGGAAGCATACAGCTTTGTCTGCTTTTTTCAAGTTTGCTCAAATTAGGCCAGAGATGTTGTTAACACATATGTATAAATACAAATAAATATAAATAAAAAATATAAATATGTATATGCACACACACACACACAATATTCACTGGGTAGTTGAAAATTATCCCAAACACTCCCTCTGCGCTGAGCATTCTCCAGCCCAGCACTGCGGGCTTTCTTGCAACTGCTGGTGCTGGCACTCAGACCCCAGGAGGGAGAACAAGGAAACCTTTTCACACACTTTTTGCTGCTCCTCCCTCTTAGTCAGGTGCCACAGAAGAGGAGAAAAGAGCATGAAGCCAAGTACATACTTGAAAGTGTTTGTTGGTGTGGTCATACCTGTTAACCTTTGGGGCCTAAGCTCACATACAGAAAAATATCATCGGTACAGCTTAGTTTTCTGGAAGGGAAGAAAAAAAGCCATACAAGCAGGGACCTTTTTCTAAGGGTATAACTGCTATTGTTATGCCAAATGAGACCCTAGAACAGACAACAGGACTTTCATGTTGTCTGAAGGACATGAATTTAACTAGAACAGTATTATCTGCTTTGAAGTAATTTATTAGTAGAACAGATGCTTAAATTGAAGGAAATGTTAAGGTATGTAAAAAGCACGAGGAAAAAATCATTACAGAATATATAACAAAAAATGATACATAATTTAAAAAATATATTTGAATAAAATCCAAGCTAGCATTTAGAAAACAAACTCATAACTTCAACAAAAAGGTCAGTGTGGCACACTCAAAGAAATACAATTAGGGAGGGAAAAAAACCCACATGCCTTAAAGTTCACTCCTCATACTTTCTGTGCTCTCAACATTTTAATGAGATCTTCATTTTAAAACAGTCAAATTAAGTACTACAAAATTATCTTTTTCACAGACTCAAAGTGGAAAAAAAAAAACCACCCAAAGAACAGCAATTATTTCCTTAAAGAACATCTTTCAATGCCAAAAAATACATTAATTAGGTTGCCAGAGGCAAGAACAATGGCTTTCAATAACTTTTCCCGACCTTAACGCAGTTCTTACTCTGAGTGACTGAAATACAAGTTTCAAAAATGAATTTCAGAATATTTTATCAGTTTAATGAGTACAGGATTAAGTCTCACTCCAGATGGAAGAGTTCCATCTAAACGCATGGATTCAAACCCCTACATTTGTCAATTCTTGCACATTTGTCAACTTCTTCTCATATATACTATGGTAGCTCAAAGCAAAGGATCTGTTAAAATGCATTACAGTCTGTTGTAGCTATGCAGTACCAAGAATAGAGTAACTCAAGCTACAGCATCCACATGTGCCTAGGACTCGTGAATCTTTATGCAAGAAAGCCAGCTTTCAGGCAGTTTTCTTTCCCACCTCCTATTGAAACACATACTCGGTAACTGCAAAGACTGACGTTCCAAAGGAAGAGTCGAAAGACCAGGTTCTCAAAAGCAAAGAGCTTAAGAAAGCCATTTAAAATAAAATCAGTGGGCAAGGGATCTTGGCATAGGAGAATCAAATTTGGATCCAGAGCACCAGAGCTTTACAGCATTGCCAAAGCTCACAGTCTCAAGGGGGAAGAACAATTTTGTCGTATTTGAACAACTTGTTTAAATGTTCTCCCTTTCAGCACTGATCGCTTGATTGAAATGGCCTCATCCAGTGCTGTCTACGCTGTGCGCTGCATCAAGCGTGGCTATTAAGGCTGCACTTCTCTTCCTTCAAGCCAAGGCGTTAATTTCTATTTAATTATTTTTAAGTTGTTTTGTAAATTCACCAGGTCACGAATAAAGGACACAGGCAGACAGCGTGTTCCAGAAAATCAAGTATGGCCCTGGGAGCAGCAGCTACCGTTTGGTGACTGCACGGGGGGCAGCCTTGGCCAAGTCCCTTTCAGTAGCTCCGTGTGTCTGCAGAACAGGAATGACACCACCTTACCTTCCCTTTGGGAATACTGTAAGAGTGTTTAATTAGCTAAGAGCTCAGAAGTGATTAAAAAATGTAAAACACTGAATTTAAGCATAAAAAAAAAAAGATGTCTCGAAGGATAAAACTCTTAGAAGTTTATGTAGCACATAATTCTATTTTAGAAACAATTTGGCTAATGACACATCTATTCCTTACTCCTATGACTTTCAACTGCTATACTCCATGAAGTTAAAGAGGAAAAATCAAGTTTTAAATCATGAAAGTGAAAAATGGGCAAATCTTGGTTGTCTACAGTTTCTGATCTCCCCAAGCAAATACTCCAAAAGTCTTCATCCCCATTTGGGTTAGCAATGCAAATTTGTCTTTAAAAATCCCAAGAAAATAGAGCATTTGTTAGGGTCGAATATGATAAATAGTAATTATGTGTATGTATAATATGAAACAAGAAATATTTTTTCAGCCAATTAATCTTCAATTTTATTTATTTCTTTTACTTAGAAAGTGACATAGGACATGGAAAGAAACCAAAAAAATTACTACATGGCTTATTTGGTTGGCCTCAGGAAGGGAGCACAAGTATCTAACACATCAGCACTAGGAACGAGATGCAATTACTTCATTGGAAGCTTCACTGGAAACAGAGACAGCAGCACAGAGGAGTCAAGCAATAACAATCCTTGCATTAGAAAAGAACGAGATATGCTTGAGAATTGGTTTCTGACATTGTTTAACTTAATCAGCAGGAATTAATCACCAATCAAGATGCCTATCTACTCATTCAGATCTGGTGAACTGTGACAGTCCCTGCACCTATGGAGAAGACTATTCAAACCTACCAGCACCGTGAGCACTAGAGCCTGACTGCCCAGCCTCCCCACCCTTCACACTTATTTGATACAGCCCAATGAGGCCAATCTGAGAAGAATGTCATTCCAAACACCAGGAATGTGCAAGAATGCGCTTAAAATGCAAGCAAGGGACAGGCCTTCTACCAATTGCCCCATTTGTTTGTTTGTGCTTCTTAGAGATGGCAGCTAAATGAATTCCTGACTTGTCAGAAGCTTTGTTTGCTATTGCCTTAAGTATAAAACACCTGTAACACCATTCCCAGCAGCTGCCTAGCCTAGCACTGGATTAACATCTAAATACAATACTTAAATTATGTAAACCACTTACTCTTCTGTATTGATCCTGCACAAGTTAAGGAAACAGTGCTCTTAAGAAATAACCAACACCGTATGGTATTGATAGCTCCATCTCCTTCACCACAGTCATTTCCAAATGCTTCCTTTGCTACACCAAGACAGTCCAACAGCCTGCAACAGCTGCAGCTTCCAAAGATTGCAAAACTGAGATACCTCTGCAAAGGGCACTTGGATCACCTTTCAAAATAAGCCTGTGCACAGGATGCAAAGCAAAGCCTGCTAATTTGTCAGTCAATATTTAAAGGATATTTCAGTGCTTTAGGAACAGTATTTTCAAACTGCCTCAACTAATTTTGTTCAGGGAACTGGAAATCTACATATGACACGTTAATGAAGTTATTTAATGAGCTGCTGAATTTTTCTCCTTTTCCTGTTCTATAAAACCTCCTTCTTGTGCTTTGTATTTATACACAAAAAAAGTGTGACAGTGCATGAGACAGTTTAAAACCTGATCCTATAAAAGCTACAATTCCAGTAGCCCTGCAGCCCAGCCAGACTCTTCCTGACATTCTGAGTACATTACATTCCACTTCCTTCTCCTGCATCATCTTGCTAAAAGAAGTCTGTTCCATCAATACTGTCGAAAAGGTCTTGAGGAGCTGCTGCTTCCGGAGCAAAATGCACTCTCAAAGTGAAAGAATCCATCAAGACCTCCAAAACTAGTCAACCTGAGCACATCAAAATGCAACATTATTAACAACCAAGGCAACTATCTTCTCCAAAACATATTTTGTCTGCACACAAAGAATAAATTCTGTGATTAACATTCTTGGGAAAATGATAATAAAAATAATAATAAAAAAATCTTGTTAAATCTCTGAAGGAAGCTTGTTCAGAATGACACGTGCCCAGAGAGGGGCGAGGTCAAAAATTCTGCTGTTCCACCCTGTCCACCCCCGCCTCCCAGCTCCCTCCCAGTTTGCTGACAAGTTCTGCTGGTGACTCATTCATTTCCTTTTCACTAACCTAGTCACTCTGTCCTAGGCCTCAAAGTCGGCAGCAACGGATACAAACCTGCCTCAGCAAGAGGATTTCTTTTTTTTTTTTTAAGCTCTATTTAAAAGTGAAACATCAGGAAAGAATAAAGAACTGTCAAACTGACCTAGTCAGACTACTTTGCAAGAGAGCAATCGCGCATCAAAACTCCTTTGCACACTTCAAACGTTATCTCCCTTCCTTTGGGTGAGGTCAAGCCATTAAATAATCAACACGGGCATCAATGTCCAGACAACGTCATCCTGGCAAGTTCATTTGGGGGAAGTTATTAGATACTCCACTAACTCCTTCAAAATGTGATTATGTATGTGTATTATGCTACAAATCTCTTCTGCGAGAAGGGACCGCTTTGTAACTTAAAATACTGTTCAGATGTTTATGATTATCGAACACTTTCCTCACCCACCATTTGGGTTTAAAAAAAAGAAAATCTTTAGAAGGAAGACATATTTGAATGTCATTTACATACCACAGCCAAAAAAACAACCAGTTCCTAAAATCATAACTGTTGGAACAGTAAAAACCAAGGGGCCTTCTAAGAAACAGGAATTTAAAGCTTACTACCCCACTGTATTAAGTCACAGAATTACGTTTGAAATGTCATGGAATTAAGAGAAGGTTAAAGAAGTTACTTTAGAAAACATTTTATGATTATGTGAGTGATGATAACAACTCATTCCTAAAAATCAGAACATTGAGTTGTCTAAATTGTATCAATCGCTGGCTTTTGAAAATGTAGTCTTGATAATTATATTCCCTGACAACTCAGACTAAATATTCTTCTCACATTTAAGATGAAGTAACTAAAAAAATCATTAACAAGTCAAGCAGGACTTAAAGGCAACTTCAAATCACATAGCAACAGGGATGATATTCAATTAAGTTAGAGTTGAATTACTTTCATCTTACTCATCTCAGCTCTTTGAATTTGTCATGGACCTCCACCGGAAAAATGACTTAGTGGAGAGCTGGCTTCTCTTCCACACTCCCCTAGCAGTTAAAGTCAGTCTCACCGCTGAAACTTACACCGGCTGATAAATTTCACCACATGTCCACAAAGTCACAATTGTTAAAATTCAGGGTCAACTATTTCAAGAACAGCTAGACTTGCAGCATAGGAGACTTTACTTTTTTATTACAGAAAAGAGAGAAGCAAGGGGAGCAAAACAAAGGTGCACAAGAGTGACCTGAATAGAGACAGCAATCCAATGTCTCAAGCGTTATAATACACAAAGGGATTAAGAGATTTAAGACTCCTGTGTCCCTCACAATTAGTTCAAAGAGGCGCAACATAATACTGCAGCCAACAGCCATTATAAAGGGAGTTTATTCTCTTATGATATACATCAGCCAGCTTCTGCCCTAAATAGATGCCAGCCTGATCTAGCACTGTAATTCACTTGTGTCAAAGAGAGAAACTTCTACCCTAAATTCTCAAGCCATTAGGTCTATTTTTCAAGCTCTAGACAGAGCAATTTTAAACCTTCAACTCTCTTTCACAGGCAAACAAACTTTCAAATTAATCCATTACAATAGACAATACCTAGCAAGGATAGCTCCTCTCTCACTTCATCAGCCGTGTTTCACCAACACATTTTCTCTTCTAAAGACGCCAGCAAAACTACACAACCTGTAAATTTGCAGAAGTTTTCTGACAGCACTACAGTATCTGAAGAGCTGTGTTTTCAGCTACGGATGGTCTTAGCTGAACCAAGCAAGAGCAGAAACGTGCCTTTACACGAACACCACGTGGCCCAGTCCCCGCCGGGCCTGCGCATCGCTCTGTCGCCCTCGGAGGCCTCACAACAGTGACAACATTCCAGAACAGGGCAAAGTACAGCGCGAGAGCGATGAAACGTGCCGTGTTCACAGGTCACCTCTGCCCTGATACAGGAAGAATGTTTAAGCAGTACCGTGCCAAAGACAAAGATGGGTATTTACAGGTAATGAATTCTGAAATCAATCCTCTATGTTTTTGCAATGCTTTTGCATACATCTGTAACAAGAGCCACCTACATTCCTGGCTGTGCATCTGTACATACACAGATATTTACTCCTACCTTAACTCACAAACTGAGAAACATCACTTCTTTCCAGCAGTTGAGTTCATTAAAGTTAAGCATTTATATATGTTGAGTCATAAGGAGAGAGTTTTCTGGTTGTTGCTGATGGTGACTTTATCTTTTTTTCCTTCTTTAAATACTAGCTGCAGTTCTGAGTCAGAACCTGGCTGTTTCATTCTGGGGGTTTTGAAGCTAGTTTCCATTTATACAGTAGCCTTTAAAAGCCAACTTTCTGCCTTACTCCTCTCATACTGAATGCACACAGCACCCTGAGAGAAAAAGGAGATGGTGACTAATCACACCAAGGAACCACGAGGAATCATCACCAGAGCAGAGGTCACTTCTCTGACAATCCTAACCAGCAGCAGTGCCTCACAGCCAGAACCTCCAGCTCTCAATAACTGGGTTTCCCCACCGAAGTTTTCCTTTTCCAGGCAACTCCCCGCCCCATCCAGGGAATACACAGTTCCCTACCAGGGCCTTTGTTTGGTCACTCTTATACTATTTCCTACAGCAACATCCCTGCTCTCCATGTGGCATCTTCAAACCCTCCAGGGCAGCCTTGTACGGACACCAACCGGCCACCTCACAGCTCTGCCTCCATTCACACCCCAGGAAAACCACCACATCCTGGACACCCTTCCTCTCCAGCCCCATAACACTGCTCCCCTTTCCCACCCTGGGCCAACCACAAGGGAGCCCTTTCTACAAACACAGCTGCAATCTTCATCCTCATCCTCTCCTACACGAACTCTTGCATCTCCAGGCTAAAGAGACTCTCCTCAGTCCACTCCACATAGGAGGGGAGGATGAAAGACCTCCTCATTTCAAAAAAACTCCTTCTGAATCCACCCCATTCCAACTCAAGTACAAGCAAGACTCTCCCCCACATTACTCCAAACCAGCCCCACGAGCCAGGGGAACCTGCTCAGGCCAAGCCAGTTCCACAGGCCAGAGCAAACCCCTAGAAGCAGAAAGACTCCTCAAAGCCGCCCCTCATGCTAAAGTGAATCTTCCAGGTCATGAAGGACACCCCAAACCAGGCCCCAAGCCACAGAGAACCCCCCAAAGCAACAAGGACCTCCAAACCTGCCCCACGGGCCAGCAGGGAGCTCCCTAGACCACAAAGGACCTTCTCCAACCAGCCCATTGTGCCAGAGCGAACAGGAAACCCCCTCCAAGCAGGAAACACCCCTCAAAACAGGAAGAACTCTCCTAAAGCCAGGAAACCCTCCCGAACAGCCCTGCAGGCCAAAGGGATGCCCCAAAGCAGGAAGAACAACCCCCCAACCACTGGTAGAGGCCAAGGGGATGTCCCAGTGCAGAAAGGCCCCCCCAAACCACTCACAGAGACCAAAGCGATTCCCCACAGCAGGAAGAGGCCCCCAAGGCCACTCACGCAGGCCAGGGGCACCACTAGGCCACGAAGGGCGCTCCCAAACTGCCCCCTCAGGCCGTAGGGGACACTCGAGGCCCGGGGGATCCCCCAGCTTCTCCCGCCGTCGCCGGGCCCGCCCCGGGGCGGGGGCTCGGACCTCACCCGGCGCCCCCCGGCTCCTCCCCGCCGCGGCCCCCTCACCCTGGGCATTGAGCGCGTCGGCGTTCGTCCGAGCGGGCCCGGCGCCTCCCACACACACGGCGGGCCGAGGGAAGGCGGAGCGCGGGCGGCGGCAGCGGGCCAAGCCCCTAACGGGGAGGGAGAGCGGGGCTCGGGAGGGTCCGGTCCGGCCGCGCGGAGGGAGCCCGAGAGGCCGCGCGCCGCCACACGGCTCGCCGCGCACAGGCCGCCCCCCGCGCGCGCGCACAGTGGCACGGCCCGCCTCACACCCGCGGCATACAGTGGTACAGTCCGCCCCGCCCGGAACTGCCCACAGGGGACGGGGGTGGAGAGCGCAGCCCAGCGGCGGGGCGCACAGCGGTGGGGCGGCCCCGCCGCCCTTCCCGCACAGCCCGCCGTGCCGGTCCCCTGGACACAACCGGCTCCGCCTCCGCGCGCCACCGGGGAAAGCGCTCCCTGGCCCTGCCGGTGCTGGAGCAGCTTTGTTCCCCCCCGCCGCACAGCCGGCCTTGGTACAGCCCGCTCCGCCCGCTAGCGCCCCCCGCCGCCGCCCAATGGAACAGCCCCCCCCCTTGCCCAGCAGCGGTGGTTGGGGCCTTGCGGCGGCTCCCGCGGACACCGCCCCCCCCCCTCCACGTGCGCGGCCCCGCGCGCTCCCCCACCACCGCGTGCGCGGCCACGTGGCGCCAAGGGACCAAGGGCGACAAGGGGGCCGCATGGGGGGTCGCACCCTGCTCAGGCCTTTAGCAGCTCGTGGGCACGCAGGGCTCGGCAGAGCCCAGGGCAGCCGTGGTCGTCCCCCGCAGAGAGGCCCCGATGTCCCCATACTGCCCAGAAGAGGCTCTGCGTCCCCCGCCAGGCTGCCCAGGGCAGAACACGCGGCCTGGACGGGCAAGGGCACAGGGGCCAGCACAGGGAGGGAGCAGGAGGGTGGCACTGGGCAGGGGGTCACGCTTCCGCCCCATCCCGCAGCGGCCTGTCCCACACGGAGCCACATCCCGCTAGAGGGCATCAGGACGTCGCCCGGGGCTGCTCCCGGCTCCAGGGAACATTTAGCCTCACGGAAGCTCGCAACGATCCGCAAGAACAGCAGGGCGAGCACACGCAGGGTGAGCGCTTATTAAGGCCCTGCAACAACAAGTGGCTTTGTTTGGAGCCGCAGACCAACACGCCTGGCAGCTGGGACGAACACGGGAGCAAAGGACAGGGACATGGCAGCACGTTCCCACTGGCACCGCTGCTCCGGCTGCGCGGGAAGCAGCACCGGCAGAGCCGGAACAAGAGCCCCTCTGTTCCGCGCGGCAGCAGCGACGCCCTTGCGGGGCCCCTTGCGCGGGCGCCTTGGAGGCCCCGTCACACATGTCCCTTTGCGTAGGGCACAAGGACGGCGTCCCAGGCCCCTTCCTCTTGTGCAGCACAACAAAGGCGCTCGCTCCGGAGCCAGGCGATTAGTGAGCCGCCATCCCAGCGGGAATAACCACCTGTGGAGTCACACACCTCCCAAGGGGCAGGAATGATGAATGGAGGAGGGGTGGCCACGTGCTTGGGCCCCAACCAGGCCCATCTCTTTTCTCCCTCCCTTTGACTGGGATTGCCCAGTGCTGTCTGGACGGTATCAAATCCATTTCAATACACAGGGACTTCCTTTAAACAGTAAAACAAACTCCAAAGAAATGTAGTCCCTCCACCCTAAAAATCTTGGTGAAACGGTCAAATCTAAGCAGCTAATGAGAGCTGCCTACCACAGCAGCACAGCTAACAGGCTGTAGGAAGACAGGAGCTCACATACTGACACGGCTTTGCACACCCGAGGTGTACAGCCGTTCACGTCCGAGTGACAACAGTGCACAGGTTCCAAGGGGCTGTTCAGAACCAGCACCCTGGAGGCATAACACGATTCAGGCTGCGTTACCTGATGATGCTGGAGGCTGCGTCTGTCCATGCACATCAGCTCCAAGCCTGGGCGGAGGGCGCTGCCGCACAGGGGTCTACCACAAGACATCCAGAGATGAAGGAAGTCCGACACGCTGCCTTAACAGGAAGGAAGATACATGTAATTTCAAGAATTATAAAAGCTGTTAAGTCCTCCTGCAATGTTCTTGCGCTCTGAATATCAATCTACTAATAAACAAAAGCCACATTTAATATTAACTTATGGGGCTGCAGCACCTGAGATAGCGCCTGTGCGCTAAGCTAGAGCAGCCTCCAGAAGCCACAGCAGCCTCGGTGCCCAAGGGGCCTTTGCACGGGATCATCCTGAGCAAGGGCAGCACCTCTTCACCAGCCTTCAGGACAGCGCAGATGGTCCTTGCATCACTACCTCTACCCCAGCACCTCTAGGGGAAGCTTCCAAACTCCAGGGAATGCTGATCCCTGGGGGAGCTTTTCCTCCATGCAGCACCACCAGCTCCCACACAGAAGGCGGGTGCTCACATCAAGACCCCGTAACGTGGTCTGAGGTCACCAGGACAGACAGGCCGAGGCCCTGGGGCAAGTAGGGAAGGCCCAGTTGCCACGTGGGCACCACAGAGAGCCTGTGCCACAGCGCGGGGCCCCACGGGCCCGGCAACCCAGGCAGCCTGTGCCCTGCCCTGCCCAGCCCAACACCCCACGCTGACCAGCGCGGCCTCCCGCCGCCGCTCCGGGGCCCGCAACGCGCCTCGCACCTCGGACCTGCCTCCACAGAGCCGCAGCCGCACTGCGCATGCGCGCCGGCCCTTTGTTCTCCAGCGGTCAGCCGCTGCGCATGCGCGCCACAACCAGCCGCGCAAGCGCGATGACGCGCCCCCGCGTGATGAGTTTTGCGCGGCTGGTGACTAATGTCACGCCGTTGCGCATGCGCATGCGCGGCGGCGTGGAGGCAGTGCCCCTCCCACGCGTCGCGTTGCCCTTTGGCGGGCCCGACAGTACGCATGCTCTGGGAGTGCGCAGGCGCAGTGTGGGGAAGAGAGAGGGAGGCGGGGCGCCGCGCAGGCGCAGAGGCGCGTGGGGTGGTCGCGCGGGAGCCGTGGCGGGGCGGAGGGGAGGACAGGCAAGGGGGGGCGGTTCTTCCGGCCGGTCGCTTCCGGCTGCGGCGCTGTGGCGCTCGGTGAGGTAGCCCCGCTCAGCCCCGCTCCGCTCCGCGCCCGCCCCGCTGCCCCCCGCATGCAGCGCCGCGACGACCCTGCCGCCCGCAT
>PTEX01000061.1:3071215-3106832 GCA_003342815.1 Eudromia elegans | reverse complement strand
GGCGCCGCGGCGGGCACCGGCGCCCAGGCCGGCGCGCCCACCCCGCTGCTGCCCGGCGCCGCCGGCGGCAAGATGGAGCCCGAGAACAAGTACCTGCCCGAGCTGATGGCCGAGAAGGACAGCCTGGACCCGTCCTTCACGCACGCCATGCAGCTCCTCTCGGCAGGTACCGCGCACGGGGCGGCGGCGGCAGCGCGCGGGAGGCGCCCGGTGGGGTCTCACGTTCCCGAATTCGCTCTGTCTCTCTGCTTAACCCTCGCGCTGAGGTGGGTTAATGCAGAGCCAGAACTTCCCATCCAAAGAGCATCGCGCGGGCGCTAATCCCCCCCTTCCCTGGGGAGAGAGGGCACGAGAGAGCAGCAAAACCCGGGGTCCCCCGTGCAGCGGCCGCCCGAGTCCCCACGAGGCAGCACGGGGAACCCCCGCGGTTCTCCCGGCCCGGGGTTGTGCCTCAGATCTCATCCCGTGCTCCGAGGAGCCCAGGCAGCCCATGGAAACGGCAGCCTTTGTTCTGTGCCGGGTCCAGCCTTCTCCTTCCCAATCCCACTGCCCAATCGCCTGGCGGCTCCGATCCCCATCCCCATGGACCCCCCATCCCCACGCACGCCCCTTCCCCGCAGCGCAGCCGCGGCTCCGCGTGCGGGGCCTTCTCCAGGGAACTCGGCTGCCTCCACACGTCGTGCTCGTGGGGCTCGTGGGTTAACACGGGGGCGAGCGCCACGGTCCCTCCTCACGTGCCTGGCGCCGAGAGCTGGGATGCACTCGGCACAGGGAGGACATGCCCGGATCCAGGCTACGGATGGGCAGAGGGCTTAGCGCTTTAGTTGTTGGTATTCTGTATCTAAATGATTTTTTAACAATCTCTAAAATATGCAATGCTGCCATAATCAGGGCAACACTAGAGACTTTTAACTCCCTTAGAATAGGAAGTTATTCGTAGGAATTGCTGTCTCCCGTGGTCTGAGTAACTGAGGCACGTCAATGTCATGAGGAACTTGGCATCACTCATGGGCATCTTGATCTCCACAAATCAGTTTTATAATCTGATTTGCCTTAAATGTAATTACTTACTAATAAAACCCTTTAGCCAGCTGATGCTCAGCAGCTCAGTGATGATGCTTTTCAGTGAACTGAAACTGAAGGAATTTGCTAATTCCTCCTCAAGGAACAGTGTTCTCAGCCCATTTAGGAAAGCTTTGTGTGCAGAGTGCTGTGTCCAGGATTTAGGAGGTTTTCATCAATTTAAAAATTGCCAGTAGTAGAATGCAGCTCTGAGATTGTCGCAAGAGCTCCAGATGCTTCTCCCTTGCTTTGGTTATTGAAAACCGCTGTCCTTTGGGAGAATTCACAAGGCAGCCCAAATTTAGTGTGGTTTAAGCAGGAAGCTCGTGAGAGAGAATCCAAAATAAAGCCAAGGTTTTAGGGGGCTCTTTTTGCACAGATAACCAGCAGTTCCCTGCTTGGCCTGGACTGCTCAGGTTTTCTCTGCTGCTGTGGCACCCTTGGGGATGTCAGGTTGAGGAAGCTGCTGAAAGTCTGACTTTGGAATTGAGGTCTGGCCCAGGATTGCAGTGCACAGGTGCAGCATGACTTCAGCAAAATGATTTTTTTTTTTTCCTCAGGCAGGTTCTCAAAGTGACTGGTCATTGAACGGCAGCAGGAGCCCTCTCCTATGCCAGCCTTTTCCGAAGGGTGCAAGTTGCTTGGCTGGGCGTTCCGGGAAGTCCTATGCTGAGGCTAAGGCATCTTGCTTAAAGATAACATTTTGAGGTCGTCCAAAATATTTGTGTGGTTCTAACAACATTTTAGTATTTCTGAAGAAAATCAGTATTGTTTAGGAGCAAGATGAAGGGCACCACAGTGACGTAATCCGAGTTCTTAAACAATGGGCTGTGTGATCAAAGGGAGGAAAGGGGCTGCTTTTAGGGTCCTGTTATGCAGCACCCTGAATAGAAACTGAAAGGCTTGGGGTTTCTTGCACCTAGGAATATGATCCTTGTTTCCTCACTTCTGTGATTTGGGGTTGGCAGGGCCTTCCCTTTCCACAGGAACAAGAAAACCCCTTTTCCTTGCTTTGATTTATGCCCTTCATCTGTTGCGGAGGCGGGGAGATGCTGGTGCTTTGAAAGGCACAGTCCTCTCTGCTTCTGTGCACGGGGAGGATGGGAGGCATCCGCTGAGGGCAGTGTTAGCCAGGCGTATTTTTTTCCATGTTTGTGTGTATTTCTTAGCAAGCTATTTTCATTTTATGGAGGAACTGCCCTTGCAAAGAGCAGGCATTTCCATCCTGAGCTTGCAGTGCTCCATATGGATGTGCAAGCCCCATCTCTGCTCTGCTAGCAGGTCTCCTCGCTGCCAGTTAATCGTCCCTTGTGTTACTGCAGCCCTTCACCTCCCCAGGCGTGGAGCGGGGAGGAAGGATGGAGGTGGATGCCGAGGTCCAGAGCAAGGCATAGGGTCATAGAGTAAACCCATGGAGGAAGGAAGCTGTGAGCAATTGGATTTGGATCAAATCTTTCCAAAAGAGGGAGCAGCTTGAAAAGTTGAAGGAATCCTCAAAAGAATCTGCTGCCGACTGTGCAGGTCCTTTAACCTGCATGTATTCCTGGGAGGAACACCAGGCTCTATGGGAAGGGCAGATGGCTGCACAGTGGCCTCATTGGAGTAACTTGCCAAGGAACCAACGAGCGGGATTAGAGATGGGCTGAGGTCGCAGGGGTGATGAGAAACTGCATGTAACCCAAAGCATTAAAACACCCCGAAGCTTTCTCGGCGTGGAGCTAAGGCTCTTCGAAATGGAGGAGAAATTTCTGTGTTTCCAAGCGTGTGTCCTGGCCCCCAAAGGAGCCATAACTGCCGCTCTAAACTTGTGCCCAGATGTTGCAGACTGAAGGATATGCTAATAGCATTTTACTGTAGCATTTTTAAATGCATTTTCTGCTAATAATGCCAACACTCCAAGCTGCTGATGCTGGCCTGCCTGTCACCGCGTGGCTCTGCCTCTTCCCTCTTCTCTCCCAAATCTCTACTGTCTCTACCATTTTTCCTAGCTTTCCCCAAGCTTTCCCCCCTCTCCTCACCCCCATGCAGAGCTGCTTGCACACAAATCCGGGTGTACAAGCTGGAGGGTGGGGGGTGTTTTCCAGGAGGAATTGGGAGGGTGGCGGTGGGGCTAGACTGGCCAAATTCTGCTACTGGCTAAATTCCTCCAGGAATAATGGGTCCCTGATTCCTGTCCCTGGTTCCTCTCCTCTGAAATCAAATCAGCAAGGGAGTGGTGACATGGGAGAGGTGGAGCTCTGATTTCTTCTCAATGCTCGTACTCCTTCCCATCAACTCTTATTAATTCGGGAGCGTGGGATCAGTATTGTCATAATTTAAGGTAATACTGCCGGTATCGGCGTTGTGAATGAAGAGGCTGGTGCCTCTGCCTGCAGAGCGCGGGCGCAGCACGAGGTTTAACGTGTTGAGGAGAAGCTTGGGCTTAGGCCAGGAGTAGCACTAGGGCTGCTGAGCCTCCTCCTCGGGCAGCAGCAGTGTTACCAACCCCCTTTACCTACCCCTTAGGATTTCTTCTGAGACTTTGCAATCACTGCCCCACATGAAGCCCTGGAAACCACTGCCACACGTGGCGCCAGACTGCTGACATTCCCGTGGCGAGCAGGTAACCTTCTGCTGCACCTCTGACACGGCTTTAAAAACTCAGCACTGACATGAGGCATGCTTAATCCCTCAAGGTATCCGTGCGCTTCTTCGTATCAGTAAGTGCCCTGACAAACTGCTGCCGCTCCTCGGGGGGTTCGGTCCATCCCGCTTTGCGTGGCTGATGTGCCGGGATGCAGACGGGTCACGCTGGAATCCAGCTCCGGAGGACACGTGGCTCCTCCCGCTGCCCTGCACACCCGGGGTTTGTCCGCAGGGGTGAAGGGACCACTCGGTCACCTGCGCCAACCTGAGTAGCCAAAGCTGCAGAACTCGAGGTCATTCTCCTGGGGTAGGGCTTTTTTTCCTCTCATTTCTTCTGGATTCCTTCTGCAGACTTGGCGACATCCAGGGCTTCTCTCGGCAAATGGTTAATGATCCGTTGTCCTCGCGGAGCAATTCCCAGATGTTGTTGCTACTGTTGCAGGGGGCAGAATGGATTTTGCTGTGGTTGATGTGAAATGTAATTCCCTGGTCTTTGGAGCATTACATGCCATCGCTTTCTGTGCTTTGGCAAGAGAGATGCCTCTGGCTAGTTTAATTTTGCATTAAGAGAGATGGAGGGTGCCTTTAGTCTTAGTATGTGCATCGCAAGTACTTTTTGTTCATATGCAGAATGCATTTCCAGAAACTTACTGTGTTTGCAGAAGCAACGTGTTTGAGATGGAATCTCACTGCACTAGCACATCTAGAGCTATGCCCAGCCAGTGGTAAGGCCAACAGTGCTATCATGAGTTTCCAAAGCTTTGTTTCTCTCATGTAGTAATTATAGTAACAATTCAAAACCTGTAAGTAAAACTAAGCAAAGAGGACAGCTCTTTTGCTCATAGGTTCATTGATTTGTGAACTTGCTTTTACTTCTGCATAGCATGTTCAGAAAATACATTCTTTTCAAAAGAAAACTGAAGCTATCCTCCTCAAAGCCTGGTATTTTTTTTCTTAATTTAGGAGTCATGGTAACATTTGTAAGGGAGCCAAGGTGCTGTTGCTAGTAGAACTATGAAATTTATTTTTCATGGTTATCCAACATAATCTTCAAGTTCTATAGTTAGACGTCTAAACTACAGACCAGTTTGTATTAGCTTGAACATAACTGGTGATTTAAAATATTGATCATTCAGTGTGTTTTCTTTGTTTATTTGATTGCCTATCTAGTTGCTCGACCTTCTTGCAGTCTGCATCATTTCCAGTGGCTTTTAAAGCGTGGTAGGTTGAGATTGCCTGTCCAGGCAGAACATGACAACCCATTATTCCTATTTGCTTGGATAATGTGAACATGGTATTAGGATAACATGTCAAGTATCTGATGTGCCAATCTTTGCAAATTGTAAGCATGGAAAGGAAAACTTAATCTGAAGTATGTAGTTTCTGACATGGACTGAAATCACAGGAAAAGATTAAAAAAAGACATTGCAGCTGTCCTCGTTAAAATATGGTAAATAACAACAGTCTTCAGTTTCATTTCTGCCTTGCAGCTTTAATCCAGTTATGTGTATAATCTTCTGAAAGTCTCTCTTCCCTCCACCCCCTGAGATGTGAGAAGTTGTATTTAGAGCATTTTGAGTCAGAGAGAAGATATTTATAGTTCTTGGGTTTGCTGATGAAATTGCATAATTTAAGGAAGGGTCATGCTCCTCACCTGATGGTTGTCTGTAAATAGGTTGTGATGGCTGTGCATAGCATGACAAAACTCTAGACTGGACCGTGGGCTACACAGATTTCTCAGTAATTTGGGATTAATAGCGGTGCATTAGCTCCGTGTTGGGGGAACTGCATGTCTTGCCATTGACCATTGAATAAACACTGGACGTGGCTGGGCAGATGTGGGAAAGGCAGTCAGCTGTGAGAGGTATTCTTATCAAGATGTTGGGGCTTGGTGTTTGTCTTATTCAAAGAGAACATTTATATCCCTGGCAGTAGCGAACTGGCTGGGAGAACCTGCTGGAAATGCCCTTTTTGAGGATGGTCTTTGGTCTTTTCCCATGTGGGTCTTTCTTTATAGGATGCCAGTCTGCTGCCATCTCTCACTGAAAGCTTGTTGTCCCATTTGAGAAAGTGTCTCTATGCTAGTTGTTAAAATAGAGCATCAACGTGCCTTGTACACATTTGCCTGATTAGCAGATAATTGCTGCACTGAAGTGAGTGTTTATGTGCTGTGGGATGGTTTCTTTGTAGGAGGAGGAAGGCACAGTGCAAATGATGTACAGAGCTACACTTAAGGTCTCTTCCTCCTCAATCTGCCAAAGGTTTTTCATAGGGCATTCTCCACTTTCCTTTCTTATAGCTGTTCATTGTCTTGGTTTGGGGTTTCTGGAAGCCTAGATTCGAAGGGAGGGAGAAACAAGCTGGGTTAGACCGAAAAGGCAGTGTGTCAATCCAGATTCTATTGGTGCAATTATAAATACTCATGTATTCACAGAGGATAAGGGTGGTATATCCTGTGATGATTCCAACTCTAAAATGTTGCTCGTTTGAGGAATATAAGCAGCCCTATTTTTATCTTGTTTAGAAATTGAAAAAATTCAGAAGGGTGAAACAACAAAGAAGGACGAGGAAGAGAACTACCTGGATTTGTTTTCCCACAAGAATATGAAACTGAAAGAACGAGTTCTGATACCTGTCAAACAGTACCCCAAGGTGAGGGCCAGAAACTAGTGTACCAAATCTCTGATTTGCTTATTTTCTAAGGATTTTTATGGTGGTCTGTCAGTGATGGTAGCTGTGAAAGTGGAGTGTCATCGGGAGTTTGGCCAGTGTTCCACTATCACTGTGGAATTTTTCCTGTGTGAGCTTGCAGGATCTTATTTCTAATGTTTTGCATTTCTAGGATGTCTTGGGATAAAGCTAAATGGTGATGCATCATTTTGATCTTTCCTTGCTGGAATAGGCTTTCATCTGTGGATTGTTTTACATGTAAAAAGATTGGTCAACAGAAATTAGAATTTTCTTTTTTGCTTGTATTAATTTAGCTTGATTTTTTTTTTCTGGTGGAGTATATTTTTTATGAAAAGAATATTCTGAAACTTATTTTTTCCCCTATAAATTTTGGTCTGGTTTTTTTTCTGGGACAAAAAAGACCTGACTAAACTTTCTGTGAACCAGTGTTGCATTAAGAGCAGCTTTTGATAAGGCTGCAGAGCTTTAAGCTGAAATCACATTTCCTGTCTTTTTCCTTACAGTTCAATTTTGTTGGAAAAATTTTGGGACCTCAAGGTAACACCATCAAGAGACTTCAGGAAGAAACCGGTGCTAAGATATCGGTGCTTGGGAAGGGTTCAATGCGAGATAAAGCAAAGGTAAGGACAGCATCCTTGAAAGCATGCGTATGTGTTAGTGCTTTTCACATTGCTGTGGAAAGTAGAGATTCTTCAAGCATTTTGCAGAAGCTGAAACCTTTAAAATTTAAAAGTGAAGGCAGTAGGAAGTCACCACCCCTCAATTGTCGTGGTGTGTCAGGAGCGGTGGTGTTTGGGGTAGAAGTGGTAGTTGTTCTTCGTGAGCACGGCTTACAGACACCAGTTGTTTGTGTCAGCCGGTGCCTTTGCATGGAGAGATAAGTTATCTGTAAGGTGAGCTACAAGTTTTTAAAGTAAAAAATAATTCAAACTGGTGAAAGGTCATTTGCTGAAGTAATGTTTCCCCTCTAGAAACAAGCAATTTCCTTTCCCAGTTGTCCCTTCTGAAATCCTGAGATTGTCATGGTTCGCTGGAGATGTCAAAGCAATATGTTCCTGGTAATCTTTAGTGAATCATGAAGTGCCAGGAGGTTTTCTGAGCAGAAGAAATGGATTTTTTTTTTTCTTCCTGCTTGTTTCTAAAACTGAGCTAACAAACAGTCAACAGAGCTGTAACTTAATTTAGCTTTTACTTTAGCAGCATGAGAAGCTTTTAAATTTTTCATTTATTTCTAGCTGCTTTAAGTAAGGTGAATGAATGCCAGTGTCTAAGAGCAGAGCTGAGGAGGAGGATGCTTGAGGCATTAGACATTACTTTTTTGCTGTAAAGCAGTGCCCTGGGCAAGAAGGTGGCATAGAAGAGGAGAACATTGCTTGTGTGTGCTTAATCTCATGGAAAGGGTGCCTGACATCAAGGCATTACCAAAAGTATCACGATCACCCAACAAGGCAGATATGAAAAGCTGGGAGATGGAGATTTGAAGGCTTTTTTTAATAAAGCTGCATACTTATGTGCTTAGCCTGTTGCTATGCTCTGTAGCCAGTCATGTCCAAAAAAACTCTTAAAGACATTTTCTGCTAATGATTAGGAAGCCTTTATAAATAAAACCAGCTTCTCCACCTTATTCAATTTTAGGACTCTAATCTGCTTTGTTTCAGGAGGAAGAACTGCGTAAAGGTGGGGATCCTAAATATGCTCATCTAAATATGGATTTGCATGTCTTCATTGAAGTTTTTGGACCCCCGTGTGAAGCTTACGCTCTAATGGCTCACGCCATGGAGGAAGTCAAGAAGTTCCTTGTTCCAGTATGTAAAGTGATGCTCTCTTCTTGTTGAGGGAGGTAGATGGGTTATGAATCTGGCTGCAAGGTCGGGTGAGATTTGCATAGTGCAAGGCTCGCGTTTCAGGAGGGATGAAGCTCAGGGAGGCTGGAGCTTCAGGAGTGAGCGTGGCAGCTTAAAGCGATCCCAGTAATCTTGCTTGAAGGCACATGTTGACCATATGCCAATAACTGGGGATTTTTCAAGGTAAAGCACTTGTCGTATGGAGCCCTTAAGGAGCAGGTGTTTCTTGCCCGTTGCTGGCTGTGGACACTAAGGCAGGTGGGTAGCTTGTCTAGCTCCCTGTCACACTTCTAGCAGGAGAATATTTTTAGCTGTGCCTGGCGTGGAGGATAACTTCTTGATTGCTTCCTCTCAGTTGGAATTGCTGCATGGAGATCTAGCTAGGTAATCTTATTGGTCAGATCAGAAACTGGAACTGTGCAGAGGGAGCACGGAGGAAGGGCAGGACGACTGCCCAGGCCTCCCTAGCAGTGCTCAGTGTTGCAGTGATTTCCTGGGGCACAGCTGTCAAATCAGCATTTCTGCTGCTTTAAACATGTATGATGCGAAGCAACCTTTTGGCATTTATAGAGTTGGCATTGCTTACCTGTCTGGGGATGTGTTTTACTATCCAAGCTTGCAGGACCTTTACCAGCAAATAATACAGTCGCTCTAGAATATCGTCCCTTCCAAACTGCGGAGTTGGGATGTTACTAAGATGATAGTGTCACTCACTAAATTGAGGAAGAAAAAGAACAAAGTGGGGAAGAAGTGCAGCGTGCTCCCGCGTCTAGGCAGCTCAGCCTCTAGTTCTGTAGGTCCCGGAGGCGGCTGGTACAGGAGTGAACACGTGCCAGCACCGCAGCCCTTTGAGCTCCGCTCCGGCTTGGAGGCTCCGCCTGGAATGTGAGGGGCGGGTGGAACCCGAAAGCAGCTGGTAGTGGGGAGGTGTGAAAAGCCTATGGAGCCTGGGTGATGTGTGCCAGTCTGCCATAGAGAGGAGCGGTGATGGGTTTGTGAAGCACCCCTGAAGACAAGGGGTCGTCTTCAAGGAGCCCCTGGCATGAACAGAACCTCGGCTCCCTAAAGCGAGCATACAGCTTGCTATTTAAAGCCTCTTATCTATCGCTGCCTTCAAACAACGTGTTAAACTCGTGAAAATTGGCGGAGAAGTCGCTGGGAAGGCGGCAGTGCTGTGAGGACACATCTGGTCGGAGCCTGGTGGCTTTGCGGAGTTGCCGTGGCAGCACCCAGACCCCTCTGACAGGACCGCGCGCCGGAGGGAAGGGGTGGGATGCGGTGACTTCTGCGGGGCTACCAGGGATTTGTGCTAATTCCTCGAGCTATATGCCCTGGGGGAATAAAAATGCAGAAACATACTGCGTTGTTAAGAATCTGAAACGGCAGCCCGGGTTTGCACATTGGTGCTTGCTCTGCGTCAGGCTGCCGTCTGTGCCGCTGCTCAGCGTGCTGCGGTGCTGCTGCCCCGGCTCGCTGCCGGCCGGCTGCCCTTGCAGGGGAGCCGGCAGTGCTCGGGGCGGGATGTCTCACCTGCCTTGGCCTCTGGACTCGCCAGCTTTTGCAGATCAGTCCTGCCAACGTCCCTGAGATACCAGACGTCATATGGGTGCAGTGTCCCTGGGAGTGAGATCTCAGTAAAAGCAGTAGATTCGAATTTAGGACTGCTCAGCAATTTTTATTGCGTTGTGATAGCCTTTGAGCTCCTGGAGCACAGACTGCCTAGTTATTTGAATCTGACTCCTTTTCCCTTGCAGGATATGATGGATGATATCTGTCAGGAGCAATTCTTGGAGCTCTCCTATCTGAACGGTGTGCCAGAGCCGAGCCGCGGTCGAGGAGTCCCTGTGCGGGGAAGGGGAGTAGCTCCGCCGCCACCTCCACCTGTGCCAAGGTATCCTTCCCAAAACCCAGACCTGAAAACGCTGCATCCCACTCGGAGCTGCACGGTGGGAGGACGTTGGGCTGCTTGTTCGTGCACGTCAGCTGCTGGCCTTGAACACTGGCTTTCAGCCAGGGCTTTTTGGCCGCTGTGTTGAAGGGTTTGCTTTTAGCAAATGGGCATCAACTGGTTTTTATGTTCTGCGATTCGGCAATGTAACTCAGCTTAATGAAAGTCTGTTCTTGGCATCAGAAATTAGGAGCTTTGTTAAGTAACCTTGCAAATACTGGGAGAATGAATAGATGGTAGAATAGAAGCTTGGCCTACAAAATCGCATGTAGGGTTTGTTTCAGTAGCCTTCAGCAAAATAAGTGTTTTCAGTTTAAACTGACCTTTCTTTGAAAGTCACAGGAGGCTGTTATTCTGTCCTTGTTGTCAAGGCTAAATTGGTGGTAAATCTGTCACTGTAGTTCCTGCTTCTTACCTAGTTCGTGAGGGGAGAACCCTTCAATATCTAAGGGCTCCCTGTTCATCTTTACCCTTTGAAGATCTACCTGCCCTTGCTCACTAGTGGTGGAAGGTTTAGAATGAACTAGAGAACCAATTTGGCCACAGTTCTGCAGTAACAGGAGCTGGTGGCGGCCCGTGCTCGTCACAGTCATCCCTCCGTCTGCACCTCTAATGCAACAGAATCCAAGATGAGCTTTCCTAAATCCTAGCACGCCGCAATATTAACAGTTCTTGGACTTTCCTCCTCGATAAGGACATCGTGGCTTAGCCAGTGCTAACTGTACTTACCGAGTTGTTTTACAGGAGGTGCCCGAAGCGCTTCCGCCGCCTCCGGCATCCAGCCCGTGAGCAGCGCGGCGGCAGCTCCTCACGATGCCTTTCTCCTTTCCAGGGGCCGTGGTGTTGGTCCTCCCCCGCCGCCGCCGCGGGGGGCCCTGGTGCGCGGAGCCCCCGTGCGCGGGGCCATCGCCCGGGGAGCCGCCGTAGCCCGCGGGGTGCCTCCCCCGCCAGCAGTAAGGGGGGCTCCCGCCCCACGAGCGCGTGCCGCCGGCATCCAGAGGATACCGCTTCCCCCTCCTCCTGCGCCGGAGACCTATGAGGAATACGTAAGAAACCGCAGGCCTCTGCCTTTTCCTTTGCAGCGGGCTGATCGCGTGTTAGGTATTGAGCCTCGCTGAAACAAGGGCTAACTGATGGCACTGGAGAGGGGACCGTGAGCGCAAACACTGGCGTTGTGCTGGGTGACCTCAGCTGCCTGTTTAGTTGTCAAAGGAGGAAACTGCTCCTGTCGTAAACGCATGGCAAGGGGTTGTTACGGTGAAACCAGCACGTGCCCAAGATTGCACACTGGCATAGGTATTCATGCATTAATGAAAAAAATGCATCAGTGAACTTCTACAAGAGAATTTATTGAGCAGCGAACATCAAAGGCTTCTTACTGCCCCTGAAATCCTTTACAAATTTTAAAATGTATTTTAAAATGTGTTGTACATGTTAATGTAGTTCATTCCTTCACAGTCACAGGATAAAGCAGCTTTTAGCTGCCTATCTCTGTTCTGGGATGGACTCACAGGCTCCTCTGGAAACTGCTGTAGCCCAAGTTCAGTTTAGCCACTACCCTTGGTAAGGATTTAACCTCTGGCCTGCCCATTAACAGAGTCTGCAATCATCTGTTTCAGGGATATGATGACGCATATGCAGACCAGAGCTATGAGGGCTATGAAGGTTACTACAGCCAGGGCCAAGGGTAAGCTCATTTATCTCCCATCTGTTACTGAGAAAACCATGCATGATTTTGCCTTTGTTTTAAAGTGAAAAGTATTATTTTTGAGTTTGAGCTACAGGGAAGGTGCCTTTTCTGCTGAAATTAGTAGTGCCTGGCAATTAGCCTGGGGTGTGTTCGTGTTCTTGACAATTCTGTAACAGCAACCACCAGACCCACCACGACTGAGAACACACTGGCCTGGGAGCTGCAGGGCAGCTTCGCCTTGCAAGCGTTTGTGCCACTTGTGTTGCTTTGGGAGGACTATTTCAGCACCGTGTAACCAAGATAATTACTCTTCCAGGGACACAGAATACTATGATTATGGACACGGGGAGGCACAGGAAACCTATGAAGCTTATGGTATGTTTGGGAATACTGTTGTCTTGACAGGGAAGGGGCTGCGCAATGTTGAGAACTGTTTGTAGCTGGTTTTCAGTGCCACTCTACACGCCCAGCAAAAACTAGTGATGCACAGAAGGTTCAGTAATAGTTTTCATGGCAGAATATTTACACCCTGCAGATTTACTGAGATCTAAACAACCCAAAAGAATCTGTTGTTTTTAGAATCTTAGTACCCTGATGGTCACAAAGGTGACCTTTTTAAAACTGCAGCCTTTATCTATAGAAATATCTTTTAATTTTCTTGGGGCTTTAGATATTTTAAGAGCTTTGGATTTCCGCCCACGACACCACTCTTGCTGCAGTCTGATTTTCATGGATTATATTTTGTTGAGCTGGATGAACACACACTTCCATCTGCTTCCCTATCCTCAAAGCCCCTCCAGTTGACACTGAGTTGCACTAAATATTCACTTGAAAAGAAGAAAAAAGGATTTAAATATAGCATTAAGGCCTCCTTTTGACATTGTAGGACATTACTGGGCAAAATGACTTGCATGTAACCTATGAAGATTGGCTAATTTAACTTAAGTCGAGCAGCTTAGGCTAGACTGAGGAGAATGGGAAATTGATCTAACCAAAACTGTGTAATCAGGCCTTATATTTGAGGTGCCTGTAAAAAAATCATTGGATGGCTTTATTTTTTTTAAAGCTTGGTCGCTCAAGCTTATGAACGGCTTCTGCATGAAGCAGCCACAAGGATGCGTTGTCCCTTCTGTGTAAAGAAGCTGGACCAGGAGCGGTTGCAAAGCGCGAGGGCTGCACCCGCAGCAGAGCCCTGAGCAGCACAGCAGCCACCTGAAGGGCTCGGTGGATTCCCCCGGGTGACAGTGACCGGCAGGAAGGGCCTTTGGGGTTCTCAGGGGCAAAGGGAGCCAGTCGCCTTGCCATTGCAGTAGTAGGACGGCAAACTTGTCACTGTCACAGCAGCTGCTGCTCCGAGTGAGCAGGAAATGAGGGTTTCCTCTGGGGGTTCTCTGCTCTGCGCTTGTTGGTTCAGATATGCATGGTCGGGGGGGCTTTCTCCATCTAAGATGAGTTTCAGTAGTCAATTGCTGTCAGTGGTGTAGGATATTCTTCCTTCCTGTGTTTGGAGTAGCTGCTGAATGGTTTGATTTGGTGCTTATTTTAGTCACGCCCCACAAAAGAGGCTTTTGTGCCTCCTATCTGGAAGCAGAGCGGTGTTGTTGCCTGCAATAGGAAGGCCAAAGTGCTCCTTGTACCCTTGGCATGCAGTCGCCACAGCTAATCTGTTTATTCCCAGTAATTTCCTTTGGTCTTTGCTTTCATAAAAACAAAATTGGAAACATAAATTGTTAAGTCAGGATGGAGGCAGTTGTGAGAAAATGGGCCCGTGTCCCATGGTGGCAGGGAGCAGTGCATTGGGGGGTTCGGGCACTTACTCCATAAACTGGTGACCATGGAGAGAACGGCAGACCTGCCCTTAGGAATGTTGCAAACACAGGCCTTAAGGACAGCTAAGCTCGGATATACGGGGTCAGGGCTAGCTCGGGAGCGACGGCGTTTGGAATTACTTGCTCAGGAGTTGTTCTGCAGCAGGATTTTGGCTGTCAGCTGCATGCTAACACCCCAACAGTGGCTACCAGGTTGTGGCTGCGCTCAGAGGTAAGCGAATGCCGTGGTCTCTCCTGCTGTCGGCTTCCCTGGATGTTGCAGAAAGGAAGGAATGAGTAGCAGCAGAAGGCAGGGTAATGTCTCAAAGTTCAGCGAGAAGCTCTGCCATCCGAGAGCAGCATTAGCAACTTAGTCATGCTGGCAGCCGTTTCCACTGAGGCTTCTTGCTTGGCGTTTTGGAAGGAGGGAATCGCTACCTGTAGCGATATCCTCGGCACAGCGAGACATCCCGAGCTGTAAAACGCTGCTGGCTCCCTGTCTGAAACCAGGCCCGTGATGGTAGCAGCGGCCGGCTGCCAAAGCTGCTCTGTGCATTGGCCTCAGCTGTGCTGAAATTAATTACTCATAAAAGGCACCAGATTTGTCCAAGCCTGAGCTTAGTAGGGGTGTCAGAGCTACAGATTTCCAGGGGATCCAAGTCGCCTCTTCCAGTGCTTGTAAAGAGATGAGCTTGACCATAGAGGCTTCATGGAACTTAACGTCGGGGATTTTGTAGATGCATCTTAGCCTCGACCTGCTTTGAGCAGGACCTGCAGAGCCCTGCAAGCCGGGGAGTATCTCGTATCCTGCTGCACGCTGGTTCCAGCACTGGGGCCAGGCCCCTTCCCGGCACCGCGTGCCGCTGCCGCTGCTCCCGCGCGTCTCAGCCCGGCGCGTGCTCTGCCCATTGATGTGTCCTTATTGCTCTCTTCTCTGCAGGCCAAGATGACTGGAATGGGACAAGGCCCTCCCTGAAGGCCCCTCCAGCTAGGCCAGTGAAGGGGGCCTACAGAGAGCACCCATACGGACGTTATTAAACACAAACATGAGGGAAAAATATCAGTTATGAGCAAACAGTTGTTACTGATTCTTGTATCTCCCGGGATTCCCGTTGCTTTACCCACACCAGACAAGTAATTGTCTAACCGTTTTTCTTCGTGGCCCTTTTTCTCCCACTCCATCCTCACCCTGCATTCTGGCTTCTGTACGTAGTATTTTAAGATGAGTTAAATAGATTTAGAGGACCGACTTTAATTTTTTTTTTAAGTGTGTAGATTGCTCTTCTTTCTTTGTTGTTTAGGTAAACCAACTGTACCTTTTTTAATAAGAAAAAGTTGACTTAAAATGTTAGTTTCAAAAGTGACATGCTTGCTTAGCAGTTATGACCTTAAGGTTTTGTTAACCTTTTAAGCTTGGTTTTAAGCAACCCATAAAAGTTGTAGTTGCAGAATCCCAAAGTAGGCTACATTTCAAAATTCAGGGCTGTTTTTAAGAATTTAAAATCATAATGTAACGGTAGTGGCTGCCACCGTTTAAAAGTAACCGCAGATATCAGACTTTCCTTAAAAGCAGATTGTGGATGAATCTTCAGTTTAAATTTTAGTACAAAGGATCCGTGAGCAAATTAAATAGCATTTTTTTAAAGGTAATTGACTTAAAAGGAAAAAATTAGGTTTGTAAAATTGACTTTTCTTATGTGGGTTTTGAAATCTAGCCCCGAACACGCAGTGTTGAGAGATGCTTGGGAAGCAGCTTGTCCAAAGTGAAGGGGTTCGTAGCTTGGTTCTATATGAGGAACTTTTAAGAGAAGAATAAATTAAAGCATGGCTTTAATAGCCCAGTGTTTGATATTAGAAATCAGAGTGTTAAGTGAGTAGGTCTGAACTCTGTAAAATTAGAGTCTTCTCATTTTTATAGTGTCTGGGGCAGATAATACAGTGCAATTTTAAAATAACTGATGCAAATTGTCAATACTAGCAATCCCATTGACTTGTTCAAGTGTATCTCAACACTAGCTTTACATAAAAAGGGACACTGCAGCTGAAAAAAAAACAAAAAAAGAGGAAAAAAAATCACTTTGTACATAGGTGAAAGTCCTAATTGGCTTTGTACACTGTCCTCCCACTCTGTTCTTGGAGATTAAATGCTACGTGTGTAAGTCTGCCTAAATAGGTAGCTAAAACTTGTCAAAATGTCTGCCGCAGTTTGTCAATAAAGTTTAGTCCTTTTTTAAGCAAAGTAAATGTGATGAATTGTCATTTTCTTTTGGTTGAGCAATAAAATAGCTATTCTTATTTTTTTTTTTTCAAATAAATTTAAATTAATGCTAAAGCTAATTGTCTTTTTAAAATATGAAGACATTCTAAAACTGGTGTTTTTTGTAAGAATTGCAAAAAAGTTGATGCCGCTCATTGACTGAGCTTAGTTTAAAAACAAATTGTTTTTCACCCCCTGACAGTCGAGGGCAGTTTGATCCTGGGCTAGTGCAGAAATCTGACTTTCTCCCCTGGAAAGAGACTCTTTATGGTTCTTAACCGAGTTAATGGTTCCGATTTGAGACGGCTTCCCAGGGTATTCCAGGCTGCAGCCTCCAGACTGAGCCTGGAATTTAAAAGCAAATGGCAAAATGAATGCTGAGAAAAATGGAGAGGAGGAGGCTGAACGTTGCTTGGTTTGGTGCAAACCCCCCAAAGGCCCTCGGCCCCTTGGGCTAAGACGATGCCCGTCCTGCCCTAAGGCAGCCCTTACTCGACAGGCAGTTCCTAACGTGTCCCTCTCTGGGAAGGATGCTGCCGTTGTTCCTAATACCCTCCTGAGAGGGTGTCTATGGGCATTTATATATTTTATATTAGTTCAAAGGAAGCTACTGCTTAGAGAAATGGGAAAAATGGTTTGTGTTTCCCAAACGCAAAATCCATCCGGCATCCAAGGGGAGAGAATTAAACTGCTCGGGGGTGAAAAATAGAGCCTTAGGAGCCAAGCTGCTGGTAGCAGTGCATGACTGAGGGGAATACTTTAAAACAAAAAGTTGTATTTGTAGATTGTTATTAAAGTGTAAATAACTGAATTTTCAACAATGGTTTGGAGTCAGCTTTCAGGGCATAATGTCTTGCTTGATGAAAAGATCACCCTATGCCCCCCTTTTAAAGGAAAGTTATCGCAGGAGAATCAGGATGTGTAAAGCTAACATGCATCGCAAAACCCAAAAGGTAACATAAATGTCTGATTTTAATAGCACATTTCTCTTTTACATAAACTGTGACAGCAACTTGCATAAACTTTATTGAAACCGTTCTTCAAGTGTTAATTTTAATGTAAAAAAATTGCAAAAAATGTTTAAAATAGACATTTAAAAAACATGCTTATGCATAAATTAGCAATAACTTTAATAATGTGCCCTTTGAAAATGCACTGTAATGTAATGTGGGCAAAAAGGAATCTGCAAGCTTAAATATCAAAAGATGTAAAATGACAACGAATATAGATAGTCCTGCTACTGCCAAAAAAAGCCTGCTCAGTTATTTAAAAATGTAAAATGATGGCCCTTTTTAGCCCCCAGTATTGATGTTTACTGTGACCGAAGCTCAGCTTAGTTGCATGTTCTTCCTTCCTGTGTAGTTGCATGCAGGAGTCTGTTCTGTTGACCTGTGCTCCCGTTCGGGGCACTCACGAATGTCTCCAATTTGCAGGAAGCCGGAGCCGGGCGCGAGGAGCCGCGGGGGCGAAGAGGAGCAGGGCCGGCGCCGAGGGGTGAGTTCCCGTGCGCGCTGCCCGGGGCCCTGCGTGGGGACGCGCCGAGCCCACGGCCCCGCCGAGCCCGCGGCGCTGCGCCCACAGCACCCTTGGGTGCTGCTGGGGCCGGCGCCCGTGGTGACAGGGCTCCCTCTGGCGGTCCCTGGGAGGCGCTCGCTGGTGCCTCGCCTGGGGAGGTGACCCGCACCCGTCCATGGGACAGCCGGCGTGCGCAGCCGGGGCGTCCCCCCTCCGCGGGCAGCAGCCGTGGGCGCTGCCTTTGGGGCAGCTAATGGGGTTCTCAGGCCTTGAGATCCCCAAAAGTGTCAGCTCCGTGGATAAGAGAACAAGCACGTAAAACCTGGCGGTGCTGACAGAGTGCAAGGGCTTCAGAACACGCGCCCTGGGCAAGCCCTGGGCATGGGACGTAGAAGGTCTTATTGTCTTTGAAATTGTGAAGCTACTTAAGAGTCTCCTAAGGGCTAGGAACGAGAAAGGGGTGGTATGCTGAAATGTTGCAGCAGAGGGGAAGTGCCCCCAATTCTTTGACTTTAAGACTGGATGAGTAGTTTTATGTTAGAGAAAATTACCGTGTGTCTGGGTTCCTGTGGTTTGTTCATGCAGTTCATCTTCATTTGCAGTGTAATTAGGACATCAGTTTGTGACATTGTACTAATCTCTCGTTCTTTTTTTTCTTAATAGGCACAACTTTTATATCGAGTGGAAAAGATTTGATAGAGATCGTCTATTGTGATGCAGGTTTTTACCGGTAGAAGTGGATCTTGTGACCCTGCCTTTGGAGTAACAACTGTCTTGTGCGTTGCTTTTGTTTCTGGTTTATGTGAAAGGTTTTAATGTTATGGAGGAATGTAAGTCTTAATATATTGCAAATATCTGTATATGCTCAAAACATTTTGGAAATGTGTCCTTCATCAAACATTGTCCTCCTCCTCCTCCTCGTAGCGTTCCTGCGCTCAGATTCCAGGCTAGAGCGTGAGAGAGCCGATCTGAGATCCCTAAAGAGCCATCGGCATCAGATGTGTGCCTCAGATATGCTCCCATTTGCCAGCCGTTCCGGGGTGATAGAGGACCACTAAAATCTGTGAGGAGGAGGAATTCCTGGGAGCGCTGGAGTCCGAGTCACCTTTTATCCCGACCGCTGGCCACTGCAATGTGCTGCCGGCAAACGAGCGCCGCAGCGATCGGTAATCTCCAGCTTTCCCAAATAACGTAGCCTCATTTCTTATTGTTAGGATTTTGGTAAAGGCTGCAAGCAGGATAAAAGCCATGTTGTACTTGGTGTTGTACAGCATGCTGATGGCAGCCACGGCCTCGTCCGGAGGTGTTGCCCTTAGCAATGACGGTTTTATCTCTAACTTAATTCCTTAGCCTTCCTGGCGAGCCCAGCCGTTCACCTCCATGCGGGCCTCCAGAGCAGGGGCCGGGAGGAACGAGGATGTGCAGGGCTTCTCGGGAGTAACACGGGGCTTTTAGGGACATTCTTTCATCCGTAAGCCCGTAACGGCTTGGGTGAGGCGCTGGCCGCTTTGAGGGGGAGGAAGCTCTGCAGGGCAGACATCCCCGTGGGAACTGCCACCCAGACGTGGCCGCTGCTCCTTTTCTCTGCTCAGGAAGCGCAGTTCCTGTGAGCAGAAACCTTTGCTGCTCAGCTGAGCCTTCCGCTGCCACCATCTGTGTCAGAGAGATGTTTGTTTCTGGTCTCTTTTTGCACCGCTTGGCAAAGTGGGGTGAATCTCAGGGTAGCTGATTGCAGATAAGATAAAGTAACACAGTTAAGATGCCTTTCAGTTAATTCTGGATGGAGACGGGGGAACTGCTGGCTTTGGGGAGTGTGTTGGAGGACGCCGGAGTCTCCCGCGTCTGCTTGAGGAGCAGGAGAGCGAGGGGGGTGTTTGAGGCTGGGAGCGTTTCCCAGCGCAGCGGCTCCGTTTGCTGCGTGCTGCTGCCCAGCAAAGCTCGGGCTTTAGTCTGGCGCCGGTAGCTCTGCCTGGGAGGTTTCATTAGGGCCAGCAGTCCCTGGGTCCTCTCTGTTTTGATGGCTCTGCACTATGGAGGTTTCAAAAGCAGTGAGCAATGAAGGATCGGCCCTGTGCAGGCGCATTAATTCTGGAAAGGGCTTTGCCTCTAGCCCGGGCAGGGGTGGCTCACAGGGTTATATAATATTCCATCTGCACAAGAGCATCAGACACCCACAAGCTAAGGAATTCAGTGAAAAACACTGCGAGTCCTTGGTAAAGATGGTGAAAATTGATCAAGGTGAATCACGGTTTTAAAATAGCCTGTATAGGAAACTGGCAGGCTATTGCCTGGCTGGTATTTAGCAGTGTGTGTTCAACAGATGTTTTAAATGATTAGTCATTCCTTGTAATAATAAAGGCCTAACATTGCATTTCTTTGTTGAGGTTTTCTGTTCCTCTTCCTGCCACAGAGCTGCTGTTTATCCAAAGCTGTGACTCTTGGGATCTCTGTGCAAGGGCGAGGGAAGGGAGGGTGTGGAAGGAAGAGAATATTCTCCATTAAACCCAAACTGACTTCTGAACCAGCTGCCGTGCCTTTGAACGCGTTCAAGGGATGCATCAAAACGCCCGTAGTACAGAAGTGTCTGATAGAAGCTTCTCAAAGCCAGATGAAATAAAAAATAAAAGAAAAGGAGATCTGAGGAGGAAATCTAAGAGGTTGAGGGCTGAGGGAGCGGGGTTAGCCGAGGGACGGCCCTCAAAGTCACGGCAGACTCAAACTTGGTCCATTTGGCAGGGACTCGAGGTACGGCCGTGCACGCAGCCTGCGCGACGTCCCAGCGTGCGGGCTTGGCACAAGTGCCTAAAATCTGGTCAGTTCTCTTAGGAAACTTCTTGATTCTGAGGGAGAGAGAGAGGAACTGGAGCCAGGGCTGGGCTGGGAGCTCGGGGTGGGGGGCACACGGGGTGGGGGAGCTCCGGATGCCCACCTTGGAGTGGGGGGTGTCCCTGAATTCATCCCGGCCCCTTCTGCAGAATGGGGGTCCAGGGGGGCGGCCAAGAGGATGGGGATGGCAGCGACCGGAGGCTCACGGGGCCCCATTAGTGCCAGGCGGGGGTGAATGGGCTGCACTGGGGGGTGTCACCCCTGGAGCCCCCCAGGCCTAGGGGGCCAACCCGCGCCCCGCGGGTGGGCTGGGGTCGAAGCAGCCCCCGCTTGTTGGGGGCGGGGCTATTCCCGCTGGGGGCGTGGCCACGCAGGGAGGGCACGTGGCCGTGCTGGCGGCGGCGGGATGGGGGGGAGCGCGCGAGCGAGCGCGCGCCCTCCAGGAGGTTTGTCCGCTCGCGGCCGCCATCGCGCCGCCGGCCCCGCCCGCCATATTGTGCGCGGCGCAGCGGCGGCGGCCGGAGATGGGTGAGGGGGGCGGGGTGGGGAGACCGGCGGCACCGGGGCCCGGGCGGGGGCGGGGCGCCCGTGAGCCCTTACCGGCCCCGCCCCCCGGCGGCCGCTGTGTCGGAGGGGCGGCTCGCAGGCCTGCAGCCCCCACCGGGCCGCCTGCGCCGCCCCCAGGGCCTCCCGGACCCCCGCGTTCCCCTGTGGCTCCGCAGGGCCCCGCGCCGCTCCGCGCCCTGCAGCCTCCGCCCGCCCGGCGCCTCTCGGTGCCCCCCACGGCCGCAGAGTCCCCGTGGTCCGTGTGGCCCCGCTGCCTCCCCCCTAGGGCTCCCGGAGCCGCCGCTCCCCTCCCGCGGCCCCCACCCGCGCCCCAGCACTCACGTTTCTGCCCTGCAGCCCCTGCCGCCTTTCTCCCCCGGAGCCCCTGGGGCCCGGCAGCCCCTGCTCTGCCGCCCTGTGCCCGGAGACCCGGCCTCGGGGCTCCCGCCTGGCCTCGGGGCTCCCGCCTGGCCTCCTGGAGCCTCGGCAGTCACCCAGCGTACCCTCCCGCTGCCCCCCGCGCTCCCCGGGGCCCGGACCCACTGCCTCGTGTGCCCTGGCTGTGCCCTATCCGTGCCCTGTCCACGGGTGCCCCGGCCGAGTCCCCGTCCCCGTGTCCCGGCTCACGAGGGCTCTGCTGGGCCACGCACCGGGGGTTCTGCCCTGCCCCTTACCCCCCTGCACCCTGCCCCCGCTCCTATAGGTGCTATAGGCACCTCTGGGTCCCAGTGGTGCCATCCCTGGAAGGCTGTTTTCTCCCTTGGCCTTAACCCCACGTGTATCCCGCACCTTGGTGTCCTGGACTAGGACTCCTGCCTCCCCGGGGGTGCTCTGTGGCTTAGCGTGGGCTTTAGAAGTTGTGTGAGGGCAGTTTTAAACCTCTAGCAAAGTTTCTGTGTTCCAGGTGCTAATTGCCGCGTGATGCAGACTGGGCATTAACGATCAAAACCACAGTTTGGAGCAGTCAATGTGGCCTGATCCAAGTTTCTTCATAACTCAGACTTCACTTCTAGTAAATGGTATTTTATCATCCTATTCTTTCTTTAAGTGGTATAGATGATTCTAATATAGACAGATTTCTTACATATAGTAACAAGAAGTCGTTTTAAACTTTGAGATCATTATTCTTGCTTAAACTGTGGCAGGCAAGACCTACAAAATGTTAGTTTGGGCTAATGTGCCGTTGAGCTCTGTGCTGTGGAAATGCACAGCGACAAATGCCCTAAAAATGCTACTTTTTCCACATTAAGGGAGCAAAGAAGATGCAGCTCTTGAAACGTGCCGTGAGTTGGTGATTCCAGCACAAATTTGGGCAAGAGGGGATTTGGATAATACCGCTGGTTTATTGAAATCCTTTGGGCAAATTGCTGAATGTCTCTGTAAGTGTGTTGCTCGGCCTGTGAGATAGGTGTAGCACCAAAGGGAGGCACATCAAATTCCTGGGAAATTGCTTAGGGTTGGGGGAGAAGCACAAAGAGAAGCGTTCTGCTCGCGTCAGACTTCAGCCTCTCGACAGTCCCCAGCCCCTGAGCAAGCTGCCGCACGTCCCAGGAGTGGCAGTAACTATCTGAGGCCGCATCTCTAGCCCGGGGCGAGTACAGGGGGGCTGGAGCTCAGCTTAGCCACGGTGCAAAGGGTTAATCAAAGTTACATCATCCTGCTTTTTGCTGCAAGCCGATAGTGTGACCGGGCGGTCACCGCTGCTCGCCAGGTGGGTGCTGAGCAGATAGTCCCTAATTAGAAATCTCTTCTCTCCAGTTTTAGGGGCTGACGCAGTAGTCACGCAGTGAGCAGCAGAAGAGGCACCTCGAGGAGCAGCCCTCCGTGCCCCGCGTTGTTATGGCAGGGGGAAGGCGGGGGCCCAACCGCACGTCCTACTGCCGAAACCCCCTGTGCGAGCCCGGCGCCGCCGGCGGCTCCGGCCACTCCACGAGCTCCTCGGTGACGGGCGTGCGCTCGCGCACCAGGTGAGCCCGCAGCTCGGCTTGTCCTCGGCTCCGCACCGCGCCTCCGAGGCAGCCGTGAGGCCGCGCTGAATCTTCCCCTCTCGCGTTGTCCCTGCTCAAGTCCTTTTCCTAAAATGTGCCGGCGTCCATGCGTTGTGACTTGGAGAAGTGGCTTCACTCGTGCTACGTGCCTCGTCGGAGCGTAGCACACACCTGGGAGTGCCCAAAATCCTTTACCAACCACTGCGTGGAAAGTAAGAAGAGAGGGAAGTTATCGAGACGCCAGAATTCTGGCTGTTGCCACTCCTGTGCCCCAAGGTGTGTGTCGGGATAGGTGTTTCTGGGTAGAGTTTGGCCAGGTGAGGGACGTGGAGGCTGCACTTCCTGGGCAGATTCTACTCTAGAGAGTCAGTTGTGTTTCTGCCTGCGAGGCAGCAAGGAGGAAAGAGAAGCAGCGCAGCGATACACAGCTGTGTAAGCAGGAGTGCGGTGAACTCTGCATGGAAAGTCTTAGATCTGTCTCAGCATACTCCTGCTTATGGCCCTAGGCCAAAAACCGGCTATGGTTTCCCAGACAAGTCAGTGCAAGATGCTGAGAGTGGGGCAATCCTCCCTGAAGATGCCTTGCTGGGAGAGCAAGCCCGGAGGTGCTTAGCACAGAGGAGCTGATGTCGTACAAACCCGCACCCCAGCTTTCCCCTGAGCAATTTGTTCTGGTAGTCGTTCCATCTGATACCAGTCACTTAAATACAGGTCAGGCGGAGCCGTTCCCAAGTGCTCCGTGTTGCTGGTGCCTGTGGGAGCCTTGATGCACACGAAGCCTCCAGTGATGGAGGGGATGTGTCCCCAGGTGATACTGCTGAGGGGAAAATGTGTGAATCCTGGGAAGGTGCCTGTAGATCTCGTGTGCTCAGAGCAGAGGGGGCCTCATAGCTGTATTTAGAGCCCTTTCTGGAGGAGCAGGGTACAAGGACACAGTTTATTGGCAGATTAGTCCGTACAAGAAGCTCAGTGAGTCCTGTGAACTTTGCAAACGGGGGTTTCAGAGCAGGAGTTCAGGCTCCTGAGTGCTCATGCGAGCCGGATCCGAGGCTGCCAGGCCTGTGTGTTGAGAAGCCTGGTTAGACCTGCCTGTGTCCATCCCTGGGCTAGAAGTTTTCCCGCAGTCACTCAAAGACTCCTGTGGTTTTGTTTGGGGATTTTCGGTAGAGTTTGGCACCCAATGCTCTGCAGTTTCTTTGAAACCCACACCCAGATTCCTTGACTATTGTTATTTAGAGATTGTGAATCAAGGGAGATATATCTACTGCATATTAATTCTCTTCCCTTTGATTAAAAGGGTGGGTGTCTGGAATTGTGTGCGTGCTCACACAGGAATACACACCTCTGACTAAACTTGTTTTTCTTCCGTAATTGAATAGAAGTTGAAAGGTCTTGTGTGTAATTGCTCTATATTTCATGTTCAAGCACTCTTAGAAATGCAAATAGCAACTTGACACCTAAACACTTGCAATCAATTAAAAAGACCACTGTTTGCCCACTAGGCAGCATGACACAGCGGTGGCTTTTGAACCTGACTCAAAACAGGGCATTTAATATCAAATGACCTGGCGCTGTCGACTGGCCTGGTTCCAAACACTGCTTTGCACGAGCGAATTCCTGCCCACATCTGCCTGCAGCAGCCCTTCGAGGCACCCTCGGGTGCTGATGCCCTTGGGTTGTGGCAGTCATTTCCATGGTCGTTACCTTCAGGTTTGCAGGCAGCGTTCCAGCCGCCCAGCCCTGCGCTCGGACCGTGAGGGCTGGAGGACGGGACCGCGTTCCGCTCGGGGACGTGACCGCCCCTTGCTCTGCCTGGCAGGAGCGGTTCAGGTACAGGCCTTTCCAGCCCGCCTCTGGCAACGCAGACGGTCGTTCCCCTGCGGCACTGCAAGATCCCGGAGCTGCCCGTGGAGAGGAGCGTGCTCTTCGAACTCCAGCTCTTCTTCTGCCACCTCGTCGCCCTCTTTGTGCACTACATCAACATCTACAAAACCGTGTGGTGGTACCCGCCGTCGCACCCGCCTTCGCACACCTCGCTGGTAAGCACCCGCGGGCAGCGGCGCCTCGGCCCCGTTCAGGGACTCGCTCCTGGGTCTCGAAGGCTCCTGTTATCTCTGGTTTATGCAAACTGTGTGTGACTCCGCGGTCCTGCACGGTTTTGCCTCTTGTTTGGCAGATTTGGGACACTGGCTGTCCTCTTGAAATTCCTCTCCTGGTCTTGGTCTTTTGGGTGTTTTGCTGCCTGATGGAAAGTGGAATCTTGTTCTTTTTGTCGCTGCAGAATTTCCATCTTATCGACTTCAACGTGCTGACAGTGACGACTATCGTGCTGGCACGCCGGCTCATCGGTGCTATTGTGAAGGAGGTAAAGTCCCCGCGTGGCGCTCGGAAACACTCTTTCCTGTCAAGTGAATGCCAAACTGTCCCTCATGCAGTTTCAAGCTCTTCTGTCTCCTTCTACAGAACTTTAAATCAGAAGCTGCCATCAGAAACTTTTGTTTCTGATTAACCATCTCATGTAGACAGTAATCTCTCCACTTTCATCCTTGCTAAAAGCAGTATTTGGCGCTTGGTGGCTGTTGTCATTCTCTGAGATCTGTTCTCTCCAGCTTTCCGCAAGGAGAAACGAATCTAGTTTGGTTTCTGCTGACTGCAGAAGGGCTCCGTGGTGAGCAGGCCGGGGAGCAGGCTGGTCACGTAGCTCATTGCTAGAGCTGAACCTGAGAGCTCTCCGGGGAAGGCCCCAGTCCTGGGCGCTGGAAAGCCCGTCCGGAGGAGGCCTCTGCTCCGCGCTGGCACTCGGACGCAGCCTCCTGCTTGCTCTTTCTCCGTGCACGAGGCTGATTTTTCAGAGCGGGGCTGCTCGTTTCCTCGTTGCTCTCTGGAGGAAGAGTGAACGAGTCTTCCTCCTGCCCTGCTGCTTCTCTCCCGGCAGGCTTCACAGAGTGGCAAGGTGTCCCTGCCGCGCTCTGTTTTCCTGGTGATCACTCGGTTTGCTGTTCTCACCGGCACAGGCTGGAGTTTGTGTCGATCAATCATTCACCTCTTCAGAACCTACTCTTTCCTTAATCTGCTGTTCCTGTGTTACCCGTAAGTATCTCTGCTTCGTTGCTGTGGCCTTTCCGGTATTCCTTCCGTGTACTGGTGTTACTCAGATGCAGTGAAGCTTGGAAGTAAATAAGAACTCCATTTCCCAGTCACAAAACCTAAACAACCCGTTTCCTCCTTGCTGTGTCGCATTTCCTCTTGGTTGAAGGGCATATCTTTACTGTTTATTTGTGTTTCAGCTTTAATGCAAGTGTTAATTGTAGTTCTTAGATTCCTCGTGACCTCTGAAAGGGATCACCTGCTTTTCCCATGGTAGATGGAGAACCCATTTTTCAAGTTTACCTTAGTCCCTAGGTACCTCTCCCAGATAGAGTGGATCAAACTAGCACCTTCCCTGCTTTATCTTAACGAACATAAGGAAACCACTCCTGTTCCCAGTCGGGCAGTGGAATTGCTCTCTTCCCTCTGGAAGATGCAGGAGGAAGCATCTCATAAAGATCTAAGGCTTAGTGCTGTTAAAGGTGGCCTGCGTAGATGGGTTGAGGTCAGATAGGTGGATAGTCAGGTGAGGCGGTGTGTGCTGAGGTGCGTGGGGTGATCTCGTGTAAATAGATGATGTGCAAGGAATCGAGCAGACCGAGGAAGGAGGAATGTTAGACACTGGAAGCGCTGCTGGCCTGTTGCTGGTGTGAACATCCCCTGTCCATCTTCACTGTGCCCTTTTAGAGGCCGTGCAGTGTTTAAGGGGTCTGGTTGGGGCTCTAGTTTGTTTGGCAAGCGTGGCTTGGGTGCGTTCTGGGTGCTCTTGCTGGGGTTTGGGTAGGCGCTGCGAGCCGTTTGGGAGGGGAGCTGGGGTGGTGGCGTGTGCGGCCAGCCAAGGCACGGCGTGCTAGTGAGGGAGTAACCGGCTCTCTGTGTCCCTGCCGCCCCAGGTTTGGCATGTACATTCCCTTCCTTCAGCTGAACTGCGACCTTCGGAAGAGCGGCCTCTTCTCCCAGGTGGCCAACATCGGGCCCCGGGAGACCGGGGAGGCGAGCTCCAGGAGCAGAGCCTACCTGGCCGTCCTGAAGGAGACGTGGAAGCAGCACACCCGGCAGATGTACGGCGTGGAGGCCATGCCCACGCACGCCTGCTGCCTCTCCCCGGACCTCATCCGCAACGAGGTGGAGTACCTGAAAATGGACTTCAACTGGCGGATGAAAGAGGTGCTGGTGAGCTCCATGCTCAGCGCTTACTACGTGGCCTTCGTGCCCGTCTGGTTTGTGAAGGTGAGTGACGGGGAAGGGGAGGACGGATTTCTTAACTGTTTTATTTAGTTCCGTAGCATGTTGTGCAATGAGGCTAATGTCTTCTAGTAAATCTGTCAGACGTCAGGAATTAGCCCAAATCACCCTCCCCCGGGTTTGGTGATCCCACCCATCACTATGGGAGCTAGGAGCAGTGGGCAGGAGGAGACATTTCCTGGGTTCTGCTGACAGCATGAGTGTTTCACCACGGCGCGTTCTGGAGTTGTGCAGCAGCCGTCCTACGCGGGCGCTCCCTTTCCGAGCAGGATTGATAGCAGTGTGAAAAGCCCCCGTTTTCCGCGTGCGAGCGCCCTGTGTTGGGCTGGTGCCGCCGGGGCAGGCCGTGGCAGCCCGGCCGCAGCGCTCCTCTCGCCCCCAGAACACGCAGTACTACGACAAGCGCTGGTCGTGCGAGCTCTTCCTGCTGGTGTCCGTGAGCACGTCTGTGATTCTGATGCAGTACCTGCTGCCTGCTCGCTACTGTGACCTGCTCCATAAGGCTGCTGCTCACCTGGGCTGCTGGCAGAAGGTCGACCCAGCCCTCTGCTCCAACGTGCTGCAGCATCAGTAAGGACTTCCCCCCGGGCCTGGGGCTGGGGTGCGCGTAGCGGCTGTGCCCAGGGCGAGCTGGCTTGGCTGGGGAGCCCGGCGGGCAGGCCCCTGTGCAGCCACCTCTTCCTCCTGTGGCTGAAAAGGGACAAAAGAGGGAGAGGTGGCAGCAGGGTTGGCAGCGGGCGCGTGCAGGCGCTGCCTGAGCTGTCCACTGGCCAGCGTGGCCAGCGGCTCACACTGCTCCTGGCCCCGGGTACCTGCTTTGCCCTGCCCGGCCTCCGTGGAGCAAAACCTGCCCTCCAAACGAGCACAGCTCTGTGCTGCGGAGAACGCTCCGGAAGCAGCTTCCTCCCGCTGGTGGGAATGCAGGAGACCTGTCTAGCCCCAGCGCCAGCCGTCGAGGCAGGATTAACAAAACTGCTTGCGTTGTGCCGCAGGTGGACGGAGGAGTGCATGTGGCCGCAGGGAGTGCTGGTGAAACACAGCAAGAACGTGTACAAAGCCGTGGGGCACTACAACGTGGCCGTGCCCTCGGACGTCTCGCACTTCCGCTTCCACGTGAGAGCCCTTCTCCTTCGGGGGGGTGGCAGCAGCGCTGCCAGTGTCACGGGCCCTTGTTCCTGGACCCCTTGGGGTGTCTGTGGGAGGCACCTTGGGGTGTTCCTGGACACGTTGGGGTGTTCCTGCACCCCTTGGGGTGTCTGCGGGAGGCAGCTCCCTGAGCACGAGGACGGCCCGGGGAAACGAGGGGGCAGTGGAGCGGGCTGGGCTCAGTGCAGTGCCTAACACTAGTCCTACATCTCCCTTCCCTGCAGGCGGGGCCTCTGTCCAGAGCCTCTCCAGGTAACCGTGGGGTCTCCAGAGGGCCGTCCCGGTGGGTCAGTCCCCGTGGGTCACCCCCAGGCTTCCGCTTCCCGCGTCCCGTCCAAACCACCTCCGGAGGCGCCTGGATCCCCTCGGGGCCTCACCCTGCCCTCTCTCCCGCAGTTCTTTTTCAGCAAACCGCTGAGAATCCTCAACATCCTCATCCTGCTGGAAGGAGCCGTCATCTTCTACCAGCTCTACTCCCTCATTTCCTCAGAGAAGTGGCACCAGACGATCTCGCTGGCGCTGATCCTCTTCAGCAATTATTACGCCTTCTTCAAGCTGCTGCGTGACCGGCTGGTGCTGGGCAAAGCCTACTCGTACTCTGCCAGCAGAGACTCGGAGCAGAAGTTAAATTAAAACAGTTGCACTGATGCTCAGCTTATTACAGAACAAACAAAACGAGAAACCCTCAGAGCTTTGTATTTTTGTTACCACTGCTTTTTTTCTTTGATAACTGATGTAATTAAAAGGAAAAAACATATTTTTTTACTCCCAACACTTGTTTGAGTGTGGTTGTTGTCTGGTGAACTCCCCCGAGAAAGTTTCCTCCTGTTTGTGTTTGACAGGAGCCGTTGATCAGCGGTGGTGCTCGGTTTGAGGGTGCGAACACCGTTTCTCTTGCTGTAGTCACAGCCCCGGCTGGCCCTGAGTGGGAAGATGAGAAATTCCAGGTGCTTGGGAACCAACAGGAGAAGCCCTCCAGCCACGGCATGAAGAGACGCCCCGCTCCGGAGGCCGGGAGGGCGCCCGGAGTCGCCGATCCCGCCGAGCGGCTCGTGGCGCTCAGAGCCCGGGGCCAGCGCGGGACGGGGACGGGCAGCGCCTGCTCCCGCTCCCTGCCCTGCCCGGCTGCTTCCCAGCACCCGGCCGGGTCCTTCCACCCGCTGCCGCTCCTGCCCAACCGGCCCCGCAGGTCTGGCCGGGCTGGGGCTTCCTCAGCTCCGGATGAGCCGGGGTGACATCACCCGGGAGGAGGAGGAGGAAGGAGCTCGGCCCGGGTGACTCAGGGCCGGGCCGGGGGATGCTCCTGGTAGGGCTGTGGAGCACCCACGGGTGCCCCGGGCAGGGCGGGCTGCAGAGCCAGGCGGCGGCGGGACCAGCCCGGGGCTGAGGGCCCTTGGGGACCAGGGACAGGGATGGGCTCTGCCCTGCGCCCGTGTGGCCGCGTCCCCTGGGACCCGCGTGGCCCTGGCGGCTCCACCGCTGCGTCCAGGCCTTTGTTCCCACTCCGGTGCCGCTGCCACGAGATGGCGCCTGCAGGGAGCTCCGGGATGCTCCGGCACGCTCCGGGATGCTCCAGCACACTCTGGGAGGCTCCGGCATGATCCAGGACACTCTAGGATGCTCCGGAACGCTCCGGGATGCTCCAGGACGCTCCAGCACCGTGTGCCCACCGCACACCCTGCGTGTCCAATCCCGCCGCTGCTCCGTGTCCTTCCTCCTCCTCCCTGTCCTCTGTCCTGGGCACAGCCGGAATCGCGTCCCCTGCGCGGGGACGGAGGCTGCGGAGCCCCAGGGTGGCCCCGGGCTCCCTGCGCGGTGACGGGGCCCTCGTGTCCCCCAGCGCAGACCCTGTCCCGGCGGCCCCGCTGGCGCCCGGGCGCTATCTAGGCCACGGCGGCACCATCTGTCCCCGCAAGATTATTGCAAATGAAGGAAGAAAGTCTTAGCCCGGAGATTAAATACCCAATAGTCATGGTTTGCCCCCAAAGGAGCCGCGTGAGAGGCAGGGGCCCCTCCGGGCTGCCCTTTGGCAGCCCCCGGCCCCGGTAATTTGTCTGCGGGGGGATTGGAAGCACCGGGATCCCCGCAGCCCCCCCCACCCCGCGGTGCCGGAGCCCGAGCGGCCTTCCCAGTGGGAAGGGGACACCTGCCGGGGTCCAGGGGCTCCGGGAGCTTCCCGGAAAGGCTCTTCCTCCGGGGAAGGGCAGCGCAGGGCCCTGGGAGCCGCTTTTGTTCCACTCAGGGCTTTCCCCACGGGCTCCCGGGGGGATCCCAGGGCGGGAATTCCCTGGGCAGCAGCTCCCAGTCGCTCAACCTCCTGCTCGCTCATCCCCACATCCCGGCTCCGCCTGTCCCGATGCCGGGTGCTCACGGGCTCCGCCGGGGCCCGGCCGGGCTCCATCTGCCGCCCGCAGCGCTAATCCCGGGATTAGCGCCCGGCCCAGGTCTGCCGCAGGTGCCGGCTCATCCCGCTCCCCGCTCCCAGCCCCGGGCGGCCCCGCCGGGCCGCGTGCGCCGGGGGAATCTCCCAGTGCCGAATCCCGGCAGGGAAGAGACGTCGGGAAGTGGCAGCTCTTCCAGGAAACAGCCGGGAAGAGGGGGCGGGGGGCGGGGCTCAGTGTCCCGCCGGAATCGCATCCAGATGCCGCTCTGGGACAAGATGGAGGGACCCCCATCCCGGGGGGAGGGTGGTCCAGGGTCCGGGCGGTTGCTGGGCAACGTGGCTCTCCTCCAATGGGGGCTGGCGCTGGTGACGTAATGGCCCTCGCTGGCCTCCCATTGGCCGGGCAGGCCCCCCGGGAAGCGATGGGGACTCCAGACTGCCCCGTGGGGACCAGGGACCCTGTGGGGACGAGGACGGGGGGGAGGGGGCTGCCCAGCCCTGGGGATGGGGACACGGAGTGGGGGGGTCCCCGACCCTGCCCCTCCTTCAGGGTTGGGCAGGGGGCAGCCGGGCCCCCCCACGGGAAGGTCTCCCGGATTTTCCGGTTCCTTTGGAATCCCTCTGAAGCCGCCGCTGCCCTCGCAGCCCCCCAGGGGCCGCGCCGGCCCCGAGCCCCCCGCACACCCTGTGCCTCGGTTTCCCCTCGGCTCTGCCCCGGGAGTAGCCCCGCGGGACGGGCCTTGACCGGCAGCGCTCGAGCAGCGCCCGGCTCCGGGCCTGGGACGCTCCACGTGTCCGTGTCCGGCTCCGCGCCCGCCCCCGCCGCCTCCCTCCTCCGGGGCTCCTTCCTTCCCGCTCACCCGGGAGATCCCGGCCGTGATCCCGGCTGTGATTCCGGTCACCGTCCCGGCCGCGCCGCCTTCCTGCCCGCGGCCACCCCGTTTCCTGCCCTGGCCCTGGCTCCTTCCCGCCGCCACCTCCGGGGCTGCGCTTCCCCTGCTCCTGCCCGGCCCCTTCCCGGTTTTCCTGGCTCCGTCCGGCCGCTCCAGCTCTGTGTCCAGCATCACCCCCATTTCCACATCCCGGGAAGGACCCCGGAGAAGGGCCGGGAGCTGCTGCTCCCGGGGAGCCGCTGCTCACCTGGAGCCCCGTCCCGAGCTGGGGCCGGTCCCGCAGGTGACAGCGGCGCAGACGGAGGCGGCCGCCATGGGGACCTGGCCCCGAACCCAGCTGAGGGCTGGGAAGGGGACAGGGACGGGGATGGGGATGGGGCGGGGTGACAACCGGCGGCTCCCGGTGGTGCCGGCCCCGCGGCGGCGCTCCCGGCTCTGCGGAGCAGCAGGAAGGAGCAGCCGGGAAGGGGAAGCACCGCAGGGAGACCCCGGTCCTTGGAGCATGGATGGGGAAATGAAGGCCCCGAGTCCCGCGTGGCTCCCTGGATCCCGCCCTGGATCCCACCCTGGATCCCACCCTGGATCCCACCCTGGATCTGCCCTGGATCCCACCCTGGATCTGCCCTGGATCCCGCCCTGGATCCCGCCCTGGGGACCCGCTGGGGACCAGCAGCTGCCACCAGCCCTCGCGCCGGCCAGAGATAAGTGGATTAGGGCCCAGTCCCGCGAGGGCCGCGGCGGGCAGGGGCGGCCGTGGCGCATCCCATGGGATGGTGCAGCCCCTGCCCCTCCCGCGGCCGCGGCACCCCGGCCTAACGAGCTGGAACGGTTAATTAGTGCCGATCCGTGGTAACGAGCCAGGGGAGATGCGAGACGGAGGCCCCTGGCACCTGGACAGGGGTAGAGGGGGCATTGCACACGTGTGTGCACAGCTGTGCACTGGTGCATGTGCAAATACAGGTGTGCACGGGTGCGTGTGTGTGTGCATGTGTGTGTGCATGTGTGTGTGCATGTGTGTGTGCAGGCGTGTGCATGCGTGTGCTCACGTGTGCCTGCCCCAGCACCGCAGCCACCCCCTCCACAAGCCCTGGGCATGGGCAGCATCAGGAGCGGCCGTGGGGACAGGACCGGACGGGACGAGCGCCGCCATTTCCTGCGGATTCTCCGGCTCTTCCTCAAGCTGAGGAAGCATGGAACCCGCTCCGGAAATCCCAGGGATTCCCAGGCCCCCGGGAAGGCCCCTCTGCCCCCGGCTGCAGCCAGGGCTGGGGGCGGCACCACCGCCCGCCCCGGGGCCGCAGAACAGGGTTAGTGGGTCAGGCAGCGCCCGCGGCTCCTGCCCAGGCCGGCGGGCGGGCGGCTGCAGGCGCGGTGCCCGGCACCGCGCGGTGACGGGGATGGCGACGGGGACACGGCGGGAGGAGGCCGGGGGGGCGGCGCCTCCGCCCAGAGGGGCCCCGGCCCTGGCGAGCGGCGTCCTGGGGGGCGGCCCCGGCCGTCCGGGTTGGACGTGGCCGTGGGGACAGCAGCAGCCAGGGGGCAAAGTGCCCGTGTGCCCCCAGCCGGGGCGGAGAGCAGCCCCGGGCGGCCACGGCTGCAGCACGAGCGTGGGGCGCGGGGACACGCGGGGCGTTGCACACTCAGCGTTGCACACTCGGCGTTGCACACTCGGTGTTGCACACTCGGCGTTGCACACTCAGCCTTGCACGCTCGTCTTTGCACGCTCGGCGTTGCACACTCGTCTTTGCACGCTCGTCTTTGCACGCTCCCGTCCGCACCCCCTTGGCTCGTCACCATTGTGGCTGCTCGGAACGGCAGCATCTCCAAGCCCGGGGCTGCTGGTGGCCCCGGTTTCCGCCCCCATTCCCATTCCCACTCCCGGAGCGGAGCGCTCGCCGCCCCTCCCCCCACGCGGCTCCCGCTCCGGAGCAGCTGTTTCCATGGCTACGGCCGTGGAGTCCCGGGAAGATGCAGCTGTCACCGCGGCGCGGGGGGCAGGGAGCGCTGGGACAGCAGCCGCGGGACACGGAGCCTCCCGGCCCCGGCTGCTCCTTGGGCCGCGGCCGCTCTCCCGGGGCCGGGAACGCGAAGGGCCGGGCTGGGGCGGGAGGAGCCCCCGGGAGCCCCTCACCGGGTCACTGGGCTCCGCCTGCACCCCGGGCTGGCCCCGGGCCCCCAGCGCCGTGCGGGACCCCGGGCCCGGCTGGGGTTTGTTCTGGGCCCGCGGGGAATTCGGCTCCCGGGGGTTGAGCAATGGCGGCTGCCGGGAAGGAGGGAGTTTCTGCCGGGAAGTGGCAGCCGGGGGGGATTTCAGGGCTCGGAGGCGCCCGCGGGATCCCCCAGAGCCTGGCCCGAGTGACGGGCGCCGCTCACAGGGCACGAGGACACGCGGGTCCCGCGGGATGGAGAGCAGGAGCGCGGGATAACGGAGACCCCACAGCCGGGAAAACCTGGCACTGGGCACAGCCGGCAGCCCCTCGGACCCGGGGAGAGGACGTGCCCGTCCCCCTGAGAGTCCATCCTGGCGCCTCCGGACACCTGGGCACCCATCTGGGCACCCATCCCGGCTCCTTGGGGCACCAGGGTGCCCATCCCAGCTCCCCTGGGCGCCCATCCCGGCTCCTCGGGCCGCTCCCGCTCCCTCCAGCCCTTCCTGCCGGTGCCCGTGCCCGGCGCCCCGGCGCAGGCCCTTCCCCCACGTGCTCCGGGGCGCAGCGGATGGGGACAATGCCGCGCATTGTCCTGGGCGGCCCCGCGCCGCCAGGGACACATTGAGAGGCCCACGGAGCGGGCGGCCGGGGGGGCCCCGCTGCGCCCGGCGCCCCACGCCTGGCCCGGCCGGGATGAGCCGGCACCGGCACCAGCACCGGCACCGGCACCAGCTCCAGCTCCGCACGGAGCAGCTCCATGGGGCAGCAGGAGCCCCGCGGGACCTGGCACGTCCTGAGCCTGGCACCCCCCCCCCGGTCCGGTCGCGCTCCCTGGCGCCTCCCGGAGCAAACGCGGTTGGGACCCGGAGCGGCAGCCCAGCCCCGGCCGAGGGCATGGAGCCCCGAGCAGGTTCGCGCTGCCCGGCGGAGGATCCTGTTGCCGGCCGGGCCGGGGCAGCCCGTCCATCTGCCGGGGGGCCGCCGGCCCAGCCCTGAGCTGCAAATCCCCGGCCGGGGGATCCCAAACGGAGAACCCCCCCCTTGCCAAGGGCTGGGGCCGCCTCCCGCTCCGGAGCAGCTCCCAGGACCGGGCGCTTTGGGGCCCGGCAGAGCCGCCGTCCGGTCCGGAGGCCTTTACCGAGCAGCCGCCCCCAGTCAATGAGGAAGATGCCGCCCGCGTTAATTAACACAGAGGCTCCTCGGGCACGGGGGGAGGGCGGCCGGCGGAGACACAACACGACCTTGGCCGGAGCGCGCGGCGGCGCCTCGTGTCCCCGCGCTGCCCCCGCGCCCGCACGTCGCCGCCGCGCAGCCGGACATGGACCATGGCCATGGACCACGGCCCCAGCCATGGACCACGGCCCCGCGACAACGGCCCCGCGACACCAGCCCCGACCATGGACCATGGCCATGGACCATGGCCCCACGACAACGGCCCCGTGACAACGGCCCCGGCCCCGGCAGCAGCTTCCCCGGTGGCAACGGGGCCCAGGGCCATGTCCTGGGACAGGAGGGCACAGGGGGACCCCGCGGTGCCGGGAGCCCCACAGCGGCCTCGCGGCTGGCGGCAGCCCCGGCCGGGCACCGCGGTGGCTCCCGGGGAGCCTGTGGGGGCCCCGGGCCGCGGCCCCCGCCCGCCTTTCGTCCCCGCTTCCTTGCCGGGAAGGCGGGACGGGCCGCAGGGAGAACCCGGCCCGTCCGCGTCCTCGGGGGGCGCAGCCGAGCCCGGGCGGCCCCAGCGCGACCCTCCCCAGCGCGGGCCGGGCCGGGGGCGGCGCCGCGGGGCCCTTTGCGGACGGTGACGCGGGGGTGGCGCCCCTGGGGCGGGGGCTGGGGCCGGGGCAGCCGCCCCTGGGGGGACCGGGGCTGGGGGGGACCCCGGCGGCTGCGGGGACCCCCGGGGGGCGGGGCCC
>PTEX01000061.1:3054699-3070819 GCA_003342815.1 Eudromia elegans | reverse complement strand
AGACCCCCCGCCTCTAGTGCAGACCCCTCCCCTGCAGCCGGCTGCAGCCCCCCCGTGCAGCCCCCGCCTGCCCCGCGCTCCCCGGCGCTGCCCCGCGCGCGGGCGGCGGCTCCGCTCCCAGCCTCGTTTGCCCCAAAGGAGGTGCCGGGATTGGGGGTGGTCGGGCTGGGGGCTGTTTCTGGGGCGCGGGGGCTCCATCGCGGCGGCTAACGCGGCGCTCCCCGCAGGAGAACGGCCACGTGCGGCTCAACGGGGACATGACGCCCAAGGCGGCCGTCGAGGCGGCGCCCCCGAAGGGCAGCGGCGCCGCGGAGCCCCCCGCGCCGGAGCGCGCGGGCGAGGGGGGCGCCGGGGGCGGCATCGAGGCCGCGGCCGCCGAGGCGCAGGCGGACGGCGCCGCGGCGCCCGGGGACGCCCCCAGGAAGAAGAAGCGGTTCTCGTTCAAGAAGTCCTTCAAGCTGAGCGGCATCTCCTTCCGCAAGAGCAGGCGGGAGCCCGGGGACTCGTGCGCCGCCTCCCCCGGCGAGGAGCAGGGCCCGGAGCCCCCCGCGGCCGCCCCGGCGCAGGAGCAGGGCGGGAGCGGCGGCGCTGCCGGGGGGCAGCCGGAGCCCCAGGGGCAGGAGGCCGGAGCTGCCGAGGAGGAGGAGGAGAAGCCGCAGCCCGGGGCGGCCGCGGAGGAGCCCGCGGAGGCGGCGGCAGCGCCCGAGCAGCAGGAGGGATAGAGGGGCTGGGCCCGGTGCCGCCCGGAGACTCTGGCGCCGTCCCGGCCGCCGCGCGGAGCTGAGCAGCGCCCTCGGAACCGGCCCCTCCGGGGCTGCTGCTGCCGCCCTGTCCCCCGAGAAAGGCGCTCTGGGTTCCCCCCGCCGCCGCCACGCGGGGGGGGCGTCGCCGAATCCCTGCTGAGCGCGGCGCCGACCACCCCGGACCCGAGCGGACCTTCCCGCTCCGGAGCGCAGCCGGTTCCGCGCGCCGCTCCGGCCTCCGCGGGCGCCGGGGCCGCTGCGGCGCGCCCGGGGACTCTGCGGTGGATTCTCTTTCTCGGTTCACATTCCTGGTTCTGACTTCATTTAAAGTATTTTGTGCTTTTTATAGAAACCGACCGTTTAAAAGCTAATCTGGTTAGTTTTTTATAATGTCTTACTATTGGCTTAAACCCCTAAGGCTTGTAAGTCCGCTGTGTTTAATTCTGCTCCGGAGGGATAACTTTTGGGGTGTGGGAGGGAGGGCGCCAGCTGTACAATGTGAAGCGACGTTGTTTTTCTCTGTAAATAATTTTTTAATGGCCAAACCACTTGATTTGCAATTTTCTAACTTCTAAAAAAAAAAAAAAAAAAAGCTGCCTGGGTTTCCTTGTAGCGTTTGTAGGGGTAAAGGGTGACCCCCGCGCGGGCCCATGAACCGCGGCAGCCGGGGGACTCGCTCCGCGCCGCCCTCGCTCCGCCGGCGCTTAATTGACCCGCGGCAGATGCGGAGCCCCGGCACAAAGGCCTTTCCCAGAGGAGCCTCCCGGCCTGGCCGAGGCCGCCGCGCTGCTCCGTGCGCTGCTCCGTGCTGCGGGTGCTGAGGAACCTGCCCCGGGGGCTGCCGAGGGGCAGGAGCAGCGGCTCCCCCTGGCGGTGGGGCAGGGGCGGCGGCTCCCCCTGGGGTGGGGGGCAGGGGGCTCCCTTTGGGGCAGGGGCCGTTTCGGTTTAGGTGCAGAACTGCTCGAGGAAGAAGCCCCCGGTCCCCTCCGCTCCTCTCCCGGGCTGGTTTTGCCTGCGAGTTCAGTGTTTATGTTGTGGGAGCAGCGGGAGGGGAGAGCCGGGGCCAAGGGGGAGCAGCACAACATGGGGACAGGGAGCGGGGCCAGCTCGGCACCATCCAGGAGCAGCTCCGGCTCCGGGATGGAGCTTGTGGCCTCAGCCAGGGCTCCCGCTACCAGCCTGTTGCCCAGCCCGGGTTTGTGGCCCCTTCCAGGGAGTGGGTGGCTTCCCTTTCCCCCAGTGATCTGGGAAAACAGGGGGCAGCCCAGCCCCCTCAGGAGCAGGAGCCTGGGAAGTCAGGCACGGGATTAGGGAAAAGACCCTCGAGGCCGAGGGCAGCAGCCCCAGTCCTGGTTTTAGGCCCTGCATCCCCATGTGGCTGTGGAATCCCGGTGGTGTTTCCCTGGGAGCAGAAGCGCCGTTCCCGGCTCCAGGCCACTCCGTGCATCCCGGAGCCGGCGTCGCGGCAGCTCCAAGGAGCCTCGCGGCAGCCATTTTAGGAAACACGGAGGAGTGGAGAAGGACGGCGGGAACGCGGGACGAGCGGGAATGCTGGAGGCAGCGGCGGGAGAGGAAGGGCCCCTGCAAGGGGCTGCCCTGGGGAGAGGAGCGCCGGGCCGGAGGTCAGCGCCGGGACGGGCGGCGGCGCCCGGCCCTGCACCAGCCTCGGGCAGCGTCGCTCCGCACTCAGCTCGCAGCGACCAGCACCAACCTGCTCCCTCCTCACTGACCACCTACAAAGTGCTTAAACCCCCCCCAAACTGTTCCCACCCCATAACTAGTCCTTCCTCTTCCAGACTAAGGCTGCTTCCCAAGCCCGAGGTGGCTGCAGGAAGCCGTGCGAGCGCCGAGGCCGGCGAGCAGCGCGGCGGCTGGAGCCGGCACCGGAGCTCACGTGGGAGCAGAGCAACCCACGGGCCCTGCCACCCACCTCGGCCGCGGCACCAGGAGGAATTCAAGGCCATTTTATGAAGGAAGAAGAAGTCTGCAAAAGGAACCATCCCTGGCTGAAAGCAGCAGACCTCCCACTCCCGCCTGCTGCTTCCTCTCGGCAGAAATCAGCACCGCCTCACACCGACCATAGAAATGGACCAGTTTTATTACAAAGAGTCTCGAGATTCAAAATAAAAGCATCTTTAAAAAACCACAGTATATTTCCCCCCCAGACACAAAGATACACTGATCTCTCTCGCTTCACATACAAACACTGAAGAGAGGGAGCGACGTGTCACTCGGATTCAAAGAGACTAAAAAACTCACGGTGGCAAAGGGGAAGAAAGTATCTAAAAAAATAAAACCTTTTAAAAATAACCTGTGTTAAGTTAGCAGCATTTTCAGAGGTGAAACCCTCCGCAGCGCTCCGTGGGAGGCGCAGATCCTCCTGTGGCCAGAGGAAGCCCCCTGAGAAAGGAGAGCAGCGAGTCAAAACTACCTGCCAAACCTCTGCAAAGCTGGAGCTCAGCAAAGCCCTCCCCGGAACGCTCACCTACAACCGGCTGGGAAACGGGAGGCGCAGGAAAAGGCCCGTTCCGGGCACAAAAGACCTTTGGGGGTGAGATAATGTGTGGGAGTAGGAAGAGGAGTAGCTAGGAAAATGCAGAGCCCCATCTGCTGTTGCCTCCTAAAGATAACAGCTCAGACTGCAGATAAAGAGGTTCTGCACGTTTACTGGCCTTGACAGCAGGAGAGAGAAGGTTCAAATTTGAAACCATTTGTACTTCGCTTGAGGAGAATGTTCCATTTAGTGAACCGCGTCAACGAGAAGTCTGGGCTGGGCTCTGCTCGGTCTGGTCTCTAGCTGGCTTGGGAAGTTCTGCAGTGGCTTCAGCCTAGGGCACAGAGGAGGCCTGGAAAGCGCATGACAGCACGTGCAGCCACGGGCACAGCACGCAGGGAAAGCAAGGCTGGAGGCCAAACGGGCAGCAACTCACTCCCCCCTGCAAAGAGGGGCACTGCTACAGGGACAAATACACAAAAAATTAATCCCTTCTGCTGAGAAGCCTAATGCTGCCACACTAACTGGATCTGCAAGATCGTGGAAAATTAGGAACATCCCATTAGGGTGATTTTCATTTTGTGTTTTCCAGATCTGCACCTGGAGGGCTCTTGGGCTGATTCACTAGAGCACTTTTCAGATGTGCTTTTAAGCTGCTTCATCTCTTTCCACAAGTTTGCTGCAGGGAGGTAGCCAACTCTATTCAAGAACTGCACTATTTGACCCTGAGAAGTGGCACCAGCTTGCAGTTACTTGCCATGGTGGAACCCGACTGACGACCGAAGGGTCAGTCTCTCACAGGCTTCATTTGGGAATTCATTATCTCCCACCAAACAAACAAAAAAAAAATTCATGGCCATCTTTCCACCTAACCTGAAATGCAGACACTACTTCTACTTAAATTATTCTCTTTCAAGGGTGGTTATTTCAGAGGAGAAAGTAAAGAAAGGAAGTGATTTTTTAAAGACACACCAAGGAGGCAGCGGAAGGCAAGAGCAAAACTTCCCAGTCACCAATTCTGGGCAGTGCAGGTCTGTCTGCTCCACAGAATCCTCCCTACCTGCTCCCAGCGGAGTGCAGCAAGGAATAATTTACAGTTCTCAAGTCATTTATATATTTATATAGAAATATATACAGAAACATATATAAAATATAAATCCTGTGGAATGGGAGGCAACCAGAGAAGCTAACCTAGGACAACTACGCACTGCCAGGTACTGTCCAGCTGCAGCCACCTCAGGCGGATTTAGTCTCTTCCTTCACCCTGTGAAAGCAAGCAGGGGAGAGTTTGCTGTAGACAGACACCTGGGGCTGTGCCAAAGCTGCCACAGGAGGCCAGAGCATCGCCAACGCTGCTCAGACGGTCTCTGCTAAAGACACTTCCCACGTCAAGCTTGGCCCCAAACGTGCACATCGTTGACATGCAGCATGTTACTGAATGAAGGCCCAGCACGAGGCCCTTCTCGCTGAGGGCTCTTGCAGGGCTTCTGCAGCACAAACCCATGACAAAGCCAAGCCACCATCTCTCACCTCCAACCCCTCCAGTTATGCAACATCCCAACATGGGCATAGGCAGACGCATAAGGAAATGCAGTTACTAATTGCCATGCCAGGAGATAGGCTCACCCTTTGGGTTCTGCTTTCTCCTCTTTTGCTTTCTCCTCTTCTTTCTCATCTGAAAACAAAGAAAAAAGAAAAGATACATAGTAGAGCAGTAGGCAAACAGCCTGCGGGGACACAGGACTTGAAAACGGAGAGAGGATGATAGACAAGAACTGACTTCAAGTTCAAATTAAGAACCAGTTCCCCTCAGTCCTTCAGAAAGCATAAACATCCCAAACCACGAGAGAAAGAGCAAACCAAGGACACACGCATGCCAGAACGGCCTATAACGGTAGGAAGACTTCCAGGCCTAGCTCCCATGCTTACCTCCTTTCTTCTCCTCTTCCTCCTTTTCCTCTTCTGTTTTCACACGTTTAGCTTTCTTAAAGTTGGCAACATTTTTGCGGCCTCCTTCCCCTTCGTCTTCAGAGTCAGAGAATTCTTCATCACAGGATATTCTCTTATCGGAATTGCGGACTGAGGACGAAGGGCACAAGTGACTGTTTGAGCACCACAAGAGAGACAATTCATCTTCCTACCTGGTCGCTCTTTGCTGCTTGTGCCCAAGATCTCACATGTGGCTTGGCTTAGGCACAGCGCAATGTTTAGACTTGACAGCACAGGCAGGCTCACCAGCCTCACACTGAGGACGTCTTGACTGCCAGGGGTCAAGGCCACCAGCCCATCTGGACACAAACCATCGTTTTTACCGTGGAAGGCCACTTTGGGACCAAGCCTGCCACTTTCCGGGACTCTCCCATTTCCTAATCCTCAATCCCGTTCATCTTTGGCACCCGCAGGCTCTGAACAGCGCACTTCCCAGCAAGGCAAGGCAACCATGCCCAAGGCAAGCACATACTTGAAATGCGTTTCTCAGGATCTTCTTCCTCTTCATCTCCACTGTCTTCCTGAACAGCATCCTCAGGAATTGGCTGCATCTGGACGCCAGGGGCATGAGGCAGCATGCGCAAATTCTCAAAGAGACGCTGCCTAGATCCAGCCCAGAAGGGAACATCGCCATCAGCAAGGAGCCACCCACAGCCCTGGAGCCCCCAGCGGGAGAGGCCACCCTTGCAAAAAGCAGCTAACACTTACTTGATCTTTTCAAGATACTCATTTGTATTCTGGTTGGTCATGTTTGAGGGACTGATGTGGAGTTTAAAGTCCGGCCCAAAGTACTCAAAATAGTCATTATATGGAAGTTCTGCAGAAAAGTCAAAACAGAGCAAACATCAATTTACCACTGGGGTCCAGTAGCAAAATGCCACGTACACCCTGCACCTCAGTGCAGCATGAAGACACGAGTGCGTTACCCTAGAGGCAGGAGCTGAAGTTCTCACAGGCAAAACTCAGATCAAAGCAAGTACCTTGGCAACAGTGAGGTCAAAGCTCACTTGGCAGTCAAACACTACTAGCACGCACGGAAGTTTCCAGTAGAAGGCCATCTCATGTCAGTAAGACAGCAGGACTGCTGGATACTTTTTTCCTGGAGCTGATAGCTACAGGACTAAAATGTAAACAAGAACAGCTACTATAAAAACCTCCAAGTTACGTTTTCTAAACGCTCTCCCACAGTAATAATCAAGAGCTGGTGAAATATCTCAGGGCTGTTACATCTTCCACAGCAACATCACTTCCCTGAGCTCTTTTACTAGAGTCATTTTCTCGCTCTTGCTTCAAGGACTCCAGGGAGAATTACCGTTTGGAATTTCAGTGTCCAAAGCCACAGCCGTCTCGTAGGTCCAGCATCTGGCCACGTTGCGGATTGTGTAACCACCTCCTCCCAGCATCAGCATAGGCAAATTAAAGCTTTTTACAAACTCCACACACTTGGCATGACCTATAGCAAAGGCAGAGGGAAAAGGACATAAATTCATAGCATAAAGAACTCTCATTGCAATCTAACTACATTAGTCGTGGTACTTTAACACAGACAATCTGCAGCCCAGCATCCCAAGGCCACAGACCCGGCCTGGTTACCTTGGTGGCAACACCGTACCCTTACCTTTGATGGTCAGGTTGAAACAGCCCAGCCTGTCTCCTGACAGAGAATCTGATCCGCACTGCAAGACAACTGCGCTAGGCTGGAACGTCTCCATCACTTTAGATATCACCTAAACAAGAAAGTCGTTGTTAGACACTCTCCACAGGACAGTGTCACAGCAGCACAGCAATGTCCATGTCAGCAAGTGACACGAAGACATCCCTAGTGTTCTCACAGCTGTTAACTCCCCTATACTGATAACACTGGGGCTCTTGCAACTAGAAACGTTCAGATGACAGGCTGCAATTGTTAGGCAGGAATACAACCCTGAAGAACCTTGTAACAGAGGACGATCTCCCTGGGCCACCAACACAACCGAGTATCTCCCCATAAAGAATCGCCCAGCAAAGACACTTACTGGCTTGAATATTGCCTCATACGACTCATCGTCGATCCCGTCCCGGAGGGGATAGTTGACAGCGTAATACTTGCCTTTGCCTGCACCAATGTCCTGTTAGGGTGAAAGACAGGAGAGAGCACAAGGTCACCCAAGAAGCATCTGCAACACGCAAACACGTGCCAACTTAGGAAGGGAAGTCTGAAATCATGTCAGTGCCACCCAAACCCAAGCCTAGGCTCTAAACTGGGACAAACACTTCCTTGGCATAAAAGGACAAGAGTCAGTTGACTGCAGCAGAGCCATGGCCAAACCATTGCAACGTGGCATACGCCGGTGCTCCTGGCCCTCACTATTCAGCTCCCTACCTAGACATTCAAAATGTGAGTGTTGTGGGATTACATTTAGAAAAGGGAATGAAACAAGCACTTTGGCATTCAGCTTACACCATAATCATTTCCTCACTGGGTGATCACTCACTAGTGAAAGGCAAGCAAATTAGATCAGAGGAATGTAATTCCATATTACACTAAAAAGGGTGTAAATTGAGTAATGGACCTTTCACCCCTGAGAACAGCATTCTGCCAACAGCAGAAGTCAAAGTGAACCACACCTGTATCTAACTTGAACGAGCGCCCCAGGTAAAACCCCATGATTTATTAAAGCACAGAAATGACTCACAGGAGGAAATGCCACCAAGATAAACCACCACACACAAAAGCACTCCCCGACTGACCAAGCACTGTTTGCAAGCAGCTACAGATGACTGAGATCATATCTTCAGAGTCACTTTTCTGAGCATAACCCCACCACAAGGCTGCCAAACGACAGCTATTCAATTCTTGGGTTTATTACTGAACAGGCTATATGCGATCACAGCACCGCTCCAGGAGTCAAGCCAGCTGCCTAATGTATATATTTCCTCCACAGTAAAAGAAGGCTATTTTGAGAGCATACATTTGAAGTAGGAAAACACAGAGGAAAAATGATTTTTGTTAAATTAGCAGGGCAGGAAAGAGATGCGAGCAACCAAATTTCAAGGGAATTTTCTGTTAAGCCTTCATTCTCACCCTCAGGTCCCCCGTTCCTGGGAAGTATTCGCCGTACTTGTGGAAGGACACGGTCATGACACGGTCTGTGGTGTAAAAGGCTTCCTCCACACCATCCCCATGGTGAATATCAATGTCAATATACAGCACTCTCTGATGATACCTACGATCAGAAGGGAGTCAAAACGCTGCATTTCTTCAGAGTAGGAAGTGCCCTGGCCAGCAAAGCGGATGGGAGGACGGTGGTACCACGGGGCCGGGCGCTGGCTGCCCCAGCAGGCAGTGGCCCCTGCGAGGCACAGCCGGAGCCGAGCGGAACGGCCGCGCGCCCCGGGCAGCAGCAGGCCGGAACCACCGAGGAAAACAAAGTGGCTTTTACTGCTGCCTCTGATCTTCCAGGGCAGATTCAACTCGCTTCCTTCACAGCCAACCAATAAGGCCTGTGGTTTGTGTTCGAGCCTCCCACTGACGTTTGCCTTGGGCAAAAAGCTGTCAGAGCGGTAACCAAGAGACACATCCCCTAGTCGTGCCCCCTTTGTGCGGGGAGGAAGCGCGGTCTAAGAGCAAGGAGACAATGCCCCAAACCTCCTGCCTCCTGCACAACGCTGCGATTGCTGAGATCCCTTCTGGAGAGGGGACTGCATCCTCAAAGACAGCAAATTAAACCCTCCCCAGAAAACACACAGCTACAAAGGCAGCAAAAGGAGCAGACTGAAAAAAGAGCTAAAACCTCAGAGGAAATGGGGCAAAATGGACAAAAGAAAGGGGCCCTTAGTACTGCACGTACTTGAGGAGCTCCAAGATAGCCAAGACAATGTCGTTGACGTAACAGAAGCCAGAAGCCTCCGACTTCTTAGCATGGTGAAGGCCTCCTGCCCAGTTCACAGCAATATCTGTCTGTTGCTTGTTCAGCTTCACAGCACTGGCTGCAGGAAGAATTATAAAACATTAGCACGAGGGCAAAGGACTCACGACAGACACAGAGGGGCAAAACTAAGGTCCTTTATGACCCCATCACTGCTTATGTGTGCGTTGTTATGTGTGTATTGAGGTATTTTGCAAAACAAAAATGTAAAGTTTTAAACACTGGATGTCTTGGCTAACTAAAGAGCAAGGCAAAAGAAATTCAGCCTGTTTTGCCTGCACAAACCTTTGAACACATCTCGCTTGTACCTCCAAACAAATAACCTGCAAAACCAAGCCCAGAGCTCTCTAGCTTGGTCACAGATGAGGGGAGTCTACATTTCTCATTGCCCCAGAAAAACAAAAACAAAAAATAATACAATGAAAAGCTTTAACTAACATATTTCTAGGTCCTTCCCCAATATGCTTTTAGACAAAGGAAGTTCTGCTCTTCCTCCAGCATCTTTACAATGTTTCTGCAATTTTGCAAGTCTCCCAGGACCAAAACAAATGATATTTTCTGTGGATCTGCAGCCTTGGGAGCGGAGACCGTAACTATTTCACAAACTGCTGCAGTCAGTCCTTGTTTAACTGCTGAAGTGCGTTACAGGAAATAAAGATCTCGGTGTCACTGTGGGAGTAGCAGCCACAAAGTTTCAACGTCTGTCTACAGTAATACGGTTCCGCAGTATTTTGTCTTCCTGCAACAAAGTTTCTGCAAACAGTGAACGCATTTTTGACGTTCCAGCTTTCAGAGAGCTTACTGAAACCTTTCAAATTTTGCCTGTTTTGCCTCACGTCCAGAGACAAGCAGCTTTTTGTTAATAAAAAAAAAAAACCAAAACGTAGTTTTCCTTTCCATATTACACTAACTTGGAACATTAGTTTGGAGTATTGTTAGATTCCTCTACTTTGTTAAGAATGGATCTGGGTTTTAAGAATATCTGAAATAGGTTCACAGGGGCTTCAGCGAGTTCCCCACTACCACCAATGAATCTTACTCCTAGATACCACTATATCACATACAACTGCTTAAGAGAAGCGGAGCACAGAGGACTTGCAAGCTTACCAACTGAGCCTCCAGCAGAGAGCTGACAAAATTCAAACAACCCATCAAACACAGGGCAGTCTTCTCCAACATTGACTTGAAAAGAACACAAAAGAGTTAGTAGGAGAAAACCACACATTTAAGAGCAAAGCCTGTACAACCAACCTGCTTTAAAAGTCGAGTGGATAAGGAATCAACCATTTCAAACAAGATGATGGATGCATGGCAGAAGTTAATGCAATCAACCCTGGATTTCCGAACGAGCAACACATTTTTTCCCTGCTGCTGCTTTAGGGAAGGTGCTCCGGAGCTCCCCACGCTCTGCCAGGCACCCTGAGGGCTGGTTCGGAGCGCGGGCGAGGGAGGGACGCCACCTACCGGGACAGGACATGCCACCCGGGGGGCCCCTGTCCTCGGGGACGTGCCACCAGCAGGTGGCATTTCATTGAAATAATGAATTCAGAGAGGTGTTTGGAAGCTCTCCCTGCTGAGTGAGGGGAATTTAAGTTGTCGATTTCTACACGCTTCTCTGTACAACAAACTAAGTTTCTTGCCCTTCTGGTTAAAGGAGTCTTCCCAAGGCCTCAGACAGAGAACAAGGCCTGGAACAGCCAGGGCCACAAGGGGAGGCGATCTCCAATGGGTGCCCATCATCAAGCTACGGGCCTGAAGCTCCGGTACGGGAAGCAAGGCATGGATACTCCTTCCCTAATGTGGGCAGGTCAGCAGCTTCCTATCTGGGAGGGTGTCCAGACAGCGCCCAACATAGAAGGTGGAAATATCCTCAGGAAAATCCCTGCTCTTTCCTCAAGAAAGAGGCTGGCGCACCAGGCAAGCCACAGAGACTGCCAGGGTGCTTGGCAGTGGTGACCTCGGCTCCTCTACTGCTAATCTCCATCCTGAGCCTCCTGAGCGAGGTCCCTAGCCGGGCAGAGGCTGCTGTTTTGCAGGTCTTGTTGAGAAAAGATCCATCTCCTGCACATTTTGCCTCCTTCTGGTAAAAACATTTCTGCAAAAGTACAGTGCAGAAAATATTGACTCTCAGAGAGAAGAGTGGGTGTTTATGAGCCATATCAGCTTCAGGGGTAAACAGTTCAGTTGTGTAAATATGTACTTTGGTACATTAAGGCATAGTATTTTCTGTAGGAAGTCTTTTGACACATATTACTCATGAACCATATTACCCATTCCTCCTATGGGCTTGTGCCTAAATATCCTGTCCCTTTTGGCGTATACCAGATTTTCAAGTGCATTTGCTTCAGACCCAAGACCCATAATTCTTCCAATTTGGAAATTACACTCGCTTCACATAAATGAACCCCATGGGCTAACAACTGTTTTCTGCTCAAAAATATAGTGTGCACAATCAAAATATTCTTTAAATGAACTTTGAGCATCTCCCCAATATCTGTTTATACTACTAGAAACCTAGTCTGCTTGCAGTAATTGCTAAAGATCTGCAAAGAGGCTATAAAAATGTGTCTATAATAAAGTTGCAAAGAGATTCTTAGCTCCATCACAGACATAAGAGGTTAGGGGTTACACAGTGCTTACATCTTTGCATCTGCTTGCTGTACTCAGACATGTTATCTGGGCGAATAGATCTCAGAAATTTTATGTAGTCATCACTGTGATACTTGGTCATTTCTTCTGCATTTGCCTTGTGAGGACGCTGCAAGGACAAAAAGAAAGCAAGCTTTGTTTTAAAATGTCTTTCTTCTCTCTCCCTGATTCCCATCCCCAGTCTCAGAATTACTCTCAGGAATAGCAGAAAACTCAGAAGGGCAGCATTAAAGAGGAGAATTATTTTCAAAGGCAAGATTTACTGGAGACTGGAATTTTTTACCTAGCTAGACAGAGAAAAATATTTAATTGACAGGGAGGAAAGCAATTTTCCAGTTTCCATCACTTATCTGAAACAAAGAACAATCTTACTACAAGAAAAGGCACAAATATATCAACTTGATTTTCTCCCCCCACCTCTCCTCTTGGGCTCGTCAAGAGAGGACATGACAGTCTGAAGCACCCGAGCTAAAACCTTATAGGCAGGAAAGACTTTTCCTGCATGTTTTTCTTTATGACCTGCCCTCTACTTACATATATCTCCATCTTCCTGTAGAGGCCATAGTTCAGCAGGAGGTTGTGGGTCATGCGGATCCTGTGGGGTTTCATTGGATGTCCCTGGCCATAATAGTAGTTTCCAACATCACCTGGGAGCAGAAAGGATTCAGTTACAACAGGGAAAAATACCAGTTCCTCAAAAATTTGCCTATCCTCGCTGAATAAATAATAGTTTTCCAATACACTTGTGAGACGGTTCTGATCCATTTGCGACATCTTGTGTTCACAGGACGGATTGTCCTGGGGAAACGCAGCCGTACCCGGAGCAGAGTACAACGTGCCAAGAGACAGGCAAGCTCAACGCCGGCTAGACACTGACTCACCCCCACACCAGGTATATCAGTTTCCTACTATTTCCTCAACAGCAACGAGATGCAAAGTAGCTAATTCTCACTAATCCAAAACATCTGTAACTTTACAGCTCCAATTATTTTTGCCCTCTATCACTGCTTGAAATACTTCAGCTGCACACCCACGCTGGTGCACCCCAAGAAGCTGGGTTTGGGGCAATGTTGATGAAATTTGGATTCCTACAAACATGTCCCATGGGTAATTTCCCCACGTGGATTACTTTACACCTAGTAAAAGCTGAGTTTGTGCTGCAGTCTCCCAGGGCAGGGACCATTAACTCTTTCACCTTCCTCTCTCAGGGTGCTTATTTTCAGGAAACCTACAGAAATTTAACTTTCGGATTTCAGATTTCATCTGATTTGTTTAAGAGAGGGCCCAGAAGGAAACAGAGAGGCAATATCACAGAAGCCTCATTTTCTTGGGAAACCAGCCTAAGAAGCTCGTGTAGCTTTACAACTCTCAAACAAGAGTTTCAGAAGCAAGAGACCCAATCCGGTCTGGCCGGTGACTCAGCTGGGAGTATTAATATTTCATCATCAGCCTTAGCAATCAAGAGAAACTGCTACTTCCTCACAGCGCACAGCTGTAACTCTTCCTCTCGTGGATACGGCCCCATTTGCAGGCAAGCAGACCAAACGAAATGGTGCAAATCTCCTGCCCAAGTGACTCTCTCACTTGAGTTAAACGCTCATAGCACCACGGTGAAAATGGATGCTCTTTGCCTACACTAATGGCTTTTATTGGGGCAACAATGTCTACACTAAAACCAGGTTAAATCAAGCTTTGGGGAGCCAAAGATGCTCAAAACCCTAACTAGAGAATCCAAATAGGGAAGTATGGAAAGCTTTGAGGAGTTATCATCTGCCTTTTACAGTGAGCTGCTAATGAAATGCCCTAGGGCACCCCCAACCTCCAGAATCTGCTTGGGTTCGTTCTGCTAAATCTAAAGCACCGAACGCCCAGCGAGCCGCAGAGGAGCCTCCAGCATCCAGCAGCTCGCTGCACGTTCGCTGCAGCGCAGCTCGAGAACGTGTGAATTTAGCAGACACCTCTTCCTGCCTGCTGGGGTTAGGTCAATGGCCCTGGCGGGGGGGTCAGTAAAGGAGACGTTGCCGCTCCTTAAGTTCAGATCCTGACTTAGCAGTTCACAAAATTTCCAGAAAGGATCTTTAAAATATCAGACTGCTTTTCTTTTTCCCCCGCCAGCTTCCAACTCCCATCTAGTCCCCCTCCTATATGAGGCAGCCCCCTGGAAGCGCACGTTACGCCTTCCCTGGCAATAAATGCACAGTGAATGTTTGCCAGCCCCTCATAAAAGCAGAGAGGAAAAAAAGAAAAAAAAAAAAGGAAAAAAACCCACACACTGAAGCTTTACCACAGGGCAAATTAGTGAGGAAAGGAGTGCGCAATGGCAACTTCACACTGCTACCACTTAACAAAGACTACCCCAAGACCATCTCACCTGGGCTTTTTAAGGCTACTTAGTGTTTAAAACAGTATCTTGGGTCTCTACAGACCTGGGCTTGCTCACAAACTGACGAGCTTTCTCCAGGGAAACATTAGGTTTAAGGAGAGTTTGGACACAGGATTTTCTTGTGTCTAGGCCCCTGCACGCGGCAGTGTGACACGTCCTGCAGCATTTCGTCAAGTTCAAGTGTTTTAGGGTGCACGGCAGCAGTCTCCCTTGTTTTTCTAATCTACTGGGTACCACAGGGATCGGCTATCCGCAGCCCTGGGCACGCGGAGGCCGCTCCACAGAAACGAGGCCGTTTCACTGCTCGCGGTCCCCGTCCAGGTTCCTCACCACACTCCACTGAAGACTCTGGCCAAGTCAGAGCCCTGGCACAGCCATCGCTGTGGGTTACGAACCCATCACTCAGATTCTGAAAAAAAAAACCCTTGTCCTCACGATGGGCTCGATGCACCGAAGCGGTTTAGAAGAGCCCACGTCACCACCTTAACAAACGCTGAACTCATCCCCTCGCCCCGAGGAGAAAACATCAAGGAAAGGTTTTTATTTGACTTCAGAGGCGAAAGCCCAGGAGGAAAGAGAGGAGAATTGCTCAACGTCTTTCATAGAGTGATCACAGGCTACAGCAAAAACGAGCTCGGCCCCCAGCAAAACGCCCGTTCCCCCTCCACGGGGGGGGGTGGATGCAGACGTGCACAGGAGCCCCTGTGGGAACGTGCACCCGGATCTCTCGGAAGGCTGCAGGGGACAGCAAGGAAGCCACGCAAGCGACAAATGGCCTTGTTTGAGATCCGGCCAGCTCTAACACCCTGCTCCTTGCCCACCCCAATGGGTGGTTCCGTAGCCAAAAAGCGGCGTTTCTCTGTCCTCACAGCAGAAACACAAGGCAGAAACCACACAGCCCACCGGCCGCCAAGCTCAGCGCCAGAGTTAAACACCCCTCCTAGGCACAGGAACTCCCTGCAAACACCCGAGCCGTCCGTCTGGCCGCCACCGTCCGCGCTTCCGTCCCTTGCTCGACGGCAACACCCCGATCCACACAAAGTCTCTCTTCCTCCTGCCAGGGCTCACGGAGGCTCCGTCGCCCCTTAACCTTCTGTGCCCCCAGCATCTCCTTGAACATCCCAACCTTCCTGCGCACCTTGGCGCAGCTCCCAGAGCCTCTCCCAGCCTTCTCTCCCCCTCTTGGCCCCTTTGGAGTCTTCCCTATCTCCCCCCATCTCCATGCCCTAGTTTTCCAACCCTCCCCATCTTACTCCACCAACCTCCTCCTCTTTTCCACCACCGCTGCTCCCTCATCCTTCCCTTCTGCCCTCCTGTGTTCCCCCACATCCCTCCAACAGATCCCACTCCCTTGCAGCCCCCCCCCAGCATTCCGCTAACCTTTTCCCATGTCCCCACATCCTTCCTGTGATTCCTAGTCTTCCTAAACACCTCTCCCACCTTCCAGTGTCCCCCACCCCTCCCCTCACTGCAGCCCCCCATACACCCCATCCCTATCCACACCTTAACCCCTGTGTCCCCCTACCCATTGCTGTCCCCATCCCTTACACCCCCCCAGTGTCCCCCACTACCCCATCTGGGCCCCCATTTCCCCCTGCCACAGCACCTCCCTCCCCAACACAGCCCCCCCAGCCCCCAGCACAGCCCCCAGCCCCTATTACCACCCACAGAGCAGCCCCAGCCCCCCACATCTCCCAAGTGCCCCATTACCCAGCCCCCCACATCCCGCAGCTCCTCGTTATCCACCCCCCAGGCCTCCATATCCCCCAGTACCCACCCCTAGTGCAGCCCTCAGCCCCCATATGCCGCAGTCCCTCTTTATGTGCCCCCCCAGGGCAGTCCTCAGCCCCTACGGACCCCATTCACCTCCCCCAGTGCAGCCCCCAGCCTTCCAGGACCCTATTATCCACCCCCAGAGCAGCCTCTGGCCCCCAGGGTCCCAACACCCACCCCC
>PTEX01000061.1:2979255-3043789 GCA_003342815.1 Eudromia elegans | reverse complement strand
GCGTCCCCCGCGGCCCGGGGGGCGCCGCGGGCTCTGCCCCGCGCGCAGCGGGAAGCGGCGCCGCGGCCGCCATGGAGTTCGCGGAGCTGATCAAGACGTCGCGGGTGGAGAACGTGGTGCTGGCGGGCGCGGGGCTGCCGCCCACGCGCGGCACCCTCTGCATCACCAGCCACCACCTGCTGCTGTCCTCGCGCCCGGGGGGCGACGCCGCCGCCGTGGAGCTCTGGCTGCTCATCCGCAACGTGGACGCCGTGGAGAAGCGGTGGGTGCCGCGCGCCGGACGCCGGGGCCCCTGCGCTCCCCCCCTGTCCCCCGCCACCGGGCTGTGACCTCCTCTTCTCGCCGTGCCCCAGGGTGCAGAACCTGGGCTGGCACCAGCCCCCGCGGAGCAGCAGCTCCCCAAGGGACCCCAGGTTTGGCCTCCATGCGCCCCCCGACTGCCCCCCCCGCCCTGTGGCAGTTCCTGCTCCTCCCCGCAGCCCCCCGCAGCCCCCGCACCGCCCCCGCGGCCGCTCAGCCCCGCGCCGCCCCCGCAGGCTCTCCGGCTCCTCCGGCACCATCACGCTGCGCTGCAAGGACCTGCGGGTGCTGCAGCTGGACATCCCGGGCATGGAGGAGTGTCTCAACGTGGCCAGCTCCATCGAGGTGCCGGCGCGCTCGGCCGCGCGCCCGCGCCGCCCGCCCGGCACCGCTGCCAGCTCCAGCTCCGCTCCCTCCGCTGCAGGCGCTCTCCTCCGTGGACTCGCCCATCATGATGTACCCGTTCTTCTACAGACCCCAGGACCTGCGGCTCGAGGACGGGTGGCAGCTCTTCCCCCTCGAGCGCTTCTTCCAGCGCGTCGCGGCCCAGGTGACATGAGGGTGCCGCAGGTGGGGAGAAACACGGGAAAAAGGGGAAAAGCTCCCACCACTTCCCGCTCCCCCCAGACAGACCAGTGGCGCCTGAGCAGCGTCAACGAGGACTTCAGCACCTGCCCCACGTACCCGCCCGCCCTCATCGTGCCGGCGGCCGTGGACGACGGAGCCCTGCGGAAGGCGGCTCGCTTCCGGCACGGCGGCCGCTTCCCCGTGCTCAGCTACTACCACGGGAGGACCGGGACCGTGAGTCCGTGAGCGCGGCCCCTGCCCGGCCCCACGGCCCCTGCCTGGCCCCACAGCCCCTGCCCGGCCCCACGCGCCCTCGCCCGCAGGTGATGCTCCGCAGCAGCCAGCCGCTGACGGGCCCCAACCGCAGGCGCTGCCGCGAGGATGAGCTGCTGCTGGCGGCAGCGCTGGCCGGGGCGGCACGCGGCTTCGTGCTGGACATGCGCTCGGCGCAGGCGGCCAAGCAGGCGCGCATGGGCGGCGGCGGCACCGAGCCCAAGGCCTCCTACCCGCGCTGGAAGCGGCTGCACCGCCCGCTGGAGAGGTGCGACGGGGCCGCGCCGAGCGCCGGCGCTCGCGGGACGCACCCGGTGTGGGACGGGCTGGCGAGCGCCCTTGGTGCCCGCAGGGGCCGGGCGCTCCAGGAGAGCTTCGCGAGGCTGGTGGAGGCCTGCAGCGACGCCTCGCTCTCCATGGACCGCTGGCTGAGCCGCCTGGAGAGCAGCCGCTGGCTGAGCCACGTCAAGGCGGCGCTGAGCACGGCCTGCCTGGCCGCCCAGTGCCTCGAGCGGTACGGCGGGACGGGGCGGCCAGGGCCCCGCGCAGCCGCTCATGCTCCGCATGCTCGCCGCATCCCCCGTTTTCCCGCAGGGAAGAGGCCTGCGTGCTGGTGCACGGGGCCGAGGGGACGGACACGACGCTGCTGGTGACGGCGCTGGCGCAGCTCATCCTGGACCCCGGCTGCCGCACGCTCACGGGCTTCCAGGAGCTGCTGGAGCGGGAGTGGATCCAGGTGGGAGCGGCGGCAGCCCGGGGGGACCGGGAGCGCCGGGGCCGGAGCGTGGCGTGGCGCTCACCCCGTGCGGGGTGCAGGCCGGGCACCCCTTCCACGTGCGCTGCGCCCGCTCCGCCTTCTCGCACGCGCGGCCCAAGCAGGAGGCTCCGCTCTTCCTGCTCTTCCTGGACTGCGTGTGGCAGCTGGGCCGCCAGTTCCCGCGCTCGCTGGAGTTCGGCGAGCGCCTCCTCCTCGCGCTCTTCGACAGCGCCTACGCCTCGCCCTACGGCACCTTCCTGGGCAACAGCGAGAGGGAGAGGCGAGTGGGCACGGGGGCGCGGGCAGAGCCCCGGCCGGGGGGCTCCGGGCTCAGGGCCGCGGCCGCCCGCAGGCGCCTGTGCGGGGTCCGGCAGAGCACGCACTGCCTCTGGGCCCGGCTGGACCAGCCCGCCGAGCGCGCCGCGCTGCGCAACCCCCTGTACGCGCCCAACGCCCTGGCGCTCTGGCCCTGCGTGGAGCCCCAGAGCATCCTGCTCTGGCAGGGTAAGGGGCCCGCGGCCCGAGGCTGCTCCTCCCGTGCGCTGCCCCGCTAACGAGCGCACAAATCCCCATCCCCAGGACTGTTCCTGCGATGGATCCGCCCGGCCCAACACCTGGACGAGGCCTGGGCCGAGATGCGGCGGCTGGTGGAGGAGGAGGATCCCTGTGCGGAGCAGGACGCGGGGAGCCCGGCAGCCCCCGGCGCCGCTGCCCAGGCTGCAAAGGAGCCCTGAGCAGCAGCGGGGGGACAGGGGCAGGGCGGGCGCGGGACGCTCCTCCTGCCACCACCCCGTGGGGCTGCCGGGCCCAGCCCGGGGCTGCTGCCGCCGTCTGCAGGAAGGGCCGTGCGGGATGCGCCCGGAGGAGCCCGGACGGCCTGCGGAGGGAGGGCTGCACCGGGGCCGCGCGGACCGCGCGCTGCAGTAAAGCCGTGTCCAGCACAGCACTCCCGGGAAGCGGGGCTCCATCCTGGGAAGGGAGGCATGCTCCAGGGAAGCAGGGCACATTCCCGCTCGCTTCCGTGGCGCCTCTTGCACCGCTGCAGGAAGGGCAGGGGCAGCAGGAGGTCAACAGCCCCAGCAGCCTCCGAGAGCTCCCGCTGCTGCGCGGGGCCAGGCTGGCCCAGGGGGGGCAGAACACCCCAAAGCCGGCACCCTGTGCACAAAGTGGGTGCTGGCAGCCACCCCCAGAGCAGGGAAACAGTCCCAGAAACCTGCCCTTGAACCCGGCGTGGAGGAAGGGAAGAGCTGCAAACCGCCCCTGGGGGCAGGGACGGGCAGAGAGAACCAGCAATTGCAACACAGCGTTCCTAGCGCAGGAAATAACTGTTCCATGAGGAAAGCTGGCTCGGGGTCAGCCCAGCAAATAAACAGCACGCTAGAACTGGGTGCGAGTGTCGTCCGGAAAACAACGATCGGCTACTGCATTCCCAACAGGGTTAGAGTCAACAGCGCGAGCCCAGGGCCCGAACAAAGGCTGTAGCTCATCCCTGGAGAGAGCTAAACGGGGAGGGGAGAGACGCCCAGGGAGAGAGCAAAGGCGGCAGGATCCTTTGTTTTCCCAGGCCAGAAGAGCAGAGGCTCTTTTCATTGAGTTTACAAAAGGTTTCTATTTATTTCCTCTTGTTTTTTTCCCCAATGATATATAAATATGCCCAGCAGGGCAGGAAGTTAGCATCCACGGGGACAGGCAGGGAGCCAAGCCGACTCCTTCCGCAGCCTCCGCTCGACCCGGGCCGAACGGCAGCCCTGCCCTTTCAGGCTGCTTTAGTTCCTCCTTCGCCCCGGCGCGAGCGGCCCCCGCTTCCTGCCGCCTCCGCGGAGCAGACTAACTTCGGGCCGTACAACAGTTCCTTGGAGAAGGCAATGGAGTGGGAAGGGGAGAGGCAGAGGACGCAGGCGCCCCGTTAAGCCTCAAATTCAAACTCGAAGTACTGGGGATCAAAGTAATGGATGCGAACGTAGCCGTCCTCACCACCACTGCTGTAGCTGCATGGGAGAAAAGACAAGATAAGCATCAGCAAAGCTTTGTCTGGTGCTCGCTGCGTTGAGGTTTACACCATAAGAGGCTGTTTTCAGAAGCTCCTCCCCAGGCTGACAAAGCAGCCGCAAGACAAGAGCCCAGGCAGGTAGAATCCGTGCCAGGCGGCTGCCGGAGCGCCCGGCGGGCAGGGGAAGCCTCGAGGGAAGGAGCCCGAGCAGCTTCCAGTCCTAACTCAGAGTGCTCTTCAGCTTTGCATGTTTGGGCTCTCGGGAAAAGGGAGGCAAACGGAGGTTAGAAGGGCAGCAGGCACAAGCCAGGGGCATTAGGCAGCCAGTGATCAGCAAGGTTCCTGCCCAGGCCCTGCTGCACGAGCCTGGTTTGGCTCTGAGGGAGGCAGCAACAGTGGGGAAGGTGCTGGGTTCGTTCCCCTCTGCTGGGGCCAGACGCAGCCCACGTGTCAGCTGGGGTAAGCTTGACCCGGCCGTGCTGCAAGACCCACACGGATCCTCACCTCTTGCCATCAGGGTGGAAAGCGACGCTATTGATAGGACCAAAGTGACCCTTCACTCTGCCGAACTCTTCCTCAAAAGCCAAGTGGAAGAACCTGGGAGACGGAAGAGGATTTAAGTTACCACAAGAAGTTGGGGGCCCTGAGTGGGCACTACGAGGGTTTCACAAACAAGTGCTGCACTTCCAGTGACCCCCCCAAAGTCTACCAGGAGCGAGATGCTCTGGGAACTGCATCCCTGGACTGCGAGGATGGCCATGAATGAGGAAAAGGACCAACCTCGCCTCAAATTTGCCAATCCTGGTGGAGGTCGTGGTCACATCCATGGCCTCTTGCCCACCACCAAGCACGACCTGCAAAGGGGAGAAGCCACAATACATCAGTGCTGCTTAAACCATATGCAGCCATCAGGAAAGCAGAGAGCCAAGTCCCAGGGAAGCCTCCTCATAACTTGGTAGATCCCACAAACCCTTTAATAGGCCAGGCTTTAGTCCCAGAGAAGTTTCTGCCTTACAGACTTACTTTGTTTTAGAAATAAAACACAAAACCTGGTGTCCCACAGCAGACAGCAGCCGATTTCCCTGGGCCCACTCCACAGCCAGTGAGGATGAGTGTCGCTTTCTATAATATTCCCCACATCCCACTACGGGGGGGGGGCGAGGTGGGACGAGGTGGGAATCACAATAAGATGTAATAAGATCATTCTTACATGATCAAAAATGGGAGAGAGTGCTGCAGAGTTCACCGGTCGCTCTGTCCGGAACGTCTTCAGATGCTCAAGTGTTGTGCAATCAAACAGCTAGGAGGCAAAAAGCAGAGTTACTTGGTGAAGCAGCTGCAAGAATCATCAACCTAAAGCAGACCCTGCGGGGTTTTGTTGCAGAGGTAACAAAAACTATAAAGAAATTAACCAGCACAAACCCCAGCCACTGGCCGCCAATGTCGCCCTGATGTTAGCTCTGCGAATCTGACGGCCGTTCATGGGCACCCAAATTCCCAAGACATTTCTATGGAATCTCCGAACAGCAGGTGGGAAGCTCCCACTCTGCCCCCTCCTGGAAGCAGCCAAACTGCAGCCTCAGTTTTGGCAAGGTTGTCTCCGAAGCTCGGGTGCCAATTAGACATGCAGGACACCCCCCTGCTCGCTGAACCTCCCCACGGAGCCTTCACGCTGCGAGGAGCGAGTCTCCAAGGGGGCCCTGCAGAGCCCTGTGAACCAGCACCGGGGTCCCCCGTGCTCCCAGGAGGGGACCTCACCTTGGCCGTGTTGTCCTTGGAGGCAGTGATGAACATGGTCATGTCCCTGGAGGTCTGGATGTCGTTGATTTGCTTGGTGTGCTCCTTGATGTTTGAAAGCTGCTCCCCTGACTGGGGGGAGACAGGGCAGTTTCAGGGTGCTGGCAAACAGAGCTAGCGCAGAGAGACCCCCCAAACACACTCCATTAAAAGCAATTTAGGAGATGTCGCTGTCAGCGGCAGGGCCTTGCTCCAGGAAACCACATATTTTAGCTAGTTTTTGCACAAGTCTGCTGGTTTGAGCCAAAAGCCACAAGAGGACCATGCAGCATCCTCCCCCCCACAGATGCCATGGGGGTTCTTATCTTATCTGTGCTCTTATCACACTGACCTTGGCACTGAACTGGTTGAGCTCTCCGCTCTCGTGTCCCGCAATGATGAACTCTCCGAGCGGGCCCCACACGGCACTTGTGATTTTAGAGTCGCTGCAGGGGATTTTCATGTACGGCTCATTTTTCTCTGCAGGAAGGAAGGAGACAGACAGGCAGAATGACACCAGCTCCAGCCATCAGTGCTTCCCCTTCCCAAAGACCTGTCGCATTCCTGACCGATCTGGCTGGAGTCACGAAGGTCGAAGAAGCTCACGAAGCACTGATATCCCATTTGCTTATCCGTGGAAAACATGATGATGTTTCCTCCGAAGTCAAAGCCGCACGTCCTCACAGCTGAGCTCGTCTTCACCAGGGCAAGCTGCTTCCCTGAGCACAAGGCAGACAGCGTCACCTCACCAAGTCTTTCACGGCGAGCTTAATTAAAACAATCAGCTTCATACAAGGCTGCAGCAACACTGCGAGCACCCAACGTGCTGACAAGCAGGTTCAGCAGCCTGTGAGCATTGACTGCACAGCGACTACCAGGCGGTGAGATGAGTAAATTAATTAGATGTTCTTTAGAGACCAGGAACACAAGCAAACGCTTTCGCCAGGCAGGCGGGGTTGGATCCGAGGAGTCTTTCAGCAGGCTAAGCGAGCACACGGCCCCTTGGCGCACGCGCCGCCGGCGGAGCTTCCCGGCAGGCAGAGCTGCGAGCGGACACCGCGGCGCGGGGAGAGGCTCTTACCTGTCTCGCAGTCCCAGAGCCGACAGCTGTTGTCTGCAGAGCCCGTGAGCACATGTCGCGTGTCCCCTGTGCCACCAGTTAGGGAATCTCAACATGCTCTCTGCTCTAGATATGCAGCTAACAGCTATTCACAGGGCAAAAACCCACCATTACACACAGAAACTGCAGAACGAACAACTCCTGCTCCAGCACCAGTTGTAGTTCAGTGCAGAGAGGTACCAAGCCCAACTGCTCCTATTGCAAAAACTCTTTTTTTTGAAGTATTACAGAAAAAGGTTCCTGTTCCCGTCATAACGCAATTTTGGGACACTTCCATTCCCATTATCTTCCACAGGCATTAGAGGTAGAAGATCTACGGGATTCAGGCACCCTCCCAAACCTCCCAGGGCCCGTCAGCAAAAGCAGCAGAGCAAGAGCAGAGGGACCTGACGCTCATCCCTGCAAACTGCTCCAAAAAGCATCTGCGGAGGAAAGGAAAAATCCCCACCATGTGGAACGAGGGAAAATAAAATCCGCAGGGTGGGTAACTGCACGGCAACATCCCCTCCCATTGGGAGGCAGTGGATCCAGGAGGGAATCCACGAGGGGCAGGAGCTGCTGGGGACGAGCAAAGGATACAGTCCGCATCCACGCACCAGACGGCCCCGGTGTGCCCGTTGTAGGTGCCCAGCCTCTCCCCGTTCACCGAATACCACACATTGACGATCTGCGAGAAGAAAACGGTCAGGGAGCCCCGTTTTCCACGGGCTGCCGGGATTTTCTGCCGCATTCGCACACACGGCGGGCGGGGGGAAGCCGCACTCACCGGGTCCTTGGCCACGGTGAAGAGCAGGTCTCCCTCGCGGTTGTACTTGATCTGAGTGATGGAGCGCTCGTGGCCCTGCAGCAGGATCGGCTTCTGCGAGGAGGCGGCCGCCGCTTAGGACAAGCGAGGCCTGAGCCCTGGTCGCGGCTCCGGGATCGAGGGGGGACCGGGGGCGGCAGTTCCTGCCCGCGATCCCAGAGCCGCGACCGGGGCACCCGCATCGCCCAACACCGCCCGCCCCGCCCGGTCCCCCCATCCCGTCCCGGTCTCTCCTCGTCCCGTTCCGGCCTCCCCGCCTCCCTCTCACCATGGCGGCGGCTCCGTCAGGATGGTGAGGCGCGCAGAGCGCTTCCGGGTTACGAAGACCACCGCTTCCTGTCGCCGGGCGGAAGTGCTTCTCCCGTAGTTATGGCGCCGGCGGGTGAGCTTCCGGCGTGGCGGCGTTGCTAGGGAGCCGCTCTGGGGAAAGGGCTCGTGCGGGGCCTGGTCTGAGCGGGGACGTGGCGGGAGGACAGGCCTGGTGTGGGGCCTTCCCGGTGGGGACGTGGCGGGAGGATGGGCCCGGTGTGGGGCCTTCCCGGTGGGGACACGGCGGGAGGACGGGCCCGGTGTGGGGCCTTCCCGGTGGGGATGTGGTGGGAGGCTGAAGTGGGGCCTTCCCTGTGGGAGGACACGGTGGGAGGCCAGGCCTGTTGAGGGACCTTCCCCATGGGGGGACGTGGTGGCAACGTGGGCCCCATGTGGGGTTTGTCTTGAGGGGGGGACAGGCCGCGTTTTGGGTCCCTTTCTGAAGGAGCCGTGTCACTGAGCCAGCCCCAGCAGGGCCGCCCCGGGGGGGGGTGTTGGTGGCCATACCCAGCAGGGGGCTGGGCGGAGGGGGGCAGGGGCGCCGGCGCGGCGTTGCCGACGCAGGGCCGCGCTCGGCAGAGGCGGCGGCGCTGGTGCTGGTGGCCGCGCTGTGGGGCGGCACCGGGCCGCTGCTGCGGGCGGGCGCCGCGGGGCTGGAGCACGTGCGGGGCCGGGGCCGCCTGCGGCAGCTGCTCAGCGAGATCCGCTTCCTGGGCCTCAACTACAAGGTGCGAGCCGGGCCCGGGAGGCGCCTGGGGGAAAACCGCCCTCGGGGCCATCTCTGTCCCCCCCCCTGCTTCAAGACCTGACCCGCTCAATAGCCCAGCTGTCCTCAGAACGACTTCATGTCCGTGAGGAGCTTCCTTCTGGCACTTCATTTAGTCGCCCGCCGCCCTGCTCTCCCCTCGCAGTGTTTAGGCCACTTCGTGGGCAGCAAGCCCCTTAGCCTCTCTTTTTGCATAAATCAAGCTCCGTCTGCCTTTTGCGGGTTGGGAGGCTGCAGCCCTGAGCAGCAGAGTCCCGAGGGTGCCACATTCCCGCCGCTAGGCACCTCCGAGCCGGAGGGTGCGGGTCCCTTCCCTGCCGCTCCCGGCGCCGCGTCCACGGGGGGACGCGCTGGTTTTGTGCGTGGTGACTGACGAGCTCCTGTTCTCCCTGCAGTACATGGTGCCCTTTGTGCTCAATCAATGCGGATCACTCCTCTTCTATGTCACCTTGGCATCCGCAGGTTGGTTCTCCTTGCTTGTGTGGCCTGGGCGGCCTGGGATTTGGGGAGGAACAGCCTTGTCTGTTAGTCTGGCAGCCCAGCAGCTGCCTTGTAACGGCAGCAAAGTCCCTGCCGTACTCGGTGCCGGGATTTGTGCAGGATTCACTCCCTTTTAAGCTGTGTTGAAACTGCTCCGTTTCAGACCTGTCCCTGGCCGTTCCTCTCTGCAACTCCCTGGCTTTGATAGCCACGCTAGTGACCGGAAAGATTCTAGGGGAGGATATTGGTGGTAAAAGTAAGTTGAACTTGAATTTTGTCACAGAGCCTCCGACACATACTGCTGACGCGTAGCATCGGCTACCTTGTTTTGGTTGATCACGGTGTATTTTTGGTTGATCACGGTGTATTTTTGGTGTGGATACTGCTATATTTCTGCAGGGGCTGTGGCAGGAATGCTGATCACCATCCTAGGAATCACTCTCTGTGTAGCTGGCTCATAAACAAGACACAGTGAGAAACAGCAGGAAGAAAAGCTGGTCCAAGGAACCCCCAGGGCTGAAGAGGGGAGTTTCTGCTTGGCCACAGACCACTGGGCTCAGCTGCATCGAGGAAGCTGCATTTTGACACATGCATCCAAAAAACACGGAGTGTATTCCCTCAGCACCGGGAGGAGCAGTGCATTTTCCAAGGACCTCCTATCTGATGTCCTGGCTTAAGGAATTTTTTTTTTCCCATGGAGTAGGGGCGACTGAATTGTCTTGTTTTGGCACTTGATGGATAATAAGTTGTTAATAAATCTTTCAAAGACACTCTCCTTTGAAAATGACTTTGCCTTAATTACGATGCAGCTGATTTTCTGTAGAAGGAATCATTAGGATGTCTTCTCTTTTAAAAATATTTCACAACCTGAGCCAAAAGAAATGTATTTTAACACATGACAATTTTTCTGGCAGATATTATAAAGGAGTATATTATCTTTGGACTCCCCAAATTTGGATATAAACTAGTTTCTTAATTAGAGTTTGGGAAAAGAAATCAGCCCTCTCCTCTGCCACATCACCCTACTGCAGAGACGAGGAGAGCAGGAGTACTTGTATCGTTCAGCTAAATGCTACGTCTGATTCCCAGTTCATTGCTAGTTTCTCAAACCCAGATGATTTGGATACTTGGTCATAGGAAGGTTGTAGCTCCTCAGACACCTTGGCCAGTCTTTGGTGCTACATGAACCTGCGACTGACAAGCTCTGGTTATCCGCAGCTTGCGGGTATCCGTCTACCTCAGTGTGTCTCTCCCATCACGTTCCCTCGTGAGGTCTTCCGAGCTCCTTGCTGCCAAGGGAAGACGCCCTTCCATGCTCCTCATCCTTGGAGCCGCTGCCGTACCCCCGTATTGCCGGGCTCCCCGGTGGTTTGTCTGTTCTCCAAACCTTTGTGTGGGAAGCCAATACGGTTATTAAGGCAGCGCCTTCTGCTGTTCCACAGCTCCTGGGACTGAACTGGATCCCACCTCCAGTCTCACCATGGCTGTAAGTGCAAACGTAGCTCCCTAGCACCAAATCATCCACGTCGGAGCTCAGCGGAATGACTCGCTGCAGGGCAGAGCTGCGGAGCTCGGGTAGGCCCCGCAGAGCACGGAGATCTCCTGGGAGAGGAAGGGGCAACGTGAAGCGGAGACACGGGAGACGCGGCCCCGATGGAAGGGCCGGTGCAGCCCCTTGGGTAAAGGCAGCGCCTCGGACTGAGCCAGGAAGGGCTCGTTCTTCATTAGGGCTTTCCCTAATTTAAGATCAAAGGATGTGTTTTCCTTTGAAGTTCTAATTAGTCTGCAGACTACCTCGGCAGAACTGTGAATCACCTCTAATACGACGCGTGTCATCCCATGACATCAATTTTAAGTGCCCAGGAGGGGAAGGGGGACCGACAGGGACACGCAGGCTCAGGGACCAACTTGAGGAAAACCTTTTATTAGCAAACAGGTCAGCAGCACCGAGGCCAAACGCTCTGCGTGCCCTGCGGCAAGGCTGCACGCCCGGGCAGCAGGAGCGCCGAGCGGTTGCACAGGAGGTCCGGGCTCGCCGTGAGGAGCCAGAGCAGAGCCCGCGAGGCCTCCCGGTGCACGAGGAGCTCTCCGGGGTGACGCCAACCCGAGCGCCGCTCTGCGGGGCTGCCCGCGCGCCCAGCTCTGACCGGGAGCCGGCCCCGTCTCCTGGGGTCGGAGCTCGGGTGCCACCAGGAGCACAGGACACCTGGAAACGTCCCGCACGTCCCCCAAACCGACCGCACTCATTGGGGGACCCCAGACACTGGGGAGCTGCAACACACAGAACCAGCCCCAAGACACAGAGCTCCGCTGGGTCACCCCTCACTCATCAGAGAACTCGCTCCTGTAGGGCCGAAGCTCCCGCCGCCATCAGGCCGTTTAGTTCAACAAGAAGTGACCAGCAGCCACTCGGGGCCGGTCAGAAAGCACCGTCTGCAAGGGAGGATCTCCCCAGCGCCCAGGTACCTCCGGGGCTGTCCTGCTCAGCCCCGTACCCGGCGCCCCGCAGGAGGAGGCCTCACCAGGGCTCCCTGTACACACACGAGCTCCCTGGCTTCGCAGTGACGGTTAACCCTTGCTTCGACCAAACCTTCACGTTTAGAAGGAAAATAAAGGCTTCCTTGCCACGGGGGGCACCCGTGGAGCTGCAGTTCTCCCAGGCAGCTGCTCCCATGAGGTCCCGCCATGACCGTGGTCCTGCAGCTCGGCTGCTTCTCCAAATCCGTGCAAATTCCCTGCGTCCCCTGGAATACTCCCCTACAGGTCAGCAGCGCCCAGCTTCTTTTTCAGCCTCAAGTACTGCAAGGGAAAGAAAATCAAACATTGGTGGTTAAACCCAGGGACCTAGAAGAAGGAGAGGCCCTGGGAGGAGGAAAGCAGCAGCCTTGGCAGCGGAGCCCGTGCAAGTGTGAGCTCCCGAGCAGAGCCCGCACAGAGCCCCACCTCGACAGCAACGCACACAGCGACGGGCTGGCGGCCTAGGCATGCACCAGTGTCTCCTGCAGATACCACATTTATCAAAGCAGCAAAGTCTCTGTAGCAGAGCAGGAGCAAATCTTGTAACCAGATCTGAACAGCCTCTGTTTGCCCTTATCATTCCTTATTTTCCACAGAAGGAGAAGAAGGAAGAACAAATAAACAAACAAACGTTGCTGTCAGCTGATCTAAGCCTCGAGGAGCTGAATTTTCTCTGTTCACCCCCCTTGACTGCACTTGGCTGTCTGCAAACAGGCACAGGTCCAAAGCGCTGCAGTGCCAGAGGCGGCTCCGGCCCTTACGTTTTTGCGGCTCACGATGGCTTGCTGCAGCCACAGCAGCTCCATGACGAGGTGATTGCGATAGGCCAGGAGGCCAGGCACAGTCCGAGGGAGGTCCCTGAAGTCCTCGAGGGAAATTTCTGCAAAGAGAGGGGCAAACAGCGCGTTATCAGGACAGACAGTGGGGAGCGGGTCCTCTTTCTCCTGCGGTCAGGGCCGGAGAGCCCAGACCCGGTCTGCCGGATTGGGCCGTGGTTCCAGCGTCGCCGGACACTTTCCCAACCCGGCCGCGCTCGTCCTTGGCTCTGCCCGCCGGCGAGTCCCCTGCAGGGGCTGTCACTGCAGAGCAGCGCTAAGCAGAGGCCACCCCGGGAACGGGGTTTCACCCAAGGGCCCTGGCCGGAGAGCCCAGGCTGCATCTGCGGTCCCTCCCTGGGCACCACGTCCCTGAGGCCGCGGCCCTCCCAGGACCTCCCTCATTGACCTCCCTCATTTACCGCCAGGCCGTTCCCACCGCACGGTGGGGCCCGCAGCTCCCACGCCAAGCGGCTCCTGCCCCTTACCCAGGCTGGCGCCGGGGGCCGCGCGCCCCAGGACGGCGCCGTCCCACGCGCAGGGCTCGCGGCTCCCGCTCCGGCACCGCCCGCGCTCCGCCGCGGCACCGCGATCCTCCGCGGAGGGTTTGTCTGCGCCCGGCCCTGCGTCCGGCCCCGCTCCGTCGCCTTCACCCTCGTGAGCCGCCTTGTGGCTCCGCAGCTCCGCTGCAGCCTTCGCATTCCCGCCGCAGCCCTGCTCCCGTTCCAGTGCAGAAGCCTCCGGGAGGGGAGTCTCCTGCTGCGCTTTGTCCGTGTGGGACTTCTCGCCCAGCGCAGTCTCTGCTGCGGCTGCAGGCTCCGCTTCCAGCAGCTCCTAGAGGAACACGGACCCAGCTGAGCACGGAGACCCAAACATGAGGATCTCAAAGCTGGGCCCCTCTGCGGGACGGGGCCTCCATCCCAGCCCAGGACGTGGAGCCAAGGGCATCCCTGGTGGGATGGTGGCGTTGGCCACGCGATGCCCTGGCTGAGGGGCTGGGGGGTCTGTCCTCCCGACTGGCACCACGGAGCCGCACGGATGGGGACACGCACAGGGGCCACGCGCAGATCCCGTGTGTCACCTGCTCGGCGACGCGGCACGTGGGGACAGGGACACGCGCAGATCCCATGTGTCACCTGCTCGGCAACGCAGTGCGCGAGGACGGGGACATGCGCAGGGACACGCACAGGGGACACATGCAGGGGCCACGCGCAGATCCCGTGTGTCACCTGCTGGGTGACATGCGGGGATGGGAACACGTGCAGATCCCGAGTGTCACCTGCTTGGCAACGCGGAGCGCGGGGACGGGGACATGCGCAGGGACACGCACAGGGGACACGCGCAGATCCCGTGTGTCACCTGCTCGGCGACGCGGCGCGTGGGCACGGCCGCCGCTCCCTCCTCGCCCGGAGCCGCCGCTCCCTCCTCGCCGGCCTCCAGGAACAGCGGCCGCAGGAGGTGCTGCCCCCGCCAGCGCAGCCGCTCCAGGCCGCCCTCCACCTCCAGCACCACGGCCTCGTACTCGGCGCGCACGGCGCGGAGCTGCCTCCGCAGCAGGAAGCCCCTCGCGCAGGCCTGGGAGGGCGGGCGCGCGCCGGGCTGGGGGCGCGGCAGGAACCCGCGCGGCCCCCGGAGCCTCCGGGGCAGCTCCCGCAGGGTCCGCCCGCCCCGCGCCCCTGCCCGTCACCCAGCCCGTGTCACCCGCCCCGGCCAACGCCCAGCTCTGTCCCCCCGGGACCCCATCTGGCCGTGCCCCATAACCCACGCGTGTCCCCGCACGCCCCCCCTGTCCCCGCACGCCCCTCCTGTCCCCGCGCCCCCCGCCCACCTGCAGCCGGACCAGCCCCCGCATCCACCGCCCCTCCTGCCCCGCGCCCGGCTCCATGGCGGCCGCCGCGTGACGTCACGCACGGCAGGGGCGTGGCCGGGCCGCTCAGACCACGCCCTTGTGGTGTGTCCCCGCCCCCAACATGGCGGCGGGGCGGGGCGCCGCGTGTCCCTCCGCTCCCGCAGGCCTGGGGGCCTCCCCCGTCGCCCGCCGGGCCCGCGCAGGCCCCGCTCCGGCCGGGAGGCCGCGCGCCCCGCAGCGCTCCGCCAGGGGCAGCACGGGCCGCGCCTCGTGCCCTGAGCCCCCGCCTCGGGCCCCGCGCGCGGGGGAGCCGCTCCTGGAGCGCGGGCGCAGCGGAGAGGACCCAGCCCTGCCGGGCCCGGTGGGGCAGCGCGCGGGGGAGCCGCTCGCGGGCGCACACGGGAAGGCGAGCTCTGGAGTAACTGTTTAATACACTTGTGCACATGTGCGTATAGCAAAGAGGCAACTGTGAATCGTAAGGCTATCGAGACACGCGGCTCGGCGTGCCCGGCCCCGCCGCCCGCTGCGGCTGCGCGTGCCCTTCCCGTACACACACCCGCACGACGGAGTCTCCGCTCCCCGCCCGGCTCCGCTCAGCGCACACCCGGCAGAGCTGCCAGCCAGGACACAAAGCGAGGAACGAGAGCAAGTCCAGGGGCTCCCGCCCGCCCAAGGCCGGATCCAGAGGCCGGCGGGAGAAGCCGGCAGCGGGGAGCGCGTCAGCTCCCTGCCGCTCCGTCCTTTAACTCGCCTGGAGAGCGCAGGTCTGAAGGTGGAGGAGGTGACACGTCCAGCTGTCCCAGTGGCACAGGCTGCAGGAGGCCGCGCACTTCCACACCCCCGTTCCTGAGCTGCGCTACGCTTTAGGGGAGTCACAGCCTGCCAATGACAAGGTCTTTTAGTGAAAGGGACCACCCGTTGAGTCTCCATATTAGTTATTCACACACATACAGGGAGCTGGGTCGTTCTTGTTGTCATATATGTCCATATATAAAGTGTATGTTGCCCTGCACTTATTTTATATATCATATATATATAATTTTAAAAACCCTCCAGGAACCTAAGCTAGGAAGTGTCAAGGCCCCCAGAGGGCTGTCCCCTCACGCGTGTCCGAGGGCTGTCGGCTCAAGCCTGCGGACCCACTCGCGCTTCCTCCCTTGCCCTACCTCTGGCTCCCGCCCAGCGGCTCAGTCAGCGCCCTGGGCGCGCTCCTCAGTCCCCCTCTGCCCCAGGGCTCCTGTGCTCAGCTCTCCCGGGCTCTCCGCGGGCTCCGTGCTCCGGCTGGGCTTTCCTGAGTGAAGGCAGTCGTGGGCCGGGCGCTGCTCCGCCGGCGTGCCGCCCGCCGCCGCCTCGGAGCCGTCCCGAGATGGGTCCTTGGGGGCTTCCGAGAGCTCCGCGTCTGCCCGCGGCACGTGGGCACACAGGTCCTGCACCTTCTTGTTGAGGTCGTTGCGCTCGCTCTGGAGGGCTCGACACAGCTTCTCCAGGCGCTGGATTTTCACCTGAAGTCCCTCTAATTCCTTATCCCGAAGGGTTTTCTGCAAAGGAAAAGCAGCTCAGACTTTACCCACTCTGGGGAAGGGGCAGAAAGGGAGACGACACCTCGAGGAGAGCCCAAGGGGGTATGTATGGAGGCCAAGCGCAGCTAAGGCGGTCTCAGACTTCTCCCAAGCACCTCAGCACTCACTAGCTCTCACAGTGCAGGGTGGTGACAGTTGACAGTCAGACTTGATGACCTTCAGGGTCTTTTCCAACCATAATGATGGTTAGAAAACCGAGCTGAAGGGACCAGCTGCCTGAGTCAGCACAGAAGGAAACCAGCCAGAGCCTCCTTACCTCTTCAGCCATTTCCAAGAGCGCCTTGTTGCTGCTCTCCCAGCGGGAGCGGTACATCGTGGTCTCTTTTTCCAGCTTCTTGATTTTCTTAGTCATCTACAGGATCACAGGGACAAAATAAAAGAAACAAATAAGACAGGGAAGCAGAGCTGCAGCTGGTTACACACAGGATGCTCCCCAAGAGGCACCCACTTTCCCAGCACAGACAGCGGGACGTTGCTGTCCTGGGAAACACTCTCCTCATCTTGCTGCAATTGGCCTCCCCAGCAGGAACCACCAACCAGGCAACAGGCCGAGGAGCTGGAGGGAGCTCTGCTTGTTCTAACGCACGTGGAGACAGAGCAGCACCCCTCAAGGGGGGCACTGGGGACAGAGTAGTCACCCCTTGAGGGTGGCATCTGCCTTCCACAAGCAGCCAGATCGTGGCCAGTAAATACCAGTAAAACTGAAGGAAACGGAGGAGCTGCTGCTGCTGACAGGCAGCACCTCCAGCCCACGCAAGCTCTGCGGGGCTACACGTTACCCACCTTCTCCATCTCCTGTTTAAACGTTGTGAACACTTCGCTGCTTTTGGAAAGGGTGTTCTGGAATTCCTCAAACTTCTCTGTGTAGAGAGCCAGCTGGGGAGAGAACGGGTCACTGTTCACTGCTGCCCCGGCACCTGAGCCCTTCTCGGGGGGACTGCACCACTAACCAGCTCCCTGCACGGAGCTGCTCTGCCAACGCCGGCCAGGCAGCAAGGGGAACCACCCTGCCCTTCCCTCCGGGGCCATCCTTGGAGCAATGCCAAGGTGCCAGTAAAACCAAGGCCCCTTTCTCCAAGGAGGTGGAAGAGCTGAAAGAAACCCCAGCTCACGCAGCGCTCCCTGTGCTGGCATGGGCTCTCCAATGTCAGATTTGGGGACAATCCTGCTCCTGTGTTTTCCAGTTTAGGGAGCTGAAGCAGCCCATCCCTGCTAAGGGAGGAAGAAAAGCAGAGCAGGTCAAGCATGCAGACCAGGGAACTCACCTGCTGCTTGAGATGGGTCTCCTGCTGCTTCATCAGCTCACACATCCTCTGCGACTCCACAGCTTCCTTCAGCAGCTAGGGAACAGCAAAGGCAGTTACTTTGGTGCCACCAGGGAAGGCTCTGAGCGTGTCCCTGCACAGCTGGCGCCTGGCCCGGAGGCAGCAGAGGCCTGGGAGGAACGTGAGGAGCAGAGCAGGGCTGCAGTCTCACTGCGGAGGCACCTGGGGAACGGTCATGGCTGGGTATGCGCAGACCTCATCCCATCTGGGCTCTGCCCTCAGGAAATCAACGGTACCAAAACCTCCCAGAGAGACGAGGCAAAGAACTTGCTGTCATTAAAAAAAAGGCAGTCACGGTAAGACTTACAAAGTCCTTCTCCCGCTGGTGCCTCTCCTCTGCCTCCTTCAGCATTTCCTGCGCTTGCTGGAGCTTGGTGTCCACCAGCTGCTGCTGCAGGTCCTTGTGTTTGAACACCTTATCGATGTGCTGCGAGGGGAACAACACTGCTCACCGACACGCTCGGCGAGGGCACCAATCCCAAAGGGAGATCCCAGGAGCCTGGAGGGCCCCTCTGGAGCCAGCAGCTGTCACCACCCCAGGGACACACGTGACTGGGCAGGATGGAAGCACCACAGCAGCCCCCCAGCCAGGGATCCTGCCCCGACCCACCTCCTCCCGCAGCTCGTACTGCTCGATGAGCTTCTTGAGCCGCTCCGCCAGCTCCATGTTCTCCTGGCGCAGCTTGGAGTTCCTCTCGTTGTGTTGCTCCATCTGGAGCTGGATGTCATTGAGTGTCACCTGGAAGTGGGACGTCACCTCCTTCCGCTTCTCCTCTTCCTCCCGTGCACGCTGGACACCTTCCTCCTGCACGAGGAGGGCAGAGCCAGCAGGACGATCAGCCCCTGAGCATGCAGGTGAGCAACCTGCCCCAATGGCCACGGAGCCGCCAGCCTCCCACAACTGCTCATCCCCATTGCGAAGGCACCTGGAGCCATCGCCGGGCCGGCCCTTCCTCAGCCTGCTCCGCCTTTCCCCTCCACCTCTCCAGAAACAGGCCCTGAAACAATGCCCAGGGACACTGGGTAGAACCCCATTCTGCCCTCCTGGGTGTCTCTGTGAGTTTCTCTCGAGGGCAGAGGCGGGCAGCACTGCAGGGCCGCGGGGGACGTAGGGACATGCGGGAGCTTGCTGGCCCCAGAGAACCCCCCCTTCCTCTGCAGCTCCAGCAGACACCTGCACTGAGAGCAACCAGCGCTGCAGGACGCTGCTCAGCATCAGCAAGAGAGACGCCAGGTCCTGGACACTGCCCGCCTGCCTGCGCCTGTGACGCTGGGGCATCCTGCTCTTCTCCACTCAAGACAAGACCCCTCCGATGGGGTGTCGGGATCAAGCAGCTCCCAGAGCAGTGGGCGAACGCAGGGCACCTGCCTTGAGGGTGCGGTTGTGTCTCTGGAGCTCCCGGCACAGGCTCTCCAGCTTGCTGCGGGCCAGGATGGCCTTGCTGTGCTCGCTCTGCAGGTGATCCTTCTCCTGCACCAGCTGCGTCTGCTTCTTCTGCAAGATCTTCATCTGTTTCTGGGAGTTACGGTGCTCTTCCAGCTACAGCAGAGAGGCAAAAGGAACAGATGCAGCAAAATACACCAGTGCTATGCCCTTGGCAGGGCGCCTGGGAACCAAAGCATCGTTCTCTGTCTTCTGAGGGAAGGACAGGAGCTTTAGATCACAAAAGCTGCCACTCTAGAGCAGAGCAGGACAGCCACAGAGTGTCCAAGACTGCCTTGGATTTGACCTTCCTGCTTCCCAAATCAATCATGCTGCTGGAGTGACTCTGACCAACACGTGTTTCTTGGCAGGAAATTATCAACAGAAACACAACGGCTGAGTAATGGAGACCAGAGAAGAGCACTCGCGTTGTCCTCTGTCACAGCTGGGCCTGCCAACGTGCAGCTGAGCACGGCCTGCGGAGGAAGGTCAGGGCACACGGGCGCCAGCAGGCAGGCCCGGCCACAGCTCTCTCCCAAGACAGGATGGACAAGAGGAGCAACACTAAAGGAGAGGAAAGGGACCCAGCCCTCTCCCCTGCACATCTGCCTGCAACGCTCCTGGCCTCGCTTGGCCCTCTGCAGAGCGCCCGGGCAGCAATGCCCAGCTGGACCAACCGACACCAATCCAGGCATGTGGACAGCCAGAACCACAGGGGTTCCAGAACCTGCAGCGCCACACGAGTGTCCCCTCCATGTGGAAAAATCAAACAACAGCCACCCTCAGCCTCATCAAACAGTCTCAGTCCTCGCTGCTCTTGCTGTCCTTCCCCAGAGCCTGCAGCAGAGGAAATATGGCCTCACCAGCTCAGCGTATTTCTTGCACAGCGCCGCCAGCTTCTCCTCTGGCGTGCTCAGGGTGTTCAGTGTCTGCATCAGCAAAGTGATTTCTTTGCCTGGAACGAGACACAGACTTTTTTAAAAAATATATCTCTTTCACAGCATTCTGGCTCATAAGGCAAGGATAGGACAGAGAAACCAAGCATCTCTGCACAGCCCATCTCTGGGCTGCAATGTGCAGGGCTCTGCCCTGGAGATTTGCCTATGAAAGCATCGAAAGCACGGAAGCAGGGATGGGAAGGCCTGGCTTTGAGCACAGGCACCACCGCAGGGCTGCCCAGGCAGAGCTGTTTCCAGCAGAAGGCAATGTGCAGCATCCAGAGGCTGCAGCAGCACTCAGCACCCTTCCTCGCGTACCCCAAGAACAAGACACCAGGTCGTTTCCAAGCCCTGCTCCACATCACGCACATAAGGTGCTTATTTCATCGAGAGCAGTGAGTGTGGTACGAAAAAAATCCCCGTCTGCACTGAAGTTCTCAAGCTGGCTCCACACCATGGTGGGAAAAACTCTTACCAAGGCCTTTGGCTTTCTTCTTTTCCTGAGCTCTCCTCTGATCCCGCTCCCCATACTCCTCGCCGGGTCGGAACTCTTCGGTGCCTTTGGAGCTCTCCTTCTCCCCGTTCATCTCGGGGCTGCCCGCCTCCTGCTCGCCGTTCCTGGGCGACTCGCTGCGACTCTTCTCCGCTTCCTCCGGCTCTGTGGGCTCGCTCTGCGTGCCGTCCTCGCCTGGCCCCTCCTGGCTGCTGTCCACGCAGTACGTGTTCAAGATGTCCTCGAGCTGCCTGCTTAGCTCCTCTGAGACGTCACGCACAGCAGGCCGGGAGGACTTGGTGTCTTCCTGGGGGACAGGAGCTGTGGGAGAGGGGGACACAACTCTGTGATGCGTCCCCCACATGCTCCATGCTCTCCTCTCTGCTAGGACCCGCTAAACACAGGGCATGGGGAGGGTCTCCCCGGCGCCCCCCTGCTCCCGAGCAGGCTAAACTTGCAGTGCCATAAGCTGCTTTGTTCTGGCTGCGCCTCCAGCCAGCTGCCCTCACAAAAGAGGTGCATTCCTAACGGCCTCCCTTTTGATCAGGGGAGCATGACCAAGCCCCTGACATCTGTCAGGAGCAAAATTTCACGCCCCTCACCTCCCTTCAAGGAGAGCAGGTTTTGCATGGGTTTCCCTTCACAGCAGCCGCATGCTCATGTCTCTGCAGGGAGGCTTTTTGAGACTACAATAGATTTTAAGCCCAAGTTCGCCTCTCTCGTCACACACAGAACAGCTGTGCTGGCTCAGATCAAAGGTGTCTCGTTCCCAAGAGCAAGCGGTAGCGGATGCTTGGGGAAGGAGGAGACAGTGCATCCCTCAGCACTGCTCTAGCCTCAGACGATCCCCAAAATGAGACTCCTGAATGACAGACAGCAGCTCATTACTCAGCTCGAACTCTACGCACTGGGCACTTGCTACGTCCCACGTTTACTAGGTATCAAAACATAAGGTGCAGGGTTAATTTTAACTACGCAACTGCTTTAGAAGACATGTTTTTCTTCTTCCAGAGAATTATTTTTATGACTTGAAAAAAGCCAGTGCCAGGGCACATCACTCAATGCAGCACTAGCCAAGGAAAGAGCTGTCTGCCTTTTTCCTGTAGGGCATCCTTAAGGCCTCAGCAAAACTAAATAACCCCTCGTGTTCAGGTCAAGATGCAAATCCACACGTTGGAAACCTGCTCCCCAAGGAAGCAGTAACTACTTTGGAATTGGAGGTAGACAGCAGCGATAAGAAATGAGGATTTTCTGCTCCCGATATCCCAGCTGCTCTTGCACAAGAGCCCACCCTCCACGGAGGAGGCAGCAGCTGGGCTCTGTGCCCGCTCCAAAGCTGCCTTCCTGCCTTTGCCATGCCCAAATCCCGGGGACAGGGACACGGAGCTGTGCGTCCTGGAGGCTCCCACCTGCGAGGGCTGCCGCCGCCTCGGGTAAGTCGCCCTCCTCCAGCCCCAGGCTGCTGCTGCTGCTCATTTTGGGCGAGCTCACGACACACGGGGCAGCTTTGGTCTCCCCACCTTGGTTCTTCATCACGACTTTTCTCCCCACTCGGTCTCAGCCAGCCCTAGTGAAAGAGAAACAGCAACCCCATTTACCTTCCAGGAGGAAGTTTAGGGGGTTAGAGCAGGGTACTTCAGCAGGGAGCCAACAGCAACCGCTGCATTCTGAAGGGAGAAGTGACACATCCTGGGCAGGCTGCTGCCCAGAGTAATTATAATCCGCATAATTACTCTCCATGTTGAGGGATGCTGGAAGCAGCCCCTTCCAGGGCAAGACAGCGTGCGCCCCACCCTGCACAAGGAGCAGCCCTCCTGCCGCAGGGCACAGCCTCCCCAGCGCCGCGGCTCCCCCGGCCTCACCGCGCTTCCCTCCGCAGCCGTTCTCCACGTTTCACAGCCGAGCGTGGGCTGCGCAGGCTGGCAGCGACGCCTCCTCCCTGCGTGGGAGACCCGGGGACCAACACGTCCACAGGAGAGGCAGCAGCACCAGCCGCAGCAAAAGCACCTACCTGGCTGCAGGAACGCGCGTGGCTCCCGGGCGGGTTAATTAGCATCACCCACGAGCTGCGACTAACAGGCCGAGCTCGAATCCCGGCTCCCCTCCCCGCCACAGAGCCCGGGCTCTCCCCCCGGCACCCGCTGCTCCGGTGGCGATGCCAACTACCAGGCAGAGCCCGGGAGCTCCCAGGCCAGAGCCGTGCGGGAGGAGGGCCAAAGGAAGGGAATTTTGCAGCTGCTTTGCAGTGGACGAGAGCAGCCGGGGCTGCAGCTGCAGAGAGGGAGCAGCAGCCCGACACGTGCCTGGGCCGCCCGCGGCTGCTCCTGGCCCGCAGTGGCTGCTCCGGTGCCGCGGGTGCCGCTTTTCCCCGGCTGCTGCAGGGAGCGCAGCCTCCTGGCGCCCCCCGGGCCGTCACCTTCGTGACTGGCCATACCCTAAGCTGCCCCCACTGTCCTGTGCCCGCCCCGGTCCCGCTCCCCGGGCACTGCCCCACACCTGCCCCCCGCCCTGGGGCCACACCAGCCCCACGGCAACGGCCCTGCCCCCTCCCCGGCACCACGCAGCCCCTGCCCCATCAACACTCCCATATTTGCCCCCCCACCCCCGGCCGTTACCCCTAGGCCCCGCCCCATCCCTCCACTAACGGTTCAGGCCCGGCCCTACCCTCGCGGCCCCCCCCGGCCCTCGCCCCCCTCCCGCCGTGACGCCCCGGGCAGACACGCGCCCGCCGCAGAACCGCGATGACGTCACGCACATACCCCGTGACGTAACCGCCGGGGGCGCTGACGCGGCCCCGCTGCCGCCGCTCGTGGGCCAATGGGCGGGCGGCGCGCGGCGGCCGCCCGGCACGGCGGAGGGCGGCGAGGGCGCCGGGGCCGCCGGCCGCTCCTCCCCGCGTCCCGCCGCGCTCCGCGCTGAGGCGAGTCGCTCTGGCGCGGGCCTGCGGGCGGGCACGCAGCGCGCATGCGCCCCCGCGCGCCGCCCACCAATCAGCGGGCGCCGCGCCGCGGGGCGCGCCGGGAAAGAGGCGGTAGAAGACGACAGGACTACAGCTCCCAGCGTGCCCCGCGCGGCCGCGAACTACAACTCCCAGCGCGCCCCGCGGCCGTTAACGGCGGGCAGGCCGCACCCGCTCCGCACGGCGGCGGGGCCCCGCGGCCGCCGCACGGCCCGGGCCGTGCACAGAGCCGGTTTATTGGTTCAACAGCAACGGGCGCGCGCAGCGGGGCGGCCGCAGCCCGCGGCGCCTGGGCGCTGTGTCGTTAAGGAGGTCCGGGCTAAGTAAACTCGAGGCTGGTAGAGCGGTTTAAGACAGAGCTAGGGGTGTTTATACAGTACGTGAGTAAACAGAGGGGGAAAAAAAGGCAGAACAACCAGCAAGTGATTCCAGGGACCGTCATTTCCAGGTCTGCCTGCCTCACAGTGCTCTATTTACATAAATTACACAAGTTTCATATATATTGTTCTCTGCAGCCCAATTAGACAAATAGCTACCTCTCTATAATATAAAAAAATACAAGGATTTGACTCAACCTTTTGAAGTAAAATGTACACGGATCCAACTGTGAGCAGGAGTTCGACCTGAAAACTCAGGCCCGTTGCTACCAAAGTTACCACCGCACACAACACGTTTGTGGAGCGTAGCCCAGCCTCAGCCCAGCGCGTGACTGCCCCAACCCACCAAAAGAAAGAAAAAACATGTTTTCATGAAAAAAAACCCACAAAGTTTTCAAGGAAGGATGAAGATGGGTTTCTCCATTTCATCACTTTGCAGCTTCAGTCAGTAGCAATGCAAACAAAGCCTGTGCGGGGGCTGCTGTGCTTCCTCTTTGAAAAGCCACCCAAGCATCCCACCCTTTTCATGGTTACCATCTTTGGGATTTTAGTGCCTTTTTTTTTTTTCCCCCCCTTTCCTTGTAAATATCATTAGAAGTTCTTCAAAAGACAAGAAAAAAAAAATCTGGTCAAAGGGAACAATCCTTCCCCAGAAAGTCTTCCCAAGAGGGGGAGACTTTCCCACTTCTGGTGCATTTACAGTGTATTTCAGGGGAACTTGGCCCAGGTCCAACAGGACTGTCCCCTGAAGGAGGGTCACAGAGAGGCCAGGGCTAAACTTTGCTCTTGGCAAATTAGAGTCTTTAATAAAGAGTAACATGTGCAAAAAAATTAAATAGATCAACCCGGGTTTTCAGAATTACTGCTGTCAGAATGCTTACTTTCTATTTGTGTTCTTACCCAACCCAATGCTGAAATCTCAAATTAAGTACCCGAGGTAAAAAGTGACATTTGGGAGAGACCACCAAAAAGAAAGAGGTGCAATCTGTTACCTCAGTGTCCTTCCTCCACCCAGATGCCTGCTTTAAAGACACATATGCAGCAGCAAAAAGAAAAAACAAGTGTAAGAACATCCCCTTCTCTCCAGGAGGACAACGCACTGCTTCTAGTTGTTTCTGAAGGAAGAATTGTTTCCTAACAGGTGGAGTGGGTGCTCAGCCTTCCATTTGCAAGGAGGAAGGGTGGGACCATCAGCTGCTCCCAGTTGCTTCTTGGCAAGTTTGTGGTGTTCCTTCCCGCTCTGGGCACATTATAGCTGGAAACCTTCCATGGGGGCTTCAGGTTGCTGGAAGATGAATTGCTGCTGGTTCTCGTCTACCTGGGGAGCTAGAGCGGAGTCATCCTCTACTCCAAAGTAGTGCTCGATCAGATCAAAGGCCTTCTGGTAGATCTCTTGGTTCTCGTGGCTCTGCAGGAACTCTATCTTATCCAAGCCTTTAGAGGAGAGAAAGGTGGCATGCGATGAAACAAGGAGATGCCAGTGTTTACGCTGCCCACACCTCCATCCTTGCTCCTGGTTCAGGACACAGGATCCAATACTCCTGCTTGTGTTAAACCTGCATTTAGTGAGCAGCACGCTGGCATCTAAAACTAACTCTTCCTGTTACCCCAGAGTCGCTTGGGGATTCTCTCTGTATCCCACTCACAACAGCAGGTTTAGCTGATGCAGCTAAAGCAGATTTGATCACAGCTTTCTGCTGCAGACTAAACTGAAGTCAGTGGAATTAATACAATAGGGCATGAATGGTTTGACAGTCCTGCAGTTGGAAAGGGAAAGAATTAGGCCCTGACCCACTAGCCTCCCTCCAACAGGAGGGTAGTGACTGCTTTAACCCTCCAAATTAAAGCCACTGCTGAAAAGGAAACATCCAAGCAATAATACACACTTGGAAGTCTCAATACGCTCTCACCAGGAGCATCAAACACACTTACAAAGCTAATCTGGAACAGAATCCCTTGTCTGACACACATTTAAATGCTGAGCAGAAATGAAGCCAATGAAATCTGCACCTGCCAACCTAATAATTTTTTTTCAAAGTCAGCAGCAGCAAGGTCACCAGCCCCAACCTACCGTAGGCCTCCTCGATCAGGCTGCAGTAAGGGTTGATGCCTGTCCCGCTCTGATTAGCCTCCTGCTCCCCAAGCCTCAGTATGTTCTCCAGGCCATTCAGTGCCACCTGAACAATCTTTGAGTCCATGACAGTCAGGAGGTCACAAAGGGGCTTGATACAACCCAAGTTTACCAGGTATCTGCAAGGAGAGCACCAAGAACATACACTCAGCTTTCAAGACAGGAAGCATCACCTTCATTCATTCAGAAAAACATGACAATGAGTCAAACTAATGTTACCAAATAATGCATATATTTGTGTATTTATATATTTTATGTGCATATATATTATTTATATATTTTATATACAGAAATGTAAATGTATGAGGTATGTTTTACTCCATTACTACTTTGTCTTGCCACTCGCAAAGACAAAGCTGCCGGAGGATACTCAGGAGGACTTCCCCTGAAAGGAGCCCTCGGGAGTACCTGATCTGCTCTGGCGTTCCTCCTGACGTTGCATTTGTGATGGCCCACGCTGCCTCTTTCCTTGTACGGAACTCTGCTTTCTGCAAGATTTCTATCAGCACCGGGAAAATGTTAGCATCTATGACTGCCTGGGGAGAGAGAACAGTAAGGAGCATTTGAACAGGCAACGCAGTTTCCAAAAGCAGCAGATAAAACCCTAACTCTACTTTCCAATGAACTTTCTAGGCTAAACCTTTTTTAGTGATTCCACCATTTTCTTCCTCTAGCAAATCCCATTAACACAGGGTACTCATTTCCATAATTAGCACAGTATTATTGCACAGTACTGCAAAAGGCCTTTCATTTTATCTGCCTTTTTATGTAGGATGTTAAAAGGTCAATTAAATCTCAACAAACTACAGGCTTTCAACAGGATATCTCTAATTGAGCCAAGAGAAACATGATCCTTGTGTTTATGTCCTTTTCTTATTCCAATGATCCCACAAGGGATACTCATTTCAGGAGTAGTCTTTGTAGGAACACTTAGCAAATTTGAGCTATTTTATTTGGCTGAGAGCTAGAAGCAACCTGCCTGCAAAACACTTCAGAGCAGATAAGAGCTTGCAAACTTTTCCTTAACTTTGAACTTGGAATCCAAGGTCACTACTCCTGACATGAAAACGCCTTGAGGTTGTACCTGTATTTGCGCTCTGTTTCCCGCTGCGATGTTAGAAATTGTCCAACAGGCTTCTTTCCTAATTGACTCCTTAGGACTGCTTAATAAGTGAAGGAGACAAGGCAGTGCTGAACAGTTCAAGATCACCTTATGAGAAGGAAAGCAAAAATGAGGTCACTGGTATCAGGTACAGAGCCAAGCTTTCTACCTTCTTTCAATTTTCACACAGTCGATTTGGGTGCTGCATTTCCCTCCCTGATCCTTTCAGGAAGAGGGGAGGAGAGGTACTGCTATTATGTAGCTGTTAAAGCTACAAAAGCACCACCTTGCAAGATGTAGAGGAGATGGGACAATCAGCCTTTCTGAAGCTCTATTTAAAAAGCACACAAAAACAAAACACTCACTCAGCCAGCTCACTCATTTAAAGCAACACAAAGACAGATGAGATGTTATTCTGATGCACTTGCTTCTCAAAGCTTGCTGCAGCAGTCTGACTAAACCACGCTGAGGGAAAACAGACTGCTGCTGACTAAAGCACTCACACTGAAAGATCATGCACTGACAGGTAAAAGAGATATACTTTCTGACAGGAATAAATGTCATTAGTACGGAAAGCTGCTCTCTTCCTTAGCTGCACCTGTGAACCAGCCACATGGGCTCACCTGGGTCTGGATGTCATCCCCGGTCACGATGTTGCCGACGGCTCGCAAGGCTGGGGAGGCCACTTTGTAGTCATTGTGCCTGCAGAAGGGATGATGCAGGGATAAACACAAATCTATCACACGCATCTGAATCTAAGAAACTCTCCAGTTTCTCATCTGTGGAACTTAAGAGGGCCACCGCCTGGCACACAGGGGATGCACTATGGACAGAAGTTGCCCATACCACCACAGGAGAAGCAGAGACTGAGAATATAAACTTGTGACAGGATGGAAGAGCTCATCTTTATCTCATTTACCTATCTGACCCTCTTCCTGAACGCAGCTGTTTGTCTGGTGAAAACATACAGATTCTCTCAGGAGAGTTTTGGAAGCAAACAGCTATTTGTTCTACCAATTCTCAAAGTTTAAAGAGGCCTGTGCATTCACAATGCAAACAGAAAACATTTTTGTCCAAGTTTCCATGCAGATATCAAAAAGACAAAGCCAAGCTGGCTTTTGCTAGACACTGTTCTTATTGTCCGACTTGTCTAGTGACTAGGTTTCCGTGAGCACGTTTGAAAAGTCTGAGAGTCAGACAAACTACGTTAATCAGCACAATACACTGCTTTCACAGAGTAGTCTAAGTGTCAGTCTGGGCTTCTGTTAATAAGTTCTTCCCCATGTTAACAGCATTAATTGGTACTGTATTCCACTGCTAAAATACACAGCTTCTCTCAGAAAGGTGAATACACTACAGCCTGCATCAGACCCCAACATGAACTACTCCAGGCTTAGCTAAGGTGTCTGAACAATCCTAGATACTGCCCAAGTTCTTTGTTCACCAGAAACAGCAATGGCATCGTGACAAGTTTTGGTATGAACATGTTCAGCCACTCACTACCCATGCTCACTACTCCAGCCCCAAGAGAGACAGGATACTCACATTAACAGCTCCACCAGTCGTCGACACACACCAGAGTCAATAACTGCTTGAATTTTCTCATTTGGGCCATCTGATAAATAGGAAAGAGCCCAGCATGCATCTGCCAGCAAGTCGGAGTCACTGTTGAATAATAATCGGGACAACACTGGCAGGCAGGGAGATACCTACAACAAGAGCAGCCACCCGGGAAGATTAGTCACGTTCTGCCAAGGACCACGGCGCGCGCACGTAAACATCACGTGGCTAGGCCGACTGCTAAGATAAGTGTTGAATGCCCACAGTTTCCTGCCCCAAAGTCAGCAGCTTCCCAGCTGGTTTGCACGGCTCAGAATCTAGGACTGCCTCAACAGCTTTATTGCCAAACTAAAATTATACCCCTTCCTCTTGGGCCCAGTCTGGACTTCCGAGACGAGTGCTACTCCCTAAATAGCTCAGTGCACAGAGCTGCAGCCATCAGGAGTCACACTCCTGATTACTCAGCTTATTTGCAAGTGTCTTTATTTACAATCAATTCGTATTTCAAACCTTACTGCAGGCTCTCCTGCTTTGAGCAGTGAGCTTTCCAGTGAAATACATCTTAAAGTATTATAGTTCTATCAGAATAGAACAGGTCAGATCCAAATGGCCAGTAGGGTCCCTTAGCTTTCCCTTTCCTGCTGTGCCACCGTCACTATCACAGTGCCTAAGGAACTACGCTAGTTTTGAGAGAGTCCTGCTTTGTAGCATTTAGATATCTCCAAATTAGCTTCTAACCATTATTTGAAACGAAGTCTGACTTCCAGAGTCCATCACAAAAGGGCTCAGAGCACATGCTCCTTGCACAGAAGTCAACATCCACCCTTTGCTTGAACAGCCTGGCTAATGGACTGCCAGCTAAGTCATGCTAAGAGGTTGGCAAAGAGCTCAGTGGACAGTCAAACACCTGCTGAACAGCAAGATCTCAATTTCAGCAGGAAGAAACTCACTCTGGTGCTTCCTGAAATGGCTTAAGGCCAATTGCCAAAAGCAATTTGCACTAACACCTTGCTAGGTGTCTCCCCACCAGCTACCTGACAATGAGGTATCTATCCTCACCTTATCAAATTCTGGTGGTGGATTCTTTCCTCTGCACAAGTTTGACAAGGCCCAGACAGCATTTCGTGTCATCGTCAACCTGGTGGACTTCGTAAGAAGCCTGATAAAGAGACGGTTACCATAAATTATAGCCTTAATGCAGAAAGCCAGAAGTTTAACAAGTCATTTGTTTACCAGAGACAGTCTACACTAACCCCCCCCAACACACACAAGAGCAATAAGCAGTACTCAAGAGCCTTCTCCCAAGACACACACACCATACTAGCTGCAGAGAGAAGGCAGTATGCAGAAACCTGCTCCCCTTTCTCAGTCCTTGGGGAACCCTTTCAGACAAGCTCCTGAAACTCAGAGCATAAGCATGAGGAGCAGGAATCCAGAAGGATGCACCCTGAAACAGCAAGCCCCACGGCTTCAGAAAGACAAGCACACTGCAAGGGTGCTCACTTTAGATTCAAAGCAGAATAAAGGTTTGTGAGAAGGCATGTTATCGACCAAGTCCCACTCTACCAGATATTGTCTGAACAACTGCCAGTTCATCAGTTACCAATGGCCTGGTTCCCAGTAAACACCGACACATATTGCTAGGGAACCTATTCACCCAGCACATTGCTCTGCTGCAGTACAATGGGACTTCAGGAACTGTATTGGCAAGTGTTCATGGCTACTCACATTAACAAGGGAGGAAGAATAGCGCAGTTAAGGACATAATCTCTACATACAGAGCTGTCTCCAGCAATGTTTCCCAATGCCCAGACAGCCTGAAAGGAAAGAGCAACAGTTTTAGCATTCACAAAGTCTCTAACCAGAGGAAGAAAAGGGCAGTGTGCTAGAAAGGCATTTTCCTACTACTTCAGATAACCGATACTTGGATTCACAGTCTGAAGCCAGTATTTAGATACCACTCATTTTGAGTACTGCATTTTAATTGTATAGTTGTGGTTCTTTAGGGGTAGGAATGAAGTCTTGAGCCTTACCTGTTCTTGAACATCCTCAAAGTCAGAGTTTAACAGCTCTATAAAGATAGGAACTGCCCCAGCCTCAATTACTATTTTTGTTTGTTGAGAGGTTCCCGATGCAATATTCGTCAGTGCCCAGGCTGCTTCAAACTGAAACAAGCAAATAAATGATACAAGCATGAATAAAAAACCCTGACAGCAAGATATCTACCACTGAATTTTAGTTGTGGGTTTTTTGGACCTCTATTAAATATAAAGCTTGAGGCAGTGGGAAGTTACTCCATAAAATACTTGAGTACCTCAAAATAGATTTTACTGCCCGAACAAAAACATGTCTGCTAAATGATTCTTTAGAGGTTACAGATTCTCAAAAGATTAACTAGTGAAAGCACCGTCAGTCACAACAGTCATCTCACTTATATGACACTTTCTAGTATGACAGTTGAAAACATGTAGCCTAAAAACACACACAAAGTAGGAAGTTTCCCTTATCCACTTTAGACAGCTAGTTTTAGTCCACTCCTGCCTGGCTAATACTACAGAGATGCCTTAAGTGAGATTGAACAAGCTCTCTGCTTTTGTTGCTCATCCATTACCTGATTTAGGTCTCGGGCTAGAGGGCAGGAAGGCAGGCCATCATCAACTCTGACACCAGTCCCATGTGTGGAAGCACATGGCCCCCACAAAGTAACTATAGTTATCTGAAAGAATCTCAAGCAGCCATCTGGCCCATCCCTCTGACCCACAGCAGGATCAGCTCTACCACTCTACCTAAACCACTTCTAACAAGATGCTTAAACTGATCTTAGAAGCCCTCCAATAATGCAGATTTTTCCCTATCTAATTTATTCTTGGTCTTAAATATCTACCAACACAAAGGTCAGGCACAGGAAGGCCAAGCTTTCTTCTGCTACAACTCAGATAAGATTTCTTGTCCTACCCCAATATGCAGCATATGCAAATTATCTAGTCTTAGAAGAATACTAACAAAAACGAGTTCGGGGCAATTTACATCTCTCTCCTTTGCCTCTTCACTAGCTTTACATGCTGTCTTTATTTTTTTAAATCCATGGTATGATCTGCATCTTCTGGGTTCAATATATGTTTTTTTCCTAATGGCACTTGTGGGCTCCTGTTGCTCATCTGTGCAGTAAATGGTTACATACCATGAAGAATCCATACCACAGTCTCCCTTACCTGTAACGTGCAATTTTCACTTCTTTTCAGGAATTCAACAAATCTGTCCACCACTCCCTGAGTGTTTATCACTTCATCTATTGGAGGATTTGGCTCTGAAATAGCAAAGCAGTGTCATAACAGCATATAGGCCTAACACTGAGCAACAAAAAAGCATGGGCAATTCTGGAACTGAAAGGCTCTAGTTGTACTCAACCTACCTTTGGACAGCAGCTTCCTGAATTTCTGGGTGGTTGCTAGCTGTAGATCAGGGTCATCTGAGAAAAGCATCTCTACCATCTCCCTTGTAATCACTCCCTCCTGAAAGGGCAGAAAGGAGATAGAACCGCTCCATTCCACACCAAGGTTAAGACACTGCAGTCAAAACCACCCATTGGTTTTGTGCTGAGGTAGGAATCCAACAATTCCTAACTCAAGATCAGGGCACACTATTTTAATTTTTGAAAGATTCTTCCAGATCATTACAGGAAGACTTGCAGTATCCTCAGAAATAGGGAGGATAAAAAGGTAAAGCTTGTCATTTCTACGCAGTCCTCAGCATTAAATTTATCTGAAGATGTGATTGCAAGAAGGAAAAGGCACCTTACCCCACACGTTGTGGAACTGACATAGGAGTCCACAAGAAGGCTGTCAAACATGGAGGCATCTTCATTAATCAGTTCCACATTTCTCCTTTTAAAGAGCTACAGAAAAAGGCTTTATTAGAAAGCAATGATGAATAGTCTTTAGAACTAGATATTCTTGTTCCACAAACAAGATACTGTCACCTAGACTAAATGCAACCTCTGTGGAAAAGCAGTCATTAATAATAACAGCTCTGCACTCTGAAGACTAGTTTGGCATACCACCTTTGATAACAACAACAAAAAGTCAACTTTTGCCCTCAAATATGCAAACATCTCAGACACTGAAACACTGATAAAGACCAGGGCAGAAATTAGCCTGACAAGCTTAGGAAACTAGGGAGAAGACAGCTTGTAGATGACACACCAATAGCACAAGTATTTACTGAGAGCTAAACACATCACTGGAAATTCTCTCACTTTCATAGACCTCCAAGCTAAAAAACCCAGCTCGGGGTTGAGAAATACTTTCAGCCCATACTCATTTAATTTCCCTGCTGCTGGAGGAAACAACACTATCCATGAACTGACCCAAAAGTCTTAAAAGCAAAGATGTACAAAAGCCCCTAGTACCCCCAGGACAGGGAGCTTGGAGAGCTTGATGTGAACTACAGTCTGTACTAGACATACAGCAACAAAGACTGTAAAAATCTCAGTTGAGAAATAAGACTGCCAGCAAGTCTTTATACACAGACCCTTGAAGGTTCCAGTCTAACAGGAGCACATTACCAATTGTGCTAAAACTGAGTGCAAGCTAGTCAAGGTGACTTACCTGTTGTTCTCGCTTCTGTTTGCGCAGTTGGATCCCTTCCTCTTCTCTTCTCCGGCGCATTTCCTCAGGATTCAGAGCTTTATTCTTATAACTCTTCATTCGATAGTTATCCTTTGCAGGGCTCGCCATGGTTTCTGCCAAGAGAAAAATATCTGCTTCAGATTTCTTTTCAGTCTTCATTCTAACAACTCACCTGCCCTCCACAGTCTGCACATGTGCTACCAGGAATGGAACAGCCAGATCAAACAGCCTTTTAGATTAAAGGGACTCAGTATCTTAAATGCTCAAGTTTTAAGTTAGAATGAGACTCTGACCTTAGTTCACATGATATGTCAAGACAAGAATACTATGAAGTTTCTAGGAAGCACAGGAGTAGTTTCATTGCTCTGAAAGCACCTTGACCAGACTTCAACATCAAGCACACCATCCATATGGAAGACTGCTATTAAACAGCTTCATCGCCCTCGAGAGAAGTATTTATGGCCTCCACTGGGGTTTTCCACAGAAATTCTCTCTGCTGTCATGGCATAAGTCACACCTTACTGATTCTTCTCCAGATTCAAAGGGCTAGTGAAGATCTGGCAAGAAGTGGGTTGTCAGTCACCACAGCTACATCAGCTTGAATGTTTGAGAGCAGCCCGTGAAAGCATCCAAAGCTCTGCGCACGGCAAAACCACACAATGCACGGCACACGCCGAGGCCTCGACCACACGCAGCTTTAAAAACGCTCTCTGTAGCTGTAGTAATCTGGCGGGACAAACATGGCCTCAGTGTTTAGCTTGTGGCCTTATTTTGCTGCTTCATATTTATCTGACTAATGCCGTACTTCAAGCTTGATTACTTGTTTATTTCCCTCCTAGTCACACTCCACTACTTGGCACAGCAAGAGCGGCCAGGACCAAGCAGTAACTTGAGTACGTGAGGATAAAAACTTCTTTTTGCATCTTCCCCAAAGCTCCCTCTCTGCAATTTATGGAGTGGCCCAGTAGGCCTCATTTTTGTGACCTTCAAAAGACAGGAAGGAAAAAATTATGATATCCAGTACCAAAGTGCCAATTAACCCTGTGACCAACAACTTATTTACTCCGCCAGTCTGCTTGATACCAATATTTTTGTTTTCCTCCACCTGCCCTCAGCCCTTGGAGGCAGCGCCCTGGGAAAGTCTGCACTGCTATCTCGTTCTAGCCTCTCTCTCAAACTCCTCAGCCCCGCTGCTTACAGAAAAGTCACCTCTGACTGTTATCAACGGCCTCCAGCCGTTCTGGGAGCATTCCAAACATCAGCAGAAGTTCAGAGCTCGCTGCCCTGCTACTGGGAAAGCCCGCAGCCCTGCCAGGGCTTAACCGACTCACGGGCATGATATAAACACCCAACACCGCATTGCCACCAGAAGAGAAAGTCCATCAAGGAATCCAAGTGTTGACACCAGAGGCAACAAAAATATAAAATATTTTGTTCTACGATTTCAGAGGAACAGGTAAAAGAGAGAGACTATTAAGTATTACGAAGGAAAAAATAAAAACCCACCACTTCATAGCATCTGTTTTCTAAGAGGGCATCCCCTTACCTAGCCAAGGCATCAACAGACTGTTCTTGGGAAAAACTGTCTTTGTCCAAAACAGCCACTAAGATCCCAGTTGCCCCAGTCACTTGTGCTGTAACTGAGAGGCCCGGCCCTGGCACATGGCCCTGACCCCAGGGCTCAAATCTGTTTTGCAGCAGGGCAACCTGCAGCCAGAGACGTGAGGCTCGAAAAGATGATGCAGCAGGATGAGCTGTAAGCTCGGTGGCAACCCCAAAGTCTAAAACACCAGCCAAACTCACCAGCAAAAGCAGTATTCCAGTGCAAGCCTTTTCAGCCACCTGCTTAAGACACACTAAACCTCAGCATGTGCCTAAGTGACCAGGATTCGTAAGAAAAAGTGACTGTATCATCCTTAGGCACCACTAAGGAAGCTGTCTACAGGCTCAAAAATAAAAGACAAAGCAGAGGTCAAATATCACGCAGAAACTATGCAACTCCCACTCATCCATCCCTCTTCCCAGTAGTGCTTTATGCCAGAATTGCAGGGAGTGCATCTTATTTACTGAATAACTAACTCAGAAGGGAGAGAAAACCTAGGAGATAGAAGAAAAACACCCCACACACCCCCCATAGGCTTTAGGGCTTTATATCTGCTCTTACGGCAGCAAGATGCCATCCATACACAGATTTTAATTCAGGAAATACTTAACTACTGCTGCTGCCTGTTCTGTAGGTGTAAGTGTTCATATCACTACCCAGCACTAATGGCTCTTACATCCACACAAAAGAGTAAAAGTCGCTCGTTTAATTCAGAAACATTACAAGAGATTCTCTAAGGCAGGCAAATTTGTAACCTCCCTTTGGAAGGCGAGGTCTCCAATCAAAAGGCAGTTTTAAGAAAGGGAGGAGTAAAAGGTAATCAAGTAGGTTAATACTATACCCAGGATTAGCAGCCAGTCAGTCATATAAATAGCTAAGTGCCACATGACAGCTCAGCTGCCTGGGAACTTGCACAATCCCCACGGCTCGGGCCAGGCCGCGTCGGGGCTCCGAGCACCCCGCGCAGGTGCTGCGCCTCGCGGGACAGAGCCCAGGCACCGCCGCCCTCGCGGGGACGGAGCCCCAAGGTGCAGCTACCGTCGCACCAGCCGAATATCCAGACAGCGCCGGGCCGGGCGTACCTGGCTCCTCATCTCCTGTTTCGCCTCGCACACATTTACTGCTTCGGAGGCTGCTTTTTCCAGCCTGTCATCTGTCTCAACACCTTAATGGGATTGGAATTTGTAACATTACAATCTAATTCCTATGGAAACAGATGAATGTCACAAATGCAGGATTATGATTCCACTGTGAGCTCAGCAGATGCCGTAGGCAGCACAGACTGCAGCAAGCACAAATCCATGAAGAACAGAACAGGAAGATGCCAAGCACATACAAATTCTTTATTTGTAGCATTTCAGTACAAAGCATCTCATAATTCAGTATATCTGCACGGCAGACTTCAGTGTTAACTATTAGCTCACATTCTACTAGCATAAACACCTAGAAAATGATCACACTAAGTCAGACTATTGGAGTAATTTGGATTTTATTCTTAGGAAAAGCAATCACTTCCACTCAGAGGAAGGATGCTCAGACAATGCTCAGGCCACTAATTTTCACTTTGCATTTTAACTTTGAGATTTTTTTGCTTTTGAAGAGGAATTCTTGATTACAAGACGGCCATAGAAACCTAACTAGACCAAGTTTCTTTTAGCTAAAAGCTCTAAAGTTTTTGTTGCCACATTTGGACAGCTGCTCTAACCTCTAAGAAGGGCTCTCCTCCAGGACAGCATCTTATACTGCCCCTCTCCTCAGAAAGGACTTTCTCCCTTAAAAACCTGCTAAGCCCTACCTTAAATCACGAGAGCATCAGCTCTCGCCCTGGAATTACGATGCTGTCCTGCTGTTATTCCAGCCAGGACTCCGAGCTTAACTACAGCTGCCGTGGTTGAGCCGCAGCCTGCCGGCGTCCACAGCGGGCCCGGAGCAAATCCCGCCGCTCCCGGGGCTCCTTTCCCGAGGCCGCCAGCAGCGGAGCCTGCTCACCACCAGCCTCTGCCCTCGAGCAGCCTCCTGTCAGGACAGGCACGTGCTCCCACTGCTGGCACGGGGTAGGAAAACTGCAGGCACCCGAGCACGGGCGCCTTGGCACCCAGCTCGGGCACAACAAGGGCAGACTTGCTGCACATGAACAGGGATCTCAGCACAGGGCACAAGGAAAAGGCCACGCAAACATCTGGCCGGAGGGGCTGGCCACCATGCGCCCAGCAGAGTCCCTCTGCAACAGGCACAGAGACCATATTTTCACTCCTAGAGCTGCTCATGCAACAAAGCCCACAAGAATTTGCCCAGAGTAAAGTGAAGGGGGAGAAAGGGGGGTGGAAAACACGCAAAAACCAAATCCTCCAAGAAACAAAGCCACACACAGGTCTTTTTCAGAGCAAGAGTGTTAGACAAGGACAGAGCTTGTGCTGTCCTACTAAAGGATCAGCACAGCATGAACACATTGGTAGAGAAAGGAAAACAGCAAGAATTAGGACAGAAGAACCTCAGCACTAGGCACCTCCTCCACCAGGAAGAGGCGCAGCAATAGTCCTTCCAACTAACACCAAAAGCCAGTTCAGCCACTTACATTTTAGGCCCTTGCTCATACTCTGTTTCTACCGTCCTAATCTCCCGCAGCAAAAACAGCCCGACTTTCTAGGAACCCACTTTCCTTCAAGTTCAGCATCCCTTGGATTAACCTAGAACATTAAAACCTGTCTCTTCCTTTTTTATTGGTCAATTAAACCAAATTACTGGATGTTCCTCGAAGTATCCAAGTTTACCTTCACAGTACATTGCCATTCACACACCACTGGCAACAAAATACCTCAAACTGTGTCTGTCTTAGATTAAACTCTTGTAGTAGGTTCATTTTCCCCAGTGCAGAGGCAAACACAGCAGAGCTCGTGCTGCCTGTTAAAAATACAGCCCGCAGAGCCGGCAACCCACCTCCTCTAAGCACCGCCACAAACATTCTGCAAACCTACAAGAGCATTAACTCATTATCCAAACACAAAGATCAGTTGAGGACCTGCCACTTCTTAACAACAAACCCTCCCGATGTTCCTTAAGAAAAAAAAGGAACGAGGAGACTTTAACTCGGCTAACCCCACTTGAACTCCTTAAACTCCAACATCATGACCACCAGGATTACCGCAGCTTCTTAATGCTGCTGGATCAGAAACGCAATCTCACTTCTCTCCAGATTATGTTCTTCCCATTTCTCTGCATTAGAGGCATTTGCTTCCAGCATTTTTCAGCTGCCGATTAAAGCCTCCCAGCTGAGTCACTGCAGGGACTCACATCTAAATCAGGACTTGTGCTGCTGAGTCAGACTGAAGCGGCAGAACAGAAACAGTTACACAAATTCATACTGAAACTTCATTCCGTAGGAGCTAAAAGCCCAGCTACATCAAGTATTTTGCCTTTTTGAAGTCAAAAATCATGTAATCAGATGTATTTGATGAATTCATCAGCACTGATGGATCAGCAGCACCTTTCAAAGTGAGCCCAGCTGACAGCACAGGCTGCTCCTCTGAAGGTCCCTTCCAAGCTGCTTTCTTTCCTGTGATACTGTCAAACTTGGTCAGTTACAATTTTTTAAAAATAGTTACTATTAGTTACAATGAAAAACAAACACAACTTGACCAGTAAAATGCGGCAAGGGAACTACCAAGTTCCACCTGACAAACCTCACTTGCTCTATTCCTTGGATTTTTTTTTTCCCATGCAGCAGCAAGCTTCTCCATTAATGTGCTGATCCAAACATCCAAAGGATATTCCAAGGTGCTCCTGGCTTTCCTCCCCTTTTGCATGGGCTCAGAGCTAAGTACCTGATCCTACAGGGCAAACGGCTACAAGCACAGCAGCGGTTACTGCTCTTCACTGTCCTCAGGCTCCTCATGGTCCAACACAACAGGGCAGGTTTAGTCACACTGAGTTGCAGGAGGATGCAAAAAGACACTTCATGAATCCCTACAGGTTCTCCCACCTTTAGAGTACCAGGGATACCCACAAACTGAATTGGAATCATGGGACTTTCTGCTGGAACAGCTATCAGGAAAAGCAGCTTGGTGGATTTTCCTCTAGAGTTTGCTTTTAACAAAACGCTTGTGCTTCCAACACTGCCCTTCACGAAGGGCACAACGTTTACCACTAAATCAGCTTAATTTAAACATTGGAGCAGCTCAGGTCACACCGAGTGAACATTTTACAGACAGAAGAACAAGCTAACAGCACAAAACCAGACTGAAGGCTCACATATCACCTGAAGCCACTGGAAATTTCTTGTATTAGTTACTGGGGCATTTCTTTTTAAAGAGAGACAAAAGCTCTGGTGATATTCCTGGAACTGGGGAAGGAGATGCCAATCATTATGGGGAGCTCCAAGGAGTCCCCAGCAGGCAGCGGGTACTAGGCTGACTGTGCGTTATTGCTTCTTGATCTCCCATTTCCCCAGCAGAATTAATTGCTAACATTTGTTACTCAAGTTCGTGTCATTTGTGCAGTCAGCAAACCAAGTACAGCTCACAGGAACACACTGGCAGTCGAGCCTTGGAAAGTGGGTTCAGTAGGAACTGAAAGTCCAGCTGCATCAAGTATTTGGCTTTCTGAGGCAATCAAACCAGTCAAGAGCTGTGGTATGACCCTAAAGCATCTGTAGAACACTGAGTAAGGGACATGATAAGTAATGCATGTACAAAACGTAACAGACCTATGGTTGTAATCTGTTTACAGATGGAAGAAAACCTCTGGCCACTTCTACATTGACACTTCTCTAATTGACACTTCTTTCTTCAAGCTGTCAGCAAAGATGCTGTTTTAAGTGAACAAAAAAAAAACCCACTTCAATGCAACAGGGACAATGGGGCAGTATTAGGTATTTCTGAAATGTTTCAAAATCTAACCCTTCTCCAGCATATTAGCATTAATCAATAATTTCATTGTAAGTTTAAGAGGAGTCACTTTGAAAACCACAGCTGAAGGCTTGTGGCTGTAGTAGTATTAACTGACAGGTCAAAACAGCTAAGAACAGGTTCTTATATTAAATTTGCTGTATTACCTACCTGCCATTTCTGCTGGATTTATAATGAATAACAAAATGGGAAAAAAAGGCACTTCACTGCTCAAAAGACACAGACAATAGCACATGCAGGGAAAATTAAAAAAAAAAAAACACATTATGTAGGAAGCCCTGTCAGAGACACAGAAACTTTATAGCCTCAAAATTATCCCAGCCAGTGCTAAACGTGGGAAGAGCATCAAGGATTTGTGGTGCTGCCACCCGTGCCCTTCTGTTTTGAACCAACTCTGCTGCTTGTGTTTTTGTGGCGGTTCCTAAGCGCTGGGTAGGAAGCAGACGAGCGAGCCCCGCGCTGCGCCGGCCTCGCCGGGCGCCCCGCACGCAGGACGCCCCGCACGCAGGACGCCCCGCACGCAGGACGCCCCGTGCCAGCACAGCGCTTACCCGGGCGCTCGCTCGGCCGCCTGCCGCAGCAGTCACCGTTGGCTCATTCCCGTCTGTTTTAGCTACCAAGAGCCAGTGATGTGATATCATTACTGGAATGCGCAACCGCTCTGCTGATGGTGCTGGCTGCGGAGGGGGATGGGGAAAAGAGCAAAAACAACATTTTGCTTGAGGGAATTAATCATCATACACTGCACAGGTCTTTCATTAGGGTCAGTCTAACATTAAGACTCCTTTAACCTATCTGGGCCTCAACACAAGAGCCCACCTAATCCTCAGTCCAGTTCTCAAAAGACTGCTTTCAACTCTACCTCCTCCTAAGTTTATTATCCCAAATCTAAGATCTGGGGGCTTTACATTTTTGTCATCCAATTCCCATGCCCCGAGACACTCCCATTTCCTTAACAGTGCACTGCTGGGCTACCAGGTACCACCACCTCCCACCTGGGGCCAGAGAACCCTTTACAACAGTTCTGGAAAGAACAAACAGAAAGTCTGTGACCAAACTAACCCAAAGTCAAGGCACACATGAGTTACAGGAGCTAAAGCCATCAGGAGCAGCGGGAGGCAGCCACAGAGCCACAAGATCCCAACAAGCCCATCCTTCCCTACAGAGGCTTTGCTACAGAAAGAAAACTAGCAGCACTGCCTGATTTTGGATGAGCAAATTGGAGGTCAAGCAGCACAACCCTCAAGCACTGAAAGGATGGAAGAACTGGTACTTTCACTACTCCACCAGCCACTTTAACGACTGAGCTCCCCTTTACAAAGTTCATGTTTGCTCTCTGCTAAACACAAGCAAACAAAGCAAAGCAGCCAAACAACCAGCTAAGCTCATCATCCATCAGCCACAGGAGCTTTGGTGCAAGGATGGAGCATTACCGACTGCTCCACAGGCTAAGCAGCACAGCAAAGACATTGGGATGTGCAGCTGGCACAGGGAACAAGGGAAGACCTGGGGACCATTTCCAGGGCCGCTCTGCAGCTCCTTACAGAACACACCTGTACTCGGCCTGCGACACACACTCAGAGGCAGCAGCCACCTCCTTCCGCCACAAAGCTGCATTGCTTCAAGATGAGGACGAAGCAGTTGCAATTTATTAAAGAAATTTGAAAATTTACACTTGAACAACTCAAAGGAGGAAGAGCATTAAGCTGCCAAGAAAAAAGTCTCCTTGAAGCTCCAACAAGAAACTGAGGAGCAGAATTAAAAAGAACAAGAAAATCTCTTTACCCAAGTCCTTGTCTGTGGTTAATGCAGGTTTCAGACATTCACCATAAGGCCTGAGGACATTTTTCTGCTCAAAGTTAGTTGTCAGCCAACTTTTTAAATCTCAAACTATAAATTAAGCTTTAAAAGCTACCCTGGACCAGGTAGTTGTGCAGCCGTTGCACATGCAGACTCGCAGCCACCAGCTTCTCCCGGAACATCACAAGGGGCATTTGAGGAGGGAACAAGAGTTTCTCACAAGGACGTTCTGCTCAAGCTGCATCCTGCTGGGAAGGGCGTTTTTAAGACTTCTGAAGGCAGGTCTGGTTAGAAGACGATAGTGCTGCTTAAAAAAGGGCAGGAAACGAGTGCTTGCTCCACAAGGACCTCGCTCTGCTTCGCAAGGCCGGCTCTGGGCTCGCTGCTACCTCACCCGCCCAGGCCCTGTCTTGCTCCTTCTGGGCCTCCTGACAGCAGCGTCCCGAGCAGGGAGCCGTGACGGGAGCGAGGGAGCAGCCCCCGGTCACCGGGCTGCGCTCGGGGGGCAGCGCTCGCCGATGAGCGGCCGGCAGCGACCGGGAGGTCCCCGCGCCCCCGGCCGCACGAGGACACGGAGCGGCCCCGCGCCCGCTGTCACCGGGGGACCCGCCCGCGCAGGACCGGCGCTCGCCGAGGGCCTCCACGCGTCCCGTCCGAACCCAAACACGACGTAAAGGCGACCGCGCGGCAGGGTGGGGGCTGGCCCGGCCCAGCCCGGCCGCGGTAACGGGGTTGGGGCTCGCAGCGGGGCCGGGCGGGTTGCAGCTCCCGCGGGATAACGCGTGGGACGGAGCCCGCGCGAGGGGCCGGGCCCGAAGCGGCGGCTCCGCGGCGGGGCCCGAGGTGGTGGCGCGGCCGGGGAGGCCTCAGCGCCCGCGGGCGGAGCCGCCGCTCCGAGCACCGCGCAGCCCGGCCGGAGCCGCCGCCGGCAGCACCGGCCTCAGGCGCCGCTTCCCGCCCCGCAGCGCGGAGCCGCCGCCGAAGCGCACCGGGAAACGGCCCCTTCCCGCCGGAGGGCAACGCGGAGGAGCCGCCGTCGCCTCCTCTCCCGCCCGGGTCCAGTTCCGCCCGGGTCCGGTCCGGTCCCTGTCTCCGGCCCCCCGTCCACCCTCACCCATCGCGGCGGCTCCGGCTCCCGAGCGGCGGCAGCGGCCACAATATGGCGGGCGGAGGGAGGGAAGGAAGGCAAAGGGAGAAGGCGGCCGCGAAGGGACAAACCTCCTACGGCCCCACGCGCGCCCCGCCCCTTAAAGGGGCCGAGCAGGCGGCGCCGGGGCGCCCCCTGCGGGCGGGAGCGGCGGCGCCCGGGGTCCGGTCCCGGGGTCGGTCCCGAGGGCTGGTGCCGGTCCCGAGGCGCCCGAACGCTCTAAGAAGTCCTTTTATTATAAAGTGCGTCGCCGTCGGCGCGTCCTCGCGGGCCCCGCTGCCGCAGGGCCCCTCAGGTGGTGCGGGGCCGGCGGTGGCCGCCCATGGCCATGAAAACGTCAATGGGGATGTTGGGCAGCGTCAGGCAGTGGCTCCCGGGGCATCGTCGCAGCTGCCTGTGCGGGAGAGAGCGGGGTGAGCGGGGGGCTGCATTGCTGCAGCACGGTGTGGCATTGCAAGGCACGGTGCAGCATGGCATGGCATTGCATGGCATGGCATTGCAAGGCACGGTGCAGCACGGCACAGTGCAGCATGGCATGGCATTGCATGGCATGGCATTGCAAGGCACGGTGCAGCACGGCACGGTGCAGCATGGCATGGCATTGCATGGCATGGCATTGCAAGGCACGGTGCAGCACGGCACGGTGCAGCATGGCATGGCATTGCATGGCATGGCATTGCAAGGCACGGTGCAGCACGGCACGGTGCAGCATGGCATGGCATTGCATGGCATGGCATTGCAAGGCACGGTGCAGCACGGCACGGTGCAGCATGGCATGGCATTGCATGGCATGGCATTGCAAGGCACGGTGCAGCATGGCACGGTGCAGCACGGCATGGCCCAGCTGTCCTGCATGCAGGGCGCTGCATTGCGTGTCCCTGCTTGGGCTGCATGGTGCTGCACGGTATGGCGTGGCACGCGTGGCACACGTGGCACGCGCGGCACGACGTGGCACACCAGGACGTGCAGCACAGGGTGCGGTGCCAGCCCCCAAAACCCCATCCCCCGCAGGACAGAGGGGCCGGGGCCAGGGGGGTGACACTCTGGGGAGCAGCGGAGCCACTTTGGACAAGGAGGGCCCAGTCTGAGTGTCCCTGTGTCCCCAGCACCTCACGTGGCCCTTATGTCCCTGCATCCCTTACCTCCCTGTGTCCCATACATCCCCGTGCCCCCTACGTTGCCATGTCCCTTAGCTCCCCATGTCCCTTAGCTCCCTGTGTCCCCAACCTCTCTGTGTCCCTTACCCCCTGTCCCTCACATCCCCGTGTCCCCCTGTCCCCTACCTCCCTGCCGCCTGCTGGGCGGCCCCCGGCTCCTGCGTGTCGGGCGCCACGGCGAGGCCGGGAGAGTCGCCGGCCTCCATGGGGAACCTGCGGGCCTGGGGGGTCTCCTGGGCGCTCATGGCGGCGCGGGGGGCGCGCGGGGGGGCCCGCGGCCGCTTCGCAGCCGGGCGCTGCGGGGCCCCGTGGCGCGGCGGCTCCGCTCGGCTCCGCTCGGCTCCGCGCCGGCCCCGCTGTCCCGGGCTCTGTGACCCGCCGCGGGGCCCCGCATCACAATGGCGCCAGGAACCCCCCCGCTCCGCGCCCCGGCCGAGGACGGACGGGGCGGCGGGAAGGGCGACGCCGGCGCGGGGACCGGAGCCGCGGGGCGCTCCCCGCCTGGGCGTCCCCTCCAATGTCCCCCGCGCCGCTGCCCCGGGACACATGTGGGAGCCGCAGGGACGGCGGCGGGACGGGGCGGCAGCAGCTCCCGCAGCCCCCGGCGGCTCCCGCGGTCCCGCCGGCGCCGCCGCCCGCCCGGGCGCCCCCGCGTCCGCCCCGGCTCACGCAGCGTCACCTGCATCACAATAGGGCGCCCGCGTCTCAAAATGTCCCCGGGTGTCCCCCGCGCCGGGGCCTTGGTGCCGGCGGGGGCCGCGGGCGGCCGCCGGGCTCTCGCCGCGGCGCTGCAGGATGACCTGAGGGCGCCCACGGCCCCGCGTCGCCCGAGGACATGGAGGAGATTTTGCTCGCCAATGGCTACCAGCTGGGCAAGACCATTGGGGAGGGCACCTACTCCAAGGTGAAGGAGGCTTTCTCCAAAAAGCACCAGAAGAAAGTGGCTGTTAAGATTATCGACAAGAGGGACGGTCCTGATGGTAAGAGGAGACCACCGGGCTCAGCCCCGGCCTCTCCCCGGAGGCTTCTCTTCCTTGGGCAGGAGGCCACATTCCCAAAGTTCCATCTGGGAGCGGGTGAGGAGGCGGGTCTGAGGGCTCCACCTGCCCCAGCTCTGGGGAATGGCAGAGCTCCTTGTGCAGCAGCCATGGCTGGAGGGTTGGGCCTTGCTTCCCTGCATCCCTGTGATCCCGCATCAACCCAGGAACGTCGCTGGGCTCCATAAAGAGCAGGGCCCGGCAGTGGGACGTTCCCTCGCACCAGAGCCGGGGCAAATCCCCGCCCTCTCTGCAGAATTCATCCAGCGGTTCCTGCCCCGGGAGCTGCAGATCGTCAAGCGCTTGGACCACAAGAACATCATCCGCGTGTACGAGATGCTGGAGTCGGCCGAGGGGAAGATCTACCTGGTGATGGAGCTGGCCGAGGACGGCGACATCTTCGACCGCGTGCTGCACGAGGGGCCGCTGCCCGAGCGCCGCGCCAGGGCCCTCTTCCAGCAGCTCGTGGAGGCCATCGGCTACTGCCACGGCTGCGGCGTGGCCCACCGCGACCTCAAGTGCGAGAACGCCCTGCTGCAGGGCTTCACGCTCAAGCTCACGGACTTCGGCTTCGCCAAAGTGCTGCCCCGGCACCGCAAGGAGCTGAGCCAGACGTTCTGCGGCAGCACGGCGTACGCGGCGCCCGAGGTGCTGCAGGGCGTCCCGCACGACAGCCGCAAGGGCGACGTGTGGAGCGCGGGCGTCATCCTGTACGTGATGCTGTGCGCCAGCCTGCCCTTCGACGACACGGACATCCCCAAGATGCTGTGCCAGCAGCAGAAGGGCGTCCCGCTGCCTCGGCACCTGGGCGTCTCCGACGAGTGCCAGGACCTGCTCAAGAGCCTGCTGGAGCCGGACATGGTCCTCAGGCCGTCCATCGAGGAGGTTGCCTGGCACCCGTGGCTGGCCGGGCCCTGAGACGGGCGTCTTGCACTGTCCCCGAGTAAAGGGGACCGGTTGCTTCTGAGGGTGGCAGTTGGATGTCAGTGTTTTCCTTTCATCCACCCGCCCCTTCGTCCACCCCTCCCATGACAGGGACTGGCCAGGGAGCTCAGGGGTCTGGACCCTGCTCTGCTCCAAGCCCTGGGCCTGCAGTGGCAGAGGAGGAGGAGGAGCAGCTTCCTCCTTGTCTCGAGCAAGGTCTGCCACCTTCCCCCAGCCCCGGCACAGCCCCCTGGGCCCTGGATCCGCAGAGGTGCAGGGCACAGGATGGGAGCAGCCGACCCACCCCCCTCTCCTGCCCACAGCCCCCAGGGCAAGGTGGGGGGGAAGCAAAATCAGCCCCAGAGCCCCCGGTGCAGCCCCTGCCCCCCACAGCCCAAAGGAGGACAGGACACAGGCAGCGACTCCATAGAACTCCTTTAATTGCCGTTAAATTTGCTGCAAATCTGTAAAAGGTTTGGAGAAAGTGGTCATTACAAAACTACCAGCTGTTAGAATTGTTTCTGGTCTTCACCCCAGCTAGAAAAGGCTCAGGGAGATGCGGAATAGTTCAGAACATGGAATATTGCACAGACAACCAAACGGTTAATTCCAGTAAGAAACGACAGAGCTGAGCGCGCTGCAGCCCGAGGGCAGCCCCGGGGCTCCCCAGGGCTGACGGGCTCCCGTGCGCGTCCCAAAGCCACCGCTAAGGCAGGGGCGGCGTGTGGAGACCTCCCCAACAGCTAAAGGACTCCCCCGTCCCAAGGTCGCCGCTACCCCGAACAGAAGGAAAGCCCCGGGTCCCGTCCCGCGGCGCTGCGGGAGGCAGACGGGAGAGGCAGCGCGGACGGAGCGGGGCACGCAGGGCGGGCACGGGGAGCGCGCTCTGCACCGGTGGGACACCCGCGTTGCAGCAACAGCCCCAGGGAGCATTTTGTGGCATAGAGGGGCAGGGCCAGGGGCCCAGGGGAAGCGTGGAAGCGACGGGAAGGAGGTTTAAGGGAAAGGGGCAGCGGGCAGCGCCAGTGGCACCGAACCAGCACCAGGGAGAGCCCCCTCGCCGCCCACCCAGCAGGGCTCACCTATCACGAGGGCACAAGCGCTTTGCAGGGAGAATTTAACTACCCAAAACCCAGCAGCGGGGAAAGCGTCGGCCCTCGGCTGCGCTTGCAGCAGGAGGCAGGAGTTTCCATCAGGAAAAGCTTCCAAGACAACAAGCCAGGCAGAAGCTCAGGAATTGGCAGGGAGCTTGGCCCCCTTCCCTGCAGCAGCGGGAGCTGTTTGGGCGGCGGCTCCTCCAGGCCGGATGGCAGCGCAGGGCAGCGGGAGCAGGGGGCCTTGGAGAGCCTCCCGAGGGCTGTCACACACACCGGCGGACAGGGCACCACGCGACCCTGCCAGCCGTCCCGTGCCCAGCTCACCCGCATCCCTCACTCACCACAGTGGCCTCCACCCCACTGCCAGCGGCGCCAGCTTTGGCCTTGCCAAGTCTCTAGGACCTACCGAGCAGGGGGGCTCCCTAGCAGCTAAGTGTACGAAGTGAACGCCTCCTTCCTCCTCCTCCAGATCCCAACGGGACATTTGAGTTGCCCACAGGATTTAGCAGGGATGAAACTCTTCCAGCCTGGAACTGCAGTCCCCAGCACAGTCACACACAAAGGAATAGCCGGTCCGTGATTTAATTCACATTCGATGGTGGAAGCGAGCCTGCGCCGCACGCTGGAAGCTTTATTCCCAGTCTTCCCACTCTTCATCTTCCAGCTGCAGACAGGAGACACAGCCCTGAGGTTCTTTTCCTTAACTTCCCAGCCATGTGTCAGAGATGCTCCTGCTCAGGGCACCTGAGCCAGTGACCCACATCCACGCCCTCCTGATAGCGATTTGATCCCAGGCTAAACCTGGCTGCCTCCAAAGGGAACCAGGCCTTGAACACATCCACTGCAGGACGTGGAACACCCTCTCGGCAACACGCAGCTCTCGCTGTGACCCCCGGGAGCTGCCGGAACGCTGACACTTCCCGGGAGGGACCCGCACGGCCCGCGGAGCGGGAGCCTCCACTCACCTCCCCGGACACTTCCACCTTGGCGAGCGCCAGCTGCACCTCCTCCTCAGTCATGTCCAGGTCGAAGTCCTTTTCCCAGTCCTCGCTGATATCGGTGCTGGAGCCTGTAACCACAAGGAGCAGGACTGAGCCTGACATGAAGCCCACATATTCCCAAGGCTTGGCTCCAGCACAGCCCGCCAAGCACAGGGAGCCTATCCAGGGCCCAGGAACACGCTGCCGCTCGCGAGCAGGCGGGACCGAGCTGGACTCGTGTCACAGCCAGGACTGCTCCGTTTGGCACGGAGGACGCGGGCGAGGTGGCTGCGAGGGCAGCTGCTCCTCCGGCTGGGTCATGCTTCCGTCACACAGAAAAACACGGCAGGTCAGCAACGACAAGAGTGACCTAGATATGAGAACTGAAATAAATCCCGACAGGAATCACAACCTCTCAGGGCAGGGGAGCAGCAGGAGCACTCCAGGAGGTGACACGAAGAGGGCAGAAGCCACTTTTCCATACACAGCCCTCAGCCTGTACCTCTAGTATCCAGCAAGCCAGGGATCAATGGCACTGCCTACTCAGTTCCCAAGGAGGCTTTTCATTTCTTCCTCATCTAATCTGACTGTGCTCAATGAGAAAGCAGATCCAGGGCGCAATACTGAGCCACTCTTCCCCAAGCCTGGCATTCTTCCAGGTGCCTTATCACCCTACAATTAGCAAAACCATCACACTAGAAGCCCCACAGCAGGCCCTGCTGATGGCAGCATCCCCTGCAACAAAAGCCCTGTGAACAGCCGCAGGCAGAGCTGCAGCTCTGCCCCCTTGGCAGGGCTGGGACACACCCTGAGGAGTTTTACCCCCCAAACCTCCCTCCCCGGGAAAGGGGCTCCGAGAGCGGGGCAGTGCTGGGGGCAGGGCCAGCACCAGTGCAGCCTTCTGCTCACCGCAGATCCCCACAAGCTGTGGGGACCAACCCAGCCCAGCCACACGGGGGCCGTCCCCACCTCCGCTAGTAGACAGTTTTGGATCTAATGCTCTCTGGTGACAAAATTCTGTCTCCTTCCTGATTCCAGCCCCCTTGCCAAGGGTTGCCACCTGCAGCGGAGGGTTTCCAGGCACAGGACAGCCCCCTCATACGCACCCTTCTTGCCGTTGTTGGAGGGTGTGGATTTCCCGCTGTCTGAATTCAGCTCAAAGACCCGTAAATCTGCCGGTCCCTCCTCTTTCAGAGTCTCTGTCCTGCCGGGTGCTTTGCCCTCCGCCTCCTTGGGCTCGGTGGCACCCGGACGCTCCGCAGACGCTGCCGGCGCCGAGGGGGCCGCAGGAGGAGGGCCGGGCTCCGTGGGTGCCGGCAGGGAGCCCTGCTCTTCCGAGGTGGCCTCCAGCAGCCTCCGGGAGAGGTCCCGGGTGGCCGCCGCCTGCACTCCAGTCTGTAGCTGTGGGGCTGGCGCAGGGGCAGGGCTGGCAATCTGAGTCACAAGGGAGACGCTCTCGCTGCTCTCAGAGGGGCTCCCCTCCGCGGGGGCAGCCCAGCTTTCCTCCAAGGGTCCCTCAGGGGCTCCAGGGGCAGATTCCTTCTCGGCAGCTCCTGGAAATTTCACGTTAGCACAAGGCAGGGGCGACATTCCCAAGACCTCCTCTGTAGGAATGAGGAAGAGAAGACACGTTTCAGCAGGTGGGAGCATTAACAGCCCCACAGCTGGGCAGTTCCCAGCGCCAGGCCCAGACTTCAGACCTCGCCTGACCAGGCTCAAGCAGCCCCTTCTGCCCAGCCCTCCGGGGAGGCCTCCCACATCATGCCACCTTTCTTCCCCTCCTGAGCCCTCCCCAGGGTCTCACAGGGCCCACCATGGGCTGCAGCAGTGGGCACCTCGCGCTCGGGCACGGGGGCTGTGCAGAGCAGACGCAGCCGGAGCGGTGCCAGGGGAACCGGCTTCCTCCGTGCTCCAGCCAAGCAAGGAGCAGCCACCAGCAGCTGTGACAGCCCAAGCACTAGCGCAGCAGCAGCTGCCAGGGAGGCAAGACCGGTTAGGGCCAGGCTAGCAGCCAGATCTGGGGGAGTGAGAGCCACCACCCTCCGAGCCCAGACCCGCTGGGGGCCGAGGAGCCCTCCCCGGAGACCCCTTGCCACACAACCCACCTTCATCCTCTTCCCAGCCCGGCTCCTCTCGGTGCATGCTCTGCTCCACTCTCTGCTTCAGCGCTTCCCTCCGGACCTCATCCTGCAGGGAAGCTGCTCTCAGCAGCCCATCACACCCACAGCCCCTTCCCCAAGGCAGTCCCACATCAGTGACAGATGTGGAAAAGACAGCCCCGGGCCCTGCTTCCCGGGGGGAAGGCACCTTCCTCCCTCCCTTGGGCCTGCGTTCGGAGCTCCTCGCCCCACGAGCGCCCTCCTCCTGACCTACCTGCTCCAGGCGATGCACTTTATAGAAGTAGCGCTGCCAGAATTCAGAATGAGAAACAGCCACAGGGACCTGGGAACAACACAGAAAATGCAATGAGTCTCTTAAAAGGGATGGCTGTGGTTGCCGCCTTGCTCTTCTCTCCTCCTGAGCCTCATAGTTACCCTATAACCTACACAGGTCACCTACAGATCTGGGACTGAGCATCAGGTGCACATGCAGAGGTGCTCAGACACCAGAGCACTACAGGAGAACATCTGCTCTGGGCCTGGACGTAGCAAGGGAGGAAAAAATCCAGTATGCAGCTTCACACCAACGTGTCTGTTTACTGCACAGCCACAGTCCTTCTGCCAACAGCCCCAGGGTCCAAGCAGCTCAGGGCTCCCCTGAGCCAGGAGAACAACCCACTCCCGGCCAGTCACAACGTGCCCGCTCCAGCCGCCCTCACCATCTTGCTGTAGAGCGCACGGATGGAAGGGCTGCTCGCCAGCAGCTCCGAGATCTCCCCTTTCTTCTCCTCTAGGTTAAACTGAGAGAGCCAGGCCTCAAAGAGCTCTGCGGGGCCTGTGAAGGACAAGCACAGAGATCTCAGCACAAATAAGGCAGGATAAGTTTCAGTACGTTTTGTAGGAAAGACGTTACAGCCAATAGAGTGAACAAGGAGGAGGCAAGGAAAGGCAGGAGAGCAGCAGGATGTGCAGCCCAAGATGAGCACGCCACCTTCCCACACCACACCCAGCAGCTGGGATGCGATTCCCAAGCTGGACACAGTCATAGCAGAGTGGCCAGGAGAGGAGGGAACGCCACAGGTTCACAACTCATTAAAGCCAAGGAGAAGATGCAGCCCAGGCTAGTCCTCAAGGTCCCCAGGCAGGTCTGCTCTCCAGCACAGGTGACTCAGGCTAAAGCCAAACCAGCAGAACAGGGGCCGAAGCGCCCCAGGCAACACAGGAACACCCAGGGCCACCCACCCAGACGGCGCCCAGCCCCGCACGCACCGTCAGGCTCGTTGCAGTAGGTGGCTGGGTCAGACTGGAGGCTGTAGAGACGAGCCTGGAGCAGAGCCCGGGAGGGAAGCGCCGTGAGCGGAGGAGCAGCGAGCCCCGAAGGGGAGGGCTCTGCGCCCCGTGGAAGCGCCCAACAGGGACACCCACCTTGGCACTGTCATAGGGCTCCGTGGTACCTGCCGGCGTTGCCATCAGCGTTATGACATCGCAGTCAATGGTCTTGTCTGGTGAAGGAGCAAATGTATCCGAGATGACGCCCAGGAAGTCAGAGAGCCCTTTCCTCACCTTCTCCGTTGCACCTGAGGAAATCTCTGTCCTCTTGAAAAGGGAAGGAAAATAAAAGGCTTAAGTGACAGCACCTGAAGCAACAGAACAACTCACATAATCTTTTCTGGCTTGGCTCTTTTACAGAATAATTATTTTTTTTATCCTCCAAAAAGATGCTAGTGAGGCAACTGCACAGGCAGGGCTGGGCTATGGGTGTGACAGCAGGAACTGGCCTCAGGTGTTGGCAAACAAACCAGCAATAAGGGAACCCAGCCGGGGATGGGAGATGGGAAAGGACGGTATGTGGCACAGAAAGAGAAGGAAAACACGGGAACCCGTCTCTGCTCGTCACCAAAGGCTCCTTCCCACAGCGCGGCAGGGAGCCCACCCAGGGCTCGGTACTGCACTCGCACAGGGGAAGCAGGAGGACACGTTTATAAACCCGCGGCCCGCTCAGAGGAGACGGCGTCCCCCGGAGCAGGAGCAGCCGCCCGCCACGGGCGTCCCCGCGCGCAGGGCCCCGCCGCGCTCACCGCCAGCCGCTCCTTGACCACGCTGGCCGTGGCGGCGATGGTGCAGGCCGTGTCGTGCTGCACCACGTGCCCGAACTCCGCCAGGTCCCGCTTCATGAACTCCAGCGCTTCCGAGGACTGCGGGGAGACGCACAGAGCGCCCGGGGCTGCGGGGGCCACCGCGACCCCGGCAGCGCCCGGCACGACGCGGCGGCAGGGCCCGCGCCAAGGCCTCGAGGCCCTTCCCCACCGCAGGGTCTCTGCGACCGGGCAAGGGCCGTGCCCAACGCGCCCGCTGGCACCGCGGCGACCGTGACAGCGAGAGGGAAGCAGCGCCACCGCGGGCGGGGACCTCCACGGCGAGGACAGAGCAGGGCCGGGCGACCGCCGCGAGCGCGGGGAGCCCCGCGGCAGCAGCCGGCGCCAGGGGGGCCGCGCGGAGCCTCGCGCCGGGCTCGGGCCCGCCGCCCTCGCGGCGCCGCGTCCCGGGGCAGCGGCCGGGGCCGCCTCCTACCTTCTCCTTGACGGCCTGGTAGCTCTGCTGCAGCCAGCTCCGCCACCAGCCCGCGTCCTCCCTGCGGGGACACGCGCGTCACCGGCACGCCGGGTCACACACGCCGGGTCACACACCCCCGGTCACACACCCCCGGTCACACACCCCCGGTCACACACCCCCGGTCACACACCCGGGCCCGCTACCCCCGGTCACACACCCGGGCCCGCTACCCCCGGCCCCCGCGCCGCTCACCCCTCCGCCATCTTCGCCGCGTGACGTCACCACTATTTACCGACCCCTCACCCCGCAGGCTCCGCCCCTGGGCGGTGCCCACGAGCGGCGGGGCGGGCCCCGCACTCGTGGCGTCACTTCCGCTGTGTGGCAGGAGCGGCGGTACGGCGGCCGGGCCGGTGAGGAGGGGGTCGCGGCGGGGCCGGGGCCGCTCCGTGGGAGCCGCGCGGGGGTTGCGGGTCCGGGCAGCGCCTGCCGCTCCGTCCCGGTGCGCGGTAGCGGCTCCGGTAACGGTGCGGCGTGGCAGGAGCGATGGAGATGCAGTCGTACTACGCCAAGCTGCTGGGCGAGCTCAACGAGCAGCGCAAGCGGGACTTCTTCTGCGACTGCAGCATCATCGTGGAGGGCCGCATCTTCAAGGCGCACAAGAACATCCTCTTTGCCAACAGCGGCTACTTCCGCGCGCTCCTCATCCACTACATCCAGGACAGCGGGCGCCACAGCACGGCCTCCCTGGACATCGTCACCTCCGAGGCCTTCTCCGTCATCCTCGACTTCCTCTACTCCGGGAAGCTGGACCTCTGCGGGGAGAACGTCATCGAGGTGATGTCGGCGGCCAGCTACCTGCAGATGACCGACGTGGTCAACTTCTGCAAGGCGTACATCAGGTCCTCGCTGGACATCTGCAGGAAGATCGAGAGGGAAGCCGCCCTCTACCAGGCGGAGAGCGGCAGCGCCGGCCCGGCTGGCACCGGGGGCCAGTGCGCTGCCCCCGTGTCGGAGCGGGAGTGCCGGCGGGAGCCTCCCTGCGGCGACTGCGGCGGCTGCCAGCCCCTGGAGCTGGTGGTGAGGGAGCCGGCGAGCAGCGGCTCCGCCGAGGACGCCGACTGCGCGCTGCCCAAGGAGCCCAAGGTGGAGCTGGACGCGGAGGGCGCCGAGGCGGGCGGGCGGCTGCAGCCGTATGCGCCCCCGCTGTCCCTGGAGCACATGGACGAGGGGCTGCCCGGCGGGCCGCCCCTGGAGCTGCCCTGCAACAACTACCACATGAAGCAGTTCCTGGAGGCCCTGCTGCGCAGCGGCGCGGCGCAGAGGAAGGACGATGGGGTTCACCACTTTGTTCGGGCCTTGGAGGGGAGGCCCGACGACGCGGGGGTGCCCGTGAGCTCCGTCATGGACATTCACAGCGACTGGTACGGTGAGGATGCAGGTGAGAGGGCTCCGCAGGCTGGTAGTCGGTGAGGAAGCTGCTAATTGTGCGACCCCCTGTGTTAATTGAACGGTTGCTCTCATTCTTGTGCAGGAAAATATTGCTGAATTTTATGCCTAGCAAAATAAACTATTGTTGTGGACTTCCAAAGAAAGCTGTACTCGTTTATTCAGTGCAGCGTTCGGCAGGTAAGTATTTCTGGTAGTTTTTACAATCTTTCTGAAGCAGATCCTGGAGCGTGATGGTGGTGACCCTCTTTAATAAACAATCTCCCCTGGAGCCTTGTTGGAATGGCAGGTGCACGTTAAAAGACAGTCTTCATCTCATAATTTCAGGGTTTTAAAGAGCAAACAGAAGAACGTGCCCAGAGGGCAACCCTGTGAGGAGGGAGGAGGCTGCTCTGGTGTCCACTGCCGGAGTTAGAGGCCTTCAGGATGCAAGGAGCTCAGCAGAGGTGCGGGCAGCACCATGGAAACCTGTACGAGAGCTAGGCAGCAAGGCAATAAAAGCAATACATTCTCCCTCTTTTAAAATAACTAATACAATAAAACTAGTAATCCAGTCTCAAAGCTTCACCGAAAGACACAGGTTACCAGAACACAGTACTGTCTACACCTTTTAAATGTTGCAGCAAGACAGGGGCATCTAGCAGACTAACTGTTCTTACTATTTTCTTCTTAAAATCTTCCAGTGGTTAACGTAGCATTGAAATGTTTCTAAAATATGATTGAGAACATAAGGTGTTATGACAACATATTAGAAATGTTAAAGCTAGAAATGTTTTAAATAGGAAACAACTCCCTTCCCTTTAGTTAATGTTTCTCTGCTAAAAATGATCATCACAAGCATACAGTAGAACGGGAATATCTCTTCACTGCTTTTAGTGCTCCTGGTATCTTCGGCGTTTTCACAAGAAACAACCATGAATGCAGGTCCTGGTAAACAAAAGAATGACTCTCTCATACACTCAAGCTTTTTGAATGCAAGACAGATGAGGTAAATACCGTTTAACTTTAAGTATCCGCATCTGTTCTAGTATCCTGGTTGTCTTCCTAGCTGGTGGAGGGAAAACAGGCCCCTCTGGAGAGCAGTGGTTCTCATCCAGAGGCAGAGACTGGCAAGCTGGTAGAGCCCTAGAACTGGGCTGCTGAGTTGCTCCTGAAGGATTCAAGGCAATTCTGAACACCTTTTTTGGAGACTGAGGTGGACAAAGCTTAATGCAAAGAACGCTCCAAAGCTGCAGCTCGTAGCTGTTGGGGGCCTCATAGCTCAATGGAAATGCTTTCCTGATCAGTTCTTGAACTGTTTGGGAAAGCTAACATTTAATATATCACCTCAACCCTTATGCTCTGGAGGAAGCTCAGCATGCTAGCAAATATATTGTAATCCTTCACCTGCTATTTTCAGTAGAGAAAGGCTAAAGTGAATGAGAGTAGAAGAAAATATTCACCTTTTCAGATGGGTTCACCCCATCTAAATAAATGCACAATGTAAAAGCATGTGGAAAGCTGTGCACTATCTCTGCCTGTGGTTTATGTTAAAGATTCTAGTATCTAAGGCTCTTTAATGCTAATGGCATTAAAAAAAAAAAAAAAAAAAAAAAACTTTTTTTGTGGCTGGAATAGCAGAGAGGCTCTAAACACTTTTTCTGGCACTTCATTAAATGGCTTTTTAAAATAAGGCTAATTTGTCTTTCTGTTGTGAGCCAAGTTGCTCAGAATTGTGATCCATGGAGTCAGTCAGTCAACCTGATTTTCAAGGGACTTGATGGTCGGCAGCTGCAGTAATGTTTTCTGAAATTGCAGAGCCTACAGAAATCCCAGGTAAGCCAAATACAAGAGGGGAAAGTGCAGTTACCTTGATTCAGGTTTGCAGTAAGGAGGGCAAGAAGCCAACAGAGCTAGCGTTGCTGCACTGCCTAATCTAATGCGCTGTTTTTTTCCTCACAAGGTGATGTGTTAGTTGTGCCAATCAAGCTTCACAAATGTCCATTCTGTCCCTACACGGCTAAACAAAAAGGAATACTAAAACGGCACATTCGCTCTCACACAGGTGAGAGGCCCTACCCCTGTGAGACATGTGGGAAGCGTTTCACGCGGCAGGAGCACCTCCGGAGCCACGCTTTAAGCGTAAGTTTGAAGGACAGTACTATTAGGAGATTAAAAAATAAAGAGGGTCATTGGTTTTTTTTTTTCACAATCATTTATGTTATCTTAGATTAAAAAAAAAAATAATTTTGAAATTAGATGTGAGATAAACTTTGCCAATAGTAAGTTTAAGCATCTGCCATATAGCTGAAGTTGCAGATACCTTCTTAAACTACCCCCTGGAAAAGGCTATGGCAAGAAGGCAGATGGAGTTTTTACTGTGACGTTTTGCTTTAACTGCAGGTACATCGCTCAAACAAGCCGATTATCTGCAAAGGCTGCAGAAGAACCTTCACAAGCAGCATGTCTGCAGGGCTGCGGCGCTTTGGCTTGTGCGAGAGCTGCATGTGTGTGACCACCGCACACGACGACTCCATGCCCATTAACCTCAGCCTGATGGAGGCCTCCTCGGAAGGCCAGGATAAGGGCGATACGGATAATGACTGGCCCATATATGTGGAGTCTGGAGAGGAAAATGATCCCGCTGATGATGATGATGCTGATGGTGACGATAAGCAGGAAATCCACAGGAGCTTATCAGACCGAGAAACACTTATGTAGCAGTGAGACAAGAGTGGGAGGACTTTGGGTCTCTCCCTGACAGAGCATTTGGAAAACTGGGTATTTGTCCAGTTAGACTGTACTTTTTTTTTTTATCATTCCATTTTTGTAAAAGAACAGTGGGGAGAAATTGAATTTTTAATACTTTGAAACTTTCAGTGCTGTGCACCAGAATTCTCTAGAGAATCTTCTGTCCAGGGTCCACAGAGGTTGTACTTGAACAATCTCCCGTTGTGTGTCTGCGTCCCAGCTTTGAGGAGGAGACAGCACACTCTGCAAGTGGAACATCTCTGTGTTATTTTGATACCAGGTTTCTTCCAGTGCTGTTGTCATGGCCCTTATTCACCTCTTTCAAACAGGCACAGTCTTCTCTCTGAAAAGAGATGTAGATTAAAAGAGAAGTCCAAATTGGTTTGGACTTCTTCAAACTAATCTGTGATCCTTCTGTGTTAGGATGGTATCATTGGAACTGTATACCTTAGCTGTTTGTTTAGACAGGAATTGACCTGGAAACCAGGGTAGACCAACCAGGCTAGAACAATATGCTGAAGATGAAAGTACAGACAGTAAGAATATATTTCAGATATCTTCAATCATAGATATTTTGCAGCAAGCTGCTTTTTCTGAATTTTCACTGTATCTGCCTCGAGATTGAACTACAGATTTTCATATGTGTCTTTAATGACATCTAGATAACACTAGATCTGGCTTAAGAAACATGAAGCACACTTAAGATGTTACAACTTTATAGGTTCTAATGCTGTGGTCAGTCAGTTAAGAATAGTGATCTGTCCAATTATCTTTTTTTTTTTACAGTAGGAGTTGAAATCTGTCAATTGGATTACTTAGTTATTCCAATTCTAGTAAGTCAGATATCCAGATTCACGGCTGATGTAACTGAGGAGCAGTTAAATATCTGAGCTATGCATTATGAAACAGCTCGGTATGCCTCTTTGAAGCGACTGGGCAGAAAATTTCAGAAATCAGTCCTAGTTTTTGTATGCAATTTTTTTCTTTTTCTATTACTGTATTTTACTATATTGGCTTTGGCAATCCTCTTCATTGTTTACATTGCTTTGCAAATTTATCCAAGTACTGTTTGGTTAAAACTCCAGCGTGGACCTCTTGTTTCTGCTGCTGGGGTAAAGGTTGGTTTTCAAAGGAGGTGAGGTCATGTTACGTTTTCTGTACCAAATGATTTTAAGCTGTGAAAATCAAGCTGAGGAGCTTTAGCAGTAAACACACCACCAACAGAAAGCCTGTTTTTTCACGGATAACCTGCTGTTTCCCAGTGAAGAAACTATTGAAAGATTCTGTGAAGTAGGACAGTATAGAGCTAATACTTTAAGTGTTGAATGAAAAGGCAGATTGTATATGGGTCTGTCTAGATGGAAGTAGGTGCTAGATCAGAGAAGACCGGAGCCAGATAAAGCTGGTAAGGAAATGTTCTTCTGACTTAACAGGGCAATATTTCTTGAATTTTTAAAGAAATACTTCCCAGAAGGGAGACATACAATAAAACCTGCTTAGGGGGAGAAGTCCTGTAATTTACCCAGCTGTTTTTGTATATCTTGTGCTTGCTTTTATTTCACAGAGAACCTCAATTGTTCTCATTCTGTATCAGCTTCATTCCACAGAGGAGCAATAATCCTGTTGCAATATCACAATTTACTCGAGCAGAAGTGATTCTGGTATCACAAAAGTGGTTAAGAAGTCACTGCCAGATCAAGCAGGGTGAGGAAAGAAGAAAGAAAGGTAACTTTCAAAAGAAGCTACTTTATTAATGATTCATAAAAACAGCAGAAGGTAAATAGACCTGTTTTGAAATGTCTCTCTAGATCTTTGTTCTTGATAAGTGCCACATGCTCAGGAAGCACTTTTCAGTGGCATCACTTCCTGAGTTTATTTTCTGAAACTTCAGTTGAGCAGGAAGATATCACCTCTAAGACAGGCTCTTTTTATTTGCACTCTGAGTTTTAAAACTTTCAGCCTATTCCAGCCTCTTCTAGATCATTTATAAATTGGGAGCTTGCAATAGCTGAACATCATAGTGACACCAAAATAGAAAAAAAGTATTGAGGCAAAGTTTTCAAAAGCATTCAGGACTCTATAGTCCCTGTTTTAATCTCTAAACTAAAACCTTCGAAAAGACAGTTCACGTAGGTGCCAGATTTGGAACAGAGCTCTTCGAAAATCCCCTATAATTTTGGGTGCCAAGAATCTTTGAATGTCTACACAAAAGGTGGGCTTCTGAATCGTACAGGCATGTTTGAACCCCACTGCTCCCCCAGCTCACTGGCATTGCTCTGCTCTTGTTGAGCCAATCCAACTTCAGAGAGTGTTTGTTGGTGTTTGATAAAGGAGGAACTTCTGTGTGTGAGAGCACCTGAAAGGCAGTCATGGAATCTGTGATTGCTGGGAGACTTAACTGGCATAACGAAGGTGGGGCAGGCATGTAAATAGGGAGCTGAAACGGTGTTTAGTGACTAGGCATCCTAATCTCTGGTGGTTCTACTAGGAGAATGGCAGCACGTTGTAAATGCTGTAGAAGCCACTAGACATGGGGCGTGCTGGGCACGGTGCTGGCTAGTGTCGCGGTGACTTAGTGTATGTGCTGAGGTGCAGAGAGCTGACTCTGACATCCTGAGGACACTTGGAGAAGGGAAAATTAAACGTGCCTGAAAGTCAGTACGACATAGAGTTAGCTGCAGGAAAGGCTGCAGAGACCTTCAGCAAATTCACTTCAACCTGCTTTGTGGGTCTTAGAGATTATTGTTGTGTCTTGTGTGTAGGAAATGGAGCTGTGTTAACTTCTGTGTAACCCGGGGTGAGGGGCGGGAGGGGGAGGCGTTACGTTGGCGTTGCAGATTGGAAGTGACCACCAAAATGGATGTTTACTGTTGATCTGTCATATTGTGCTATTTTGGTTTTGATAGAGTCCGTTAGCCTTTGTATTGAGTAGAAGAGGGTGTAATTTACTCACTTTGTTGTGACCATGTTCGTGTAAAGCTGTTTGCTGTGCTTTCCACCTAGTTTTTTGATGTTTTCCTGAAATCTTCCAGTGTAAATCCAGCCTCTACAAGCTTTGAGAAGATGATGTGGCCATTTTAAAAGGTTCATATGGTGCTTAATGAAGAATCAAAAATAACGTTTTTAGAAAACTTATTTCTAGTATCTTTCTCAAAGTTTTTAAAATGCCATGCAGGCTGCATATCTTAAAGATTTAGCTCTGTGTAATCCACTTTGTTTAGGAATATACATTACAATGTACTTTTGCACATAATTGCACTGTATTTCACTAAAGGAATACATGCTGCACTGGTATTAATACTGCATTTTACCTCTTGGTGCAAAACCTTGTAAATCTTCCAAATGTGGTCATTTAGTTTCCTGATGTTTTGTAAGGCAGTTTCATAACTGGATTCCTTTAGTCTAGTTTAAGTGATGTGTTCTTATAAATCGAAACCTTATTTGTGGAAGTGACTTAACTATAACAGTGGATCTTGGAGCACTTTGGAGATTCTTGATTGTCTAGAAAATAAAATGCATTGAGAGGGTAGCTTTGATTTGATTTAACATTCACAAAGGTGACTAGGATATAGATTAAGCCCTACCTTTAGATATCTGGGAATTAAAAATGAATATGTGCATTGTTAGCACAAGACATCATGCAAGCAAAAATCACATCTGTGTTGGAAAAAGATTAAAAGATGCTGTCAACTTAAAATATAACCAGCTGATTTTTGTTTTGATTTGAAATTATTATATATTTTAACACTATGTTTCCCTCCTTTTTTTTTTTTTTTTAGTTTCAAAATTATTTTAACTTAAAAAATTAAAGCTTTCCTCTTTTTTTATGCTATGGGATAGTCCATGTAACTGGGAAGTAGTCACTGATGCTGCCCAGAAGAAAACACTGCCAAAAATCTACAATAAAAAGCCTGGGGGAGTGGGGCAATACTCTGCAGTAATAGTGGATATTTCACAATTAAACTTTCTTTTTTTAATCCTGCTTTTACAGAATATATTTTAAAAGCTATATTTATATGTTTATTTAGAATCAATGGAAAATCAATGGAAAATTTTAATAAACACCACTTTCTTTTCACTGTTTTCATTTAAACAGTGAAATCTGTCATTTTTTAATTTGGGGGGGGGATCTTTATGTTAGTATTTTTGTGTTTCAGAAGTGCCTGTTGTGCTATCTGCCGTTAAAGGATAGACAATGAAATAATCCAGAGGGGCTGTGCCTAGTGGCTTTTATTCACCAGCGCAAGTTCTTTCCATAACATTCACCATTAACTGGCATGATTGTTATAGGAATCAGCTATTAATTAGTAAACAGGGATTCCAGAGAGAAGGAAAACAAAAAAATCGAGTGAAATAAAAATAAAAGTGAAATAGAATGGAATGTTATAGTGTCACTGCACCCTGAATATCCAGGGGGCCTCTCAACCCTGCAAGGAGTGAGCCTAGCCCAGTGTCCCAAGTGAAGGGCTCCTCACTCACATCCCGGTCCAGCCGGAGGAGTTGCTCGGGTGTCATTCTCGATCCCTGCTCAACTCATCCCTGCTGGGCTCTGTCCTTTATACCCTTTGGGAAGGAGTACATTGGAAGGCTCATCCTCACAGGTGGTTTTTCCAGTATCTTTAGATGAGTTGGGCCCATTATCAGGTGCTTTGCACGTGTGTCAGTTCTGCAGGGAGGTGGCTCTGTCTTTGCAAAGGTTAGTGAGGTGGAACCTCCATAGGACTTCCCTTCTGGTTGGGAAAGCTCCCAAAGTCTCAGTTGCTTTTCTGCCACAGGGCTGGCCCATCGGCAGCACCCGGCAGAGCTCCTGCACCTCAGCAGCTTTGTTGTTAGTTTTTTACTTGCCCATCAGTGCCTGGGAAGTATTTCTATTTCAAAACCTGTTTATTACTGATTTTTAAAAAATCATTAAAACTTTTTCCGTTAGAATTAATGGTTATGTTTATAAATTTGAATTTTTGGATCTAACTTACGTTGACAGTGCTTTCTGACCTTTATTGTACACACCCAAGTGATAAGACTGATGGAAAGAATACTGTCCCAAAATACTAATTGGTACAAATAATGCTTTCTTCTGTACCATCTGAATCTGAAGTATGTGAAATTATTATCCCTGCTTTCTCTAAGCATCCATCTTTCATATTTTTGAGTTTTAACTTTTAAAAAACAAACTTTAAACAAACTTTTAAAAGTAAAAGAAATATGACTTTTTACGAATTTCCCAGGACATGCAAAATATAGACACCAATAAAACAAAAAGATAATTGCAGTATTTAGACAATTCAGAGTATGTTCTGGGTAGCAATCCAGCAGTCCTTTCCAAATTTAATAGCTTTTCCACAGATCTGCAGTATAGAAATTGCACTGACATTTAACTAGAGCTGCTAGATTTGCAAGACTATCTGTCTTGATGTTGAGATGTCTGTGTGCATAAAAATAAATAAAACCAAAGTTGACAATTATTGTGCATCATCACCATAGAGGCAACTTACCCTTTTAAGAAGTGGGGATCAGATCTTTTAAGTGCAGTGGTGCATTACTGAATTTGTCTTTATTGTATGTTAAATTGTACATGTACTATGTATGTTTATACCATGGTATGTAGTCTGTTTCTTTTATAGCTAAAGAACAGAAAACATTAAAAATCTAACATTAAGTGCATTTTTTCCCATTTCCCACAGAAAGGGAGGGTACTGCAGTTAGGTATCTTGGTATTAACTGTGTGAGATTCTTTTATCTGAGGATGGACTTTAGCAAAGATTTGCCAGGGTTACTTTGGGGCAGGGAAGAGATCTGGACTCAGCAAGACTTACACCTTGTGATTTTTAAAGTCTTGCTTGTACAGTGTTCCCTAAAAGGCATCCCACCAGCGTCCCGTTTGAAACGCTTAATCTCGCGTTGCTAAGAGGCAGGTCCTCTGCATAGTTGCCGAGTCTATTCCCATCGGATGGGCTCTCCAAGCAGTATCTCATCTTCAAGTGGAGGTTTCTTGGCCAGGAACGGTAACTCAAAAGACACAAACCAAAGCACTAGATTAATAAACTGAAGACACTTCTAGAGTCTGTGTTGTTTACGATGTACTGTTGTGCAAAGCAGGATGAAGTTAGTGCCCATGGAAGAGAAAACCAAGAGTCACTTCCTTGGCAGCAGCGAGTAGACCTCGCGACAGGTTACTGAAGGACTCTGACCAAAGCACTTGCACCTCTTTGAAAATTCTAATTACAGCTACTCTAGATATCACTGCATTTTTTTTTACCGCTTTTTAAATTCTGCTAGTCTGTTCCTAGCAGATGGGGAAGTCCTGAGTTCTCACCGGCATTCCTACAAAGTGCCCCGCTCGCTCTCACTGGTACGAGTGCAAACTCAAGTCTCTCTTGTGACCTGGTCCAACATTCCCTATAACTCTCAACCTTTTTGCATCTTCAGCACCCTATGGCAAGGAATTCTAGTGCCTAGCAGAGGGTATATGGAGGACGGCCTTGTTTTCTTTGTTCTATCTTTGCTACTTGATACCACCTTGTTCTTATCCTGGAATAAGAAGTGAACAATCAGTGCTGTTCATCTACTTGGGACTTTATAGACTTTTTCCCCCTATTTTTTCTCATTTGGAGATTCCACACTATAAAAGCATTCACACAAACCTGTTCCAGACTTTTTATAATTTCTGTTTCACTTTTCTGAACTGTTTCAGACTCTGGTGTATCCTCTTTAAGAGAGACACCTGCACGGTGTATTCAGCATGCAGGCGTGCCCTGCTGAGTAATGCAAGAGCTAAAGGAGACAGACACTGGAATTCTGCTGGGTTACCCTGAAAGGGGAATGATGTGGAGGAAGAGAGTTACTAATGGTTCCCTGTACAAGCTTTGGAATCGGTTCATCTAATACATTATTTAGAGTTTGACATAAAAGCACGATACAATCTTACAAAAGTTGCAGATGACATTCGAAGGAATTGCCGATACCATGCAAAATGGAATTTGCACAGGGGAAACTGATGTCTCTTTTGGACTATACTGACAGAGCTGGGAAAAAATCAACGGTACAAAATGCAAAATTCATGACTTTAGATAGAAAAATACACATTACAAGCTATCGGAGACAAGAGAAGACTAGAGGGATGTACCACTGATGACAGGATGACTATGAAACAGCATCGCAACGTGGTTTGAAAAGGAAACAGCAGATTCAAATGTCTTCAGTTGTTGAGAATTAATAACATTGTCCAAGTCACAGGAGTTTCATGTCAAATACTGCCTAAGCTGTGATCACTTTTAAGTTCAAGACTGATAAATTTAACTGGACAGGTCTTAGGGAAGATTTAGGAGTGTGGCCTGCATTTCAAAGCTTGAAAGAAGATGGAATCCTCAGAACTGAAGAAGAACACTAAAAAGAGTAAATTGACGACAAACATTGTTACAACATATATGGACATAAATTGGGTATGACTAGATGTATAATGATATACTGCGAGAACAATTCTAATTGTCAGAGGAAAGTCTCTAGATAACTTTCCTTTTCCTCCGTACTGGGGAAAGGAACGTAAATTGTTTCAAGATGGAATGTCTTAAGATTAAGGAAGGGAGGGCTAAAAAGGACACAAAGGATATGGCTAAGGCAGTGTGGCTCCTGTGGGAAAAGAAATATTTGTGAGAAACATTTGGGGTGTCAGAGCACAGAAAAGACCCTGCTGGTAAGCACAGGAAAGAGAGAGATTCCAAACTTCAAGTGAGAGAAGATGAAGGCTTCAATAGAGGATTTCAGACATTATGGTTTCTTGAGAAGATAATGGAGATAAGCAAAAACAAAGAAAAAAAAAAAAAAGAAAAAAGGAATAAATCTCCACTTGAGGAAGCTGCAGGTGGCGTGGGAAGGATTGGAGTCGTCCGGGCCCTTGCTGTACATAAAGGTGTGAGGAGGAGGAATCCCGGGCATCACACCCCCTTCCGGGGGAGCGGCGCGGGGCGCGCGGGCGGAGGGCGCTGCTGGCTGCGCCTGCGAGCGGCGCGTTGCCCCTTTAATTGTGTCCCCAGCCCTCGGGCGTCTCTGTCCAACGCCCACGTCAGCAAATACCTTTTGTTTCTCTCACGTTGGGGCTTCCAGGGCTCGGGGCTGCGGGAGCAACGCGCTGCCTTAAACCGCACGGAGCCCCGACGCGGGGGCCGGGGATCCCGCATCCAGCGCCTGCTCCTCTCCGCGAAGCGGCAGCGGCGCCCGCAG